>NC_061167.1:42161548-42206548 GCF_022113875.1 Hydra vulgaris | reverse complement strand
CTTTTTACGACTCCACACCCCTGATAAATAGTGTTAAAAAATTGTTGAAAAAATGTGTTTATAAGAAATAATAAAAGATATATAGTTTTTTAATACTTATAATAATTTTTATAATAGATATAATTTTAAGTAACTTTTATTAAACAGAGATTATACTTCATTAAATAATTTTTATACTGTAACTTGTTAAGTAAATTTGTTTAAAAGATATAAATATATATATATATACATATATATATATATATATATATATATATATATATATATATATATATATATATATATATATATATATATATATATATATATATATATATATATATATATATATATATACATATATATAAATATATGTATGTATATCTAGGGTAGATTAGGGTCATATGAGCACCTTGGTAATATGAGCATACTTAAAGATTTATTAGATGTTAGCAGTGCAGTTAAAGTTGCTTTATGTTTTTCGAATTGGCTTAATGTGGTGATAACAGGAATCAGTACAATTAGCGTAAATTTATACGCAGTAATTAGCGGATATCGTCTAATTAAAACGCTTTTAAATTTTTTGCTTAGTTAATAAAAATCATCAGGCGTGAATAATTCTGTGGCGCGATATTTTGGTCCTAAAATAATGAAATTAATTTTTTCATAAAGAAAAATATATATATGCTAAAAATCCAATTCATTTTTGTTTGAAAATAATGCATAGAAATATTTATTTTTGACTTTATTTAAAGATACCATTTTTGTGTAATATAAGCATGCTCAAAATACCAAGTGCTTTTCATTGAAATTGCTTAGTTTAAAGTCCTAAAATAGCAGTGGTTTTTAATTGCTTCTTGAATAAAAACAAAACATAGTAAAACAGTTTTAATATATTAACAATACTAAATATTTTTCTGTAACTTAAATCTTAAAAATTTTAATCTTTATTGTTCAAAGGTTTGAGTTAACAAAATTGAAAAAACAATGTAATAATTTTTTTTCTGGCGGAAAACAGCAGTATTGTTTCAACAAAATTAGCCTAAAATTTGATCTATTAATGATATGGTTTGTTCATCACGAATCCTTATACTCCAACAATTAGTTCTATTAAGCAGGTTGGTCTTTTTTTACTTAATTAATGCTAAATTTTTGAGCTAATTTAAAGTGCTCATATTACAAAGGGATCAGTTTCAAGGTAGCACTTTTGCTACTTTTTTAAAACCTCTGTGTTTTTAAGAAAAAATGTCAAGTGCCCAAATATCTTAATAGATTATGAATAGGGATCCCTAAAAATTGTTTATTTGCAAAAATTTTGGATTCAGCATATTTATTTTTGAAAATATTCCAAATTTTGCTTAAGGTGCTCATATTACCCTAATCTACCCTAAGACATATATACAGTAAAATATATATAATTAAAGTGTCTATACGTATATTATATGTATAGAATATATATTATTCACTTTTTTTCTTTAGAATATTACATTTCTAAAAAAGAATTAAAGTAGTTAAACAAATATCAATATTTCTAAGTTTCTTCACTTAAAGCAAATATATGATTTTTTATAGAGGTTTTAATTTCTTGGTTTCGTATTTACTTATTTATTGCAAATCTTTCATAAAACACGTTTTAAAGAAATAAAAAGGTTTTTATGGTAAATGATTACATTTTATCCTTATAGTTAGCAGTACTTTCTGAGCAGACAGACCTTATTATTTTTAATTTACTTTATTTATGAGTTCTTAAATGTAATAAATTTATTTTTCAAATTACTATACTTTCGTTATTTTGAGTAAATACTAATAATATTTTGTCAAGAATTAATAACAACTAACTTAAATATGTAACAATACTCAGTTTTAAAGATTATATCAATTTATTTATAACTTTAGCTTAACCTTTAAATAAAAGTATGTTATCTAAACACATTGTTATATATGATAGAGTATGAAAATTTATTATATTATGCTCTATATTATTTGCTTGCACTTTATTTAAGATTAGTTTAAAAAAGAAAACTCAACTTTTTATTATATTAAGCCTCATTTTTACACACCTTTGATGCATGATTATGTCTGATAATTTAAGAAAAGAAATTTAGACTTAGAAATTTAGAAAGACTTAGTTTAAATGAATGAAGACAGGCTAGACGAGCTGAGATAAACCGCCGTCGGAATGAAACAGATGAGCCCAGGCGAGTTGAGAAAAACCGCCGTTAGAATGAGAGATAAGTCTAGGCGAGCTGAGATAAACGGCCGTCGGAGTGAAAGAGGTGAGTCCAGGCGAGCTGAAACAAATTGTAATCAAAATGAAATAAATTAGGCTAGGCGAGAACTCAATACGTTTAATATGCATTGCATAGCAAGAAATAGTATTTCTACATAGAGTAATTACCTTGGAGAATTCAACCATAATTGTCAGTATTAGAGTGCTAAGAAATTTTTAAACTCATTTTTTGTTCTGCCGTTCAAGAAAAGTTATATAAGCTCCTCTTTCTCTACATCCGCCATTGTTGACTGATTTATTAACAGAAAACCATGTCGATCATGCTGTAAATCAAAATTTTTTAAACACATGTGGAGTTATATTTTCTCTTTATCTTTGGCTTCCTTCACTGCCGAATTAGCTCCTCCCTCCAATAATGACCCTTTCTGTTTTAGTGTCTGTAGGCAAATTATGCATCGTGTTAGAATTTTGAGGCCTGCAGAGGCGATTTGTCCAAATATTGTCAGTTATATATATGATCCTATTGCAGCACTGTCATTCAGAATGGAGCAACCTGGTAATGATGGTTGTATACGTGAGTTAATGCAACTTTAGTAAACATTAATTAATCAAGAATTTCCGCTTGCATTTAAAAACACGGCAGATACAATCTTCCTTCACGTCGATACAATCTTCCTTCCCATGAGGAGTTCGCTATTGTGTTTGCGGGAGATGATGGTGCTCCACCTGCATTTAGGGAAGTTGTTATATACCCTCGAGGTCAGCCTTTAACAACAATTTCGTCTGTGTGCAAATTTAGATCCTATGGTATATCCATTATTTTTCCCGAGTGGTAAAGCTGGATGGCACAATCAACTGGAGCACAACCCAGACCGTGCAACCTGTGTTATAAACTATTTTACTTTGTCTCAGTATTATAATTAAAGGCTTGCGGTTAGGCAAACTTTTAGTCCTATATTCTATGGTAAGAAACATTTTTTAGCAATACGTTGTTGATGCATATGTCAAACCTTGCTTTTGTTAGGAATAACCAAAACAAACATAGAAGTTAACATTATGATGCATTCCATGCACATGTAAATAATTGAGCTAATGATCTTAATTTTAGACCGAGCTGCGTTGTTATATTGCCTTCTTCATATGTTGGAAGTCCAAGTGCACTAAAAAAAAACTTCGGGGATGCGATAGCAGTCATTCAAAAATATGGTAAACTAGATCTATTCATTACTTTAACCTGCAATCTAAAATGGAGAGAAATAGTAGAAAAGTTAAACCCTGACCAAACTGCTAATGATAGACCTGATTTAGTTTGTAAGGTATTTAAAATAAAACTTAAACTACTCTTAGAAAATATTTTCAAGCATGTAGTCTTAGGCTAAGTTGTAAGTTAAGTGCAGTTATTGAGTTTCAAAAGCGTGGTTTGCCACATGTTCATATTTTATTGCACTTTGTAAATGCGGACAAGCTAGAAACAGCAAAAGATATTGACAATTTAATCAGCAGAAACTTCATACCCAGCTGTTAATCCTGAACTTCATGAAATTATAAAGTTATGCATAAAACATGGACCATGTAAAATTTTAATTCTCTATTTTCTTTGCACGAAAGATGGGAAATACACCAAAAATATTTCTAAAGAATTTAAACCCCACACCGTTGGAATTTTTAAGAGTTATCCATGCTATAGACGTGTCCATAACGTAAGAATTGTCAATATAAAAGGTAATCAAGTTGATAACCGTTGGGTTGTACCTTATAACCCATGGCTTTCTAAAAAATATCAAGCGCACATAAATGTTGAAGCCTGCATGACCATAAAGTCAGTTAATATATATATAAATATATATATATATATATATATATATATATATATATATATAAGCACTTTTACAAAGGGCATGACTGTGCCAAAGTGGTGTTAAATGAGCAAGTTAACTATGATAAAATAAACACGTTTTTAAATTGTCGCTATGTATCAGCTCCAGAAGCTTTGTATCGAATACTTAAGTATTCTTTAAGTGATATGTCGTCACATGATATCATTCGACTTCATCTACCAGATAATCATTCAATTCATCTACCAAACAATTCATCTAATCAAACAATTCATCAACCAGATAATTCATCTACCAGATAATCAAATGATATATTTTGATAATCAATTGATATATTTGTAACCGTCAACTATATAAAATAATTTTATAGTTAAGGGTTTTTTCTGAAGTTCCGCTTTTTTTAAATATCATACTCCCAATTACTCTAACTTTCTTTAAACTAACCTAATTTTTTTGTCCTATTAAAGGTGTGGTTTATCTAGAATTTACTTTAACATGTTCTGCTATTTAATTAATTTTTGTGATGTTTAATACTAATAGGCTTAGCTCATATTCATGTTGAGACCTGTTAGGGTTATGGAAAAATAAAAATTAGGTTTCTTATCCATTTATTCTCAATTTTGAGTTTTCAAAAAAAGTTAATTTATTGCATGACACGTTAATTTTTAATTAATGTGTAATTTGTTCAAAATAATTTTGTTCCATTATTAGATCGAGTTCCTTGTCTTATGGCTGACTTGATTATGGCTTACCTGATGCTCATTAACAATAATGAAACAATGTTTTAATTTAAATTGTTTTTAAAGTATTTTTGTTACTTTTTGTTACTTTTTGTTAAATATAATAAATTTTTTGTAATTTTTTTAAAGTTTATATTATTATTTTATCTCAAGAAAATTGTTTTTTTTTTTTTTGTTTCTTAAGTAAATATCTATATTTTTTTATATCTGGATTTATTGTTTCAAATATATATATATTGATCATTTTGCATTGTTTTTTATATTTGTGTTGCTTTTTATATTTATGAATAGAAACCATTTATACTTATTTAAAATCGTATTCTGTACTCGATGTTTCAAATTTGCATTAAGTATCGATTAGCGCTAACCACATGTTTAATAACTTCCGATGGTAAGATGGTAAAATACAAATGTTAATTGCAATTACAATTAAAATTTGTATTTTACCATCTACCAGAATTTTAAATTGATTTAATTTTGGCCGTTTACTAAATAAATTAAAGTATAAAGGCTAAAGAACAAGTTTAGAAATTGTCGGGTGTGGATTAGACTTGGCATGACCTGTAACGTACGGGTCATACCAGCTAGTTTGTAATTGTTAATATTAATAGAAAAATAATAGTAACTTCGATGTTATTTATTTTAGATCCTTTGTCAAGAATTTTTTTGTTCTAGACTAGAAGAAAATTGTAAATTGAAAGTTTAATGAATTTCATGATTGTATTTAATATCTTTAACTATTAAAATTATATACAAAATTTACCTTCCCAGTCATAATTCTTTATATAGTTTATTTAGTTTCTTAATGTGTTGTGGTTTAATACATGCACTATCTTCAGCATCTTTCCAGTAGTTTAACGGCGACCTTAAAATATTTTAGTTTTTGTAGACAGTTTCTAAATTTTTAAGGAAATATCTTTATCTTTTTTAAATATCTAAAATTTTCAAATGTGATTAGGAAGTTTAATAACTGGAGTAATATCTGGAGTAATATCAGATGTCTAAATTGGTTTGCCCTATATAAAATTAGGGAACTTTTATTCTAATTGATTTTAAATGTTCTAAACTAATTGATTGTAAATGTTTAAATCAAAATTAATTTATTTTAACAAAATTAAAGCCCTGAGATTATTTTTATCTTGGAATTTTACAGGCTGAAATTATATTGGAAATTTACAGGCTTGGTCAAAAAGCGAGAGCGATCGCAATTGACCACGAAAATTTTATTAGGTTGTGAGAGACGGGTCAGATTTTTTAGTCATCCTAAAAAAATTTATGTATGTTTCCATGTTTGTCCGCACATCAAATAAAAGTTGTGAAGTTATTACTCTAATCGTGAATTTTAAAAAATACGGACATACATGATCATACATAACCTTAAATGTTCTTTAAGAATCTTGGTGCGGACGAATAAAAAAAGAATATTTATGACCACTAAAAACTCGCCAAATCTACGAACCAACTAATTCTATTGATTTAAAATATACGCCGACTAAAGTTCTACAGTATTCTGTTGAAATATTCTTACAAATTGAATTTTGTAAAGTTTTGTTAAGTTTTTGAGATCTCTTTTAAGAATATACTATCAAACTATTGTTTTAATACTATGGCTTATACTCTAGAGCAGTAGAGCAGTCTGGTGTTGTCCAGTTGAAACTCTTGAGCATAACCTTTATACTCAGTCATCAAATCTTTTCTGTATAAGATTCGAATAGCTACACTTGAACAAAGAATGTGGTTGTATTTTTCTTTGGTGAGTATATATTTCAAAACTACTAGTTCACAATAGAAAAGAAAAGTTCTAAATTCAGAGGTTTTCCTTAACTTGAGATCTTTCTTCTTCTTGGTTCTTCTTGGTTTACGATAAAATTCTATAGGAATGTCTTCTTTTAAAGAACATAAGTAAGTGCTTAATAAAGTAATTTTCCCTGATGATAATCGAAAAGGAAGCGGACTTTCCTTCCAAGTTAACAGTAGTTTTTTAGTACAATGCATCACGTCAAGAGGGAACTGTTGTACCATGTCTATTTCAAGTGATTCCAAGACACTGATATACTTGTAATGACTTTTCTGAATTTTTTCTCTAAATTTCTGATCAGTGCGCTGAGTACCAGTCTATAAAAACATAAGTTCCTTTTACATTACAATAGTCACAACCAAAGCGACCATTATAGTGAGCAATGCCTTTAATCAAAGCTTTTGCTGGCGCATCGCAGATAAATTGTTTCGTATTTACTTGTATGGTTTTTCCACTATAATCATAAATGCCATTTGCCATTAGGAATTTTAACTCTAAAGTAAACTCGTCGAAGAATTCCAAACTAGTTGGCTTCTCTACACCGCAAAACAAAGCCACAACAAATGAACTGTTTTCACGCTCATTATCAACACGACATTGAATTGGCCAGAGACAAGCATTTGTACTTTTATGGATAAGGATGCCATTAATGTAGACTACTAACTCAACAAAATCTAGATCCTTTTTAAAAAAAGTTCTCAAAATACCATCTTTTATTCTAAAAAAGGTATAATCACCACCTGAAAGACAAAAGTTAGTTCTTTTATATTACTACAAAAAAATACACGTGAAATATATTTTTATCAACTAAAGAAATTCGACTAAGCAAATATAACTATAACTATATAACAAAGAAATATCAAGTAAAATTCAATGACTTTTTCTTAACTATTTAATACTACAATGCCTAACTAAATTAAATATTTAATTTAATTTAGATATCAAGAAGAAAATCTACATTAGGGTTCAACAAAAAAAATTCTTGAAAGATTTACAGACCTGACTTTCGAATATCTAACTTGCGAGGCGTTTATAATAGCGTTGTAGCTTGTGTTGGCAGATCTTCACTAAAGTGATTATGCAAAATTTTTAATAATGATGTTAATGTTGCTAGAGGCACCGAACATTGCACAGCCCATAAGGCTAGATCTTCTTTAGACATCAGGTCATTACTTTCATCGTTATTGTCTAAGTTATCAGTAATAAGATCTGCGGTCTTTTCTACTGCATTTATTGATTTCCATGCAATAGAGTCGTCTATGTCAAAACAGCCAAAACCTCGAACATTATGAAACTCTTCTTTTGACGGTAACAAATCACTTCCTGAAAAAACACTAGAGCTTACATAAGTCTGTTCATAGGAATAGGGATACAAAAGTTTGCTTACAGATGCTATTTTTTTACGTTATCAAAAGCCTCCACTTTTTCACCTTCAGTACTAATATATGAGATATTTAAAAACTGTTCAAATTTATAAGTCTTTCTACGAGCATATTGCTGAGTCAATTGTGCTCTCTTTCTGCTTTAGGAACTCACTTTATTCAAATCAAGATGACTGAAAATAAAATAAACAAACATAAACATGGAAAAAACAAGTTGAAGAAAAAAAAAAAATAGATAAGTTTTTAATTAATTTATTAATGTTCTGTTCTTGAAATATATATTTTATATATATATATATATATATATATATATATATATATATATATAGAGAGAGAGAGAGAGAGAGAGAGAGAGAGTTGAAGAAAAAAAAAAGATAGATAAGTTTTTAAATAATTTATTAATGTTCTGTTCTTGAAATATATTATATATATATATATATATATATATATATATATATATATATATATATATATATATATATATATATATATATATATATAAACATATATGTATATATATATATATTTATATATATATATATACATATTTATACAGCCTGCCAAATTGAGGTCGGCATTCAGCAATGTCGACAGCTGTTTTAATATATATATATATATATATATATATATATATATATATATATATATATATATATATATATATATATATATATATATATATATATATATATATATATATATATATATCATAAGTTCTATTATTTAAAGCAAAATAATAGAACTTATAGAAATATTAATAGTGAATATATGCATTATACTTTGTTATAGAAAAAAAGCAGACACAATTTTAAGTTGTAAACTTACATACACCTTTCAAATACAGGAGGCAGTTTTTCTTGGCCCCTAGAGCCTGTACGATTAAACAAAGTCATTAGATTATATGATAAAGATGCTCTTATTATTGATCTAACACAAGGCTTAATTGATTTTTGCCAGGTTAATATTCATGAACTTTATCTGAAAAAACAAAAAAAAATATGGGTTTATGTCTAAACATTGTTAATAAATATTTTTTACAGTCAAAATAGAAAGTTTAAAATCATTTAAAAAACATAAACCAAATTGTATAAAAGGGCAAATATTAAATTTACTGGGCTGCATATTTAATGCTATCTGCTTTTTATATTGGAACTGTAGAGTACTCAATTTAAAAATAACTAATTGGTATACTTACCACTAACTTTCGAAACACAGAATCCTCTTCTAGCATTTTACAAAAATTATTGAAAGTATCACTGGTCTTGTATTGCTCCATTACAAACATTTGGTCTTGATTGTCCTCCGCTATATTTCCTACTAGCGACTATTTGATCTTGCACAAATCATCTTCTATTCTACAAACTCTCAAAGTTAATTCTTTAATGCTTTGGTATGACTTTAGAGTAATAACTAAATCTTATCAAAAGCAAATAAAAAGATGAAATTAGAAAATACCCCATTTCAAAAAAAAAATGAATGTTTGGTGTTCTCAAACATCTTTAAGAACACCAGTCTCAACATAGGTCTCAATACACCACTATTAGCATAAAAATATACTTTCTGGAGAAACATAATAACATTGAACAAACCATGTAATTACTTTAACAGTGACTGCAGTGAATCCTCATTATTCGCAGAAGAGTCCTTTAAATCTAAGTTATCTTGTTCTGAAATGTCTGACAATTCAAAGTTGGTCCAAATTGCGTGCTATATCAAAGATAATGTGTAAAATTTTTTTAAAAATTAGGGGATTGAAAAAAAAATACTATTTTTATAATATCAATATAAATAGAGTAAAACGGGGTAAAACTGAATATTTATATTTGTAATTAACTTTTTTCATATAATAAAATGATTTATTCAATTATTTTTTTTTTACTTTTTGTTGAGGAAAATGAGCTCTATTCGAATATGTTAAAAAATTTTACCTTACAAATCAGGTAAAACTAAACCTATTAAAGTATTAGTAATTTAATCGAATTAATTATAATTTTTTTTAACTGATTTAGATCAGTACAGGAAGTTATTAAAAGTTTATTACAGCAAAGATGTGTACAGGAAATTGTTAACTTAAAGGAATACTATTAGAGAAGATATTCATAGGGCTATTTTACATCTATCAATATTCTTGTTCAAAACGCTTAAGATCAGTTATGAAAAATTTGTTGTCTAGTAAAGGTACAGGTAATAAAACTAATAGTTTTTTACCTTTATGTCTTAATTGCATAATAGTACTTAAAACTTAAATTTCATTTGCGCATACAGATAAAAGGCATTCTTTATCCTTCATGGTCATTAGGCTTGTTAAAGGTTAATTTTCTTTTAAAAGCACTATAATTTTGGAGAGTTCCTTAAATATTACCTTTCAGGTCAGGAGTATGGTCTTCATGATCATCCTGCTACTGGTAACATGTAACCCAGTGCAACCTGTTCCATGTTCTGCTGCCTTGCAGGATTTGCTTTCTAAGCAAAGGCTGTAAGGAGTGTTCTTCCTGTCATCAGTACTATTTTATATCAGTCATGCCTATAGTAATTTTATTTTATTTATTTATTTTTTTTTTTCTTATATAGTTGGAGGTGCCTTAGTTCCTGTATTAGCTCACCTGTAATCTACGTTATATGTATATTTGTGTTCTTTCTAAACCTCTGGCGCGGTGTTCGCTCACCTGTAAGTTACTTTATGTTCTTTATGTATGTCTGTGTTCTGTCTGAACCTCTAGCGCGGTGTTCGCTCACCCGTAAGTTACTTTATGTTTATGTTTATGTTTTTTTTATGTTTTTTATGTATGTTGGTATTCTGTCTGAACCTCTGGCGCGGTGTTGACTCACCGGTAAGTTGATTTATGTTTATTTATGTTTGTTTGTGTTCTGTTTATACTCTAATGCAGCGTGAGCTCAGTAACTAACTACTTACTCTATATATAAAACCTACACTCACCTTAGACTCCTGTATTTTGTTAGATGCAGTGTTTTTCCTAATGCACTTCCAAAATGTCAGGCTTGGTTTGTCAAAGTACTGTTGCGGGAAGTAACTCCTTTTAACTACTCCAGGTCAGGTCAGGATAATCGAGATCAATCTTCTACTGGTATCACGTAACCCAGTACCACCTGCCACAAGCTCTGCTGCCTTGCAGAGTGTGCCCTTCTAATGCAAAGGCTAGGAGAAATAAACTCCGACTAAAAATTCCCCGGCTCTTGGTTGAATAAAGGCTAGAGATGGTGTCTCGATAAAAACACTCATCTTAGGCAGATGTTAACTGCATCCACCTACTGTCTTGTAGAAGGCTTCCTTGGCAATGACTTAAGGGGTAAGAAGAAAAATTCTGCTAACCAGCCTCGAACCCTTTCTTCATCTATTAGGCTGGCGTAGATGTAACCTGTGTTACGTTGTTTCCTGCCTAGAATGCTAGATCTCCTTGACTCTACTCATAGAATTTTGCTTATGCCTCCATGATAATGGCTATGCAACTCTTCCTGTTATCTCTATATGAGGGCACAGCTCTAAAACTCAGTTTAATGGTTCTGAGGCCGGCTGGTAGTAAGGTTTCCCGAACTTTGTGGTAGCTCTCATAGAGGCTAATTCCATCAACAGCTGCAAAATATCAGAGTATTAACAGTGCCATGATGCGCCTGGATAGTGTCCCTGTTAATGCTTTTGGTGTGCATTGTCAAGGCCACATAAGGAGCCCTATGTCACGGCTTAGTGTTAATTAACAGGACTGAGACAACTGCATAGCTCATTGATAAGAAGGCTGTGCTCTATCAATGAATGAGTCAAGTTCTCATTAAACCCAAATCATGACCAAAGTAACCAAAAATTTAAAACCTAAAAAACCATCCCCACCACCTAAATATTTTAATATATCTTTTACAAATATTCGCGGTCTACGAACCAACTTTCCATCATTTGAGTCTTACCTCCTGCAAAACTCACCAGACTTGTTTGCACTCAGTGAAACAAATTTAAATTCTACAATTCCTTCTTCAAATGTCAGTGTTGATGGGTACTATCCTTTGATTCGTAAAGACTCAAATATTTACATGCTAGGTTTAGGGGTATACATACGCATTAATTCCCCTATTTGTCGTCAAATCAGGTTTGAATCCTTTGACCATTCTTTTATGTGCTTTCGCCTAGCACAACTTCACTCTATCACCTTTCTCTTTGTTCTTTATCGTTCACCTTCTTCCCATGATTGCACTCTCTTAGATGTTATCTCTGATTAAATTGACCATGCCCTCTCTCTTTACCCGTCTGCCAATATTGTTGTTGTTGGTTATTTTAATGCCCATCACACTGAATGGCTTGGTTCTAACACCACTGATCCTGCTGGCACTAAAGCCTTTAACTTCTGCGTTTCTCAATCTCTTACTCAAATAGTTAACTTTGTGACTCGTTTTCCTGACAACCCTAATCATTTACCTTCACTCCAAGACTTATGTCTTGTCTCTGACCCTAGCTTATGATCAGTTTCTCCCTTTTCTCCCTTAGGTGGTTCTGACCATGCAATGATCTCTATAAACCTTTCTTCTCGTACTTCTTTTTTGGGCTCACCTTATCATTGCACCACCTACTACTACCCTAAAGCTGACTGGGATTCCTTTCGTGATTTTCATCGTAATGGTCCTTGGGCTGATGTTTTTTCTCTCTCAGCTGACAAATCCGCCTCCTACGTAACCTCCTGGATTCAGGCTGGAATGGAAGCTTCTTGTGCGGCTGCTATATCCAACCGTAATCATTTTTTTCATCTTTTTCAAAAGAACAACTCTCTTAAGAACAAACGGCTATTTATTATTGCAAGAAATCGATGGTATAAGGTGCTTTCTGATGCTAAACTCCATTATTCTCAGTTCACTAAATCTCACATCTTATCGCAGAAGTTAGGCTCTAAAGACTTTTGGAAAATCTTTAACAGCATTATTGACAAGGGTAGATCTAATATTCTATCTCTCATTCATGGGACTGATCTTATTACCTCTCCCAAGGATAAGGAAGAACTATTTGCAAAGAACTTTTCTTCTAATTCCACTCTTGAATCTGATGGACATTCTCTTTCTTCCATTCCAGTCAAATAGGTTGACCCATTGTTAGACATTGAAATCACTCCGGCTTCTGTTGCTAAAGTCATATTCCAATTAAAGTCGTCTACAGCTTGTGGTCCAGACAACATTCCTGTCCCAGTCTTGCAGATTTGTTCTCCAGAACTTTCTTCAATTCTCTCTAAACTATTTAACAAGTGTTTGACTGAGTCTTGTTTTCCTGCTTGTTGGAAAATGGCATCTGTGGTTCCAATATTCAAAAACTCTGGAGAAAATTCTGACCCCTCTAATTATCGTCCGATCTGTCCTCTTTTTGTTATTAGCAAGGTCTTTGAGTCTTTCATCAACAAATTCCTCACATCTCATCTTGAGTCAAATAAACTACTGTCAGACAATCAATACGGTTTTCGATCCTCTCGCTCTACGGCCGGCTTGCTAACTGCTGTAACTGAAAGATTTTATCGTGCATTGGATGGAGGCGGTGAGGCTAGGCGGTTGCTCTTGACATATCTAAAGCTTTCAACAAAGTTTGGCATGCTGGTCTTTTCCTTTAGCTTGCTTCATATGGTGTTTCTGGGAAAGTTTTTGAGATTATCAAGTCATTTCTTTCTAACCGGTTTATTAAAGTCATCCTTGAAGGCCAACACTTTATTTCCATTAACTTCTGGCCCTGTTTTGTTTCTTATCTACATAAACGATCTTCCTGACAACCTTTCATCTAAAGTAGCTTTTTTGCTGATGACTCAACTTTATACTTCTGTCTTGACAAAAAGTCCTCTCTTTTCGATCGCCTAGAACAAGCAGCTGATCTTGAATCCGATCTCACTTCAGTAATAGATTGGGGTTCACAGTGGCTTGTGAATTTCAACTTTAAAAAAACCCAGTTGCTTACTGCAAACAACTACCGTAATATGGTCAACATTCCTATATCAATGAATGGCAATCCTCTCACTGAGTCGTCCTCTTTACGTCTTCTTGGATTATCGTCTACCACTGACCTTTCATGGAAACCATTTATACAATCGATTTCTAAATTAGCTTCTGCTAAGGTTGCTTCTCTTTATCGTGCTCGCCATTTTCTTACTTCTGATTCCATTCTCTACCTCTACAAATATTCGTCCCTGTATGGAATACTGTTGTCATATTTAAGCTGGTTCTTCTAACGATTCATTTTCTCTTCTTGACAAGGTTTAAAAACGCATTGTAAATGTTGTTGGACCTGGACTATCTGCTAAGCTTGAACTTCTTTCCCATCGTCGTAAAGTTGCATCTCTTTCTCTTTTCTACAAATACTTTCATGGTCACTGCTCAAAGGAGTTATCATCTCTAGTTCCATTAACTAAAATTCATTTTCGTTTTACTCGTCTTTCAGCTAAGTCTCATTCGTTTACTGTATCTGTCCCTGCATGTTCTAAAAACTTTTATTCGTCTAGTTTTTCTCCCCGCACTTCAATCCTTTGGAACTCTCTCCCATCTTCATGTTTTCCTGACTCATACAACCTTCAGCTTTTCAAGTCTTTTGTCAACCGTTTCCTTGCTCTATAACTCTGTTCTTTTTTTTCTATTAACTCCCAACTTGATAGTGGTTGCTTGCCACGGCTGTTTCACTCAATATAAAGCCGAGCTTGACGTCACAAGAATTTTTGTGTTTAAAAATAAAAAAAGAATCTCCGCATAAAAAGAGTAAAAAGTTAATAATATTTTTTTTCTATAAACGCTTTTATCTTAGAATTAAAAAAATATAAAAGAACTATCTTTCTTTGTTAAATAAATATTTACATGAAACGAAATAAAAATAAGTATTATTAAAATATTTTAAATAATTTTGGATCACTTTTCTATTTTTTGCGTATTTTACGGAAAACCTGTCATGGGCCAATCAAAATTTAATATTTTAAGCTACATGCTTGATGATTGAAATTTTATATACTTATAAACGAATGTCTATTTTATCAGATTTTTGAAGCGCATAGATAAAAAAAAAAGTTTTAGTTTTTTTAGCATTATTTTTTTGTTTTTACTTGTTTTATATGAAAAACGTTTAACTTTTGATATGCCCTCCAAATTATTGAAATTTCAACCCTTTTTGCACATGAAATTCAAAAAAATTACTTTCTGTACTTCTAACTAAAACGTCTTCAACCTTGGTAAACTTTGTTGCTTTTAGCAAAAATTTGTAATTAGATGCGTAAAATTTTTGTTTATGTTTTAAAGCAATGACGTAACTTTAAATGCGTTAATTCCCAATTCACTATGTAATTAAATTTATTAAAACAGCTTTTTTAGCGAGACAAATTTTAGTGTATAAATAAAAAAAACTTTGGCGGTTTTTTTTCTCTCGTGGCTAATCTACAAACATCAGATAAGTTGTTAAATCCTCTAATATCTATTGCATACTTGTTATTTATCAATAATTTTTATTTGATTTTATTTGTTTGTATTATATTTGTATAAAGAAGTTTATTTATCACTATGCATTCTAGTGAAAGCGAGATACTAATCCTATACATTGGATGCTTAAAAGATTAATCTTTAAATTTTTAGGCATTAAGCTTTAGTTTTAAATTTTTTAACATTTAAGTAAGATTTTTTTGTTTTTATAATATTCCAACAATGTGTATATTTAATAATAATTATCGAAAATAAATTCTTTCTGAGTTTTTTTTGATAAAAAGTAACATCAAATTACTCATATTAAACCAAGTTCAACATTTGCCGCGTTTATTCTAAAATTAAAGAAGTTTTTTAATATATCTGTGAAACGCCATCAAAAAAACATTTTATTTGTGTTTTTATTCTTTTTACAGAACAAAATTATCTCTAATGTTTCAAAAGTTATAAAAGTTTTAGTAACACCCCTTACGTGAATATTTTCAAAAAACAACAAGAAGCCGTAAAGCTCGCTTGAAACAGCCGTGTTGCAGCTTTGTTGGGAGTAAATGCAAATTAAAAAAAAAATCATTTTTAAGTAATGACACATTTTATAAGGAAATCTTGCTTCTTAAATAGTAACTTATTTATTTTAAAATAAGTGTAAAAAATAATTTACGTGGATAGTTAGGAAGTGATTTCAATTTTATTTGTTGTAAATTCTTGCTGCAAACTGATTGCTCGCCTAATAGAGAAATTGAACTGAATTTAAAGTTATATAACTATTTCAGATACTTACAGGTAAAAGGACCTCAGAATGCAGTAGGACCTCAGAAGGTCAGGTTTTAAATAGGCAACATTGAGTGCAATTTTTGTCATTAATCACTGAAAGTGTTGAATAATCTGAATAAAGAATGTAATGTTAAGTTAAAAAGAAAAAACTACGTGTAATTATTAAAAAACATAATGATATATTCATTCTAGAAGGAATCAGAAAAAACAAAGAAATTGTTAACCTTACCTTTTATTATATTCAAAATGAAGCTATTTTGTTGGTCCTATTGAATAAGTTTGTTTGACCATTATTGAGTTTGAGCCAGTATTACCTCGGCATGATGCTGTACTGCATGGAGATATAAAAACATAATAACAAAATGATTAGTGAAAATAAAATAAAAAATAAATAAATATTTTAAGCAAAAATTATCTAAACAATATTGGCAACAATACTACCAATAATTTAACCTAACATTTTAAGGTCCATGAAAAAAGTGACTATTTATTAAAAGTATTTTGAGCTCAGCAGGATCTCTAAAAACACCTAGCATTCTGAGATCTTTTTACCTGTTTATACAAACATACAATTTTTCTGATTCAAATTTTAATAATAACTTATTGATAATCACAACAGTAACAAGTTCAATTAATTAAAGGTTTAATAAATATATTGCAAAATATATATTGAATAGAAACATGATTTAAACTGAACAATTGATTTTTAAACTTAGCATTGAGGAAGTAAAAATTTATGTTAACGATAAAAATTTAAGGAAAAAAACTTTATAAAAACTCTTACTGTCATCACTTTCATAATAATCTTTATCGACTGGAGAACTGTTTTTTGTTCTAGTTTTTATTATTTTCTTTCCAAATTCTTCTAAGCTATTATCTATATTTGGCGGCGCTCTTAATCTTTTTTGTAAGGTGTAGTACCAAGCGGTATTGTAGCTAAATCATCAGCCATGTACTATATCGAAAATAAACAATAAAAAAACCTAGTAAAATTACAAAATACAGTAGAGCGACATCTGTCATCCCTATGGAGACAAAACATTAAAAAAAACTATATATAAATCAGCTAACTTTTCATTAATACAAAGGTTACAAGTTTTGAACGAAGTATTATTTTTTTGGCAGCGCTTGATAATTTTCCATTTTGTAAAAAACGATTTATTTTTTTCCTTAAGTTCCAAATTTCTATAGATAGTTCCAAATCATATCTGTATTTAATTAAATTAAAAGATTTTAAATGGTTTGCATACCTTAACCTGAAAAGAGTCGCATTAATACCAGTATAAAACTTTTCTGTGTGTAATTATATTGTATAAACAACACCATATTGTATAAAAAGTAAATATTTTACGGATTTAAAAAGTCACTTAATTAAAGGCGTGAACAGAAAAAATAATTTTTATAAAAAAGTTATAAAAAGTATTTTATTGATTTCTTTTTTTTTTTTTTTTTTTTTTTTTTTGTCGTGATAACGGAGCAAATTAGTAAAAATTATTTCAATTATAAATTATTAATTTTCTGTTATATTATAGTTATGTTTTATAGTTTTTTCTATTTAGCTGGCTAAAGGTTAGAACTATGTTTTTATATTATTATTAAATTTTAAAATTCATTTTCAAAATGGTTTTAAAATTTTTTTTAGAAAAATTGTCTTTTATTGTTAAACTGTTGAGTTATTTTGTAAGTAAAATTTAGTAATTAATGATTGGAATTTGGTTTTAAAGAAGTTGTATAGATATTTATTTGACAATATAAGAAAATGTAATTTTAAATTTAGAAGTAAAGGCACACAGAGCCAACAATGGCACAAATAGGAAATTCAGTTAGATTTATTAGAATGACAAAAAAACTGAGATTGGTTACACTGCACTTTAAAACTTCTAATTGTAATCGTACTTTAATTTAAGTTAATATTTGTTGTGGGCATTTATTTATTGATCAAATGAGTTTTTTATTATCTAGAGTTGTTTGTTGCTTGTCCTTGGTCAATCACTCGTATTGAGTAACAAGAGTTTTTTTATTATTTAGAGTTGTCTGTTAAGTAAAATATTGAGTAAAAGGAGTATTTTATTATCTAGAGTTGTTTTTTGCTTGTCCTTTGTTAAATCACTCATCTTGAGTAATAACTTTATGGTGACCATTGAACAAAATGAGTGTTGAACTTGATGATGTTTTGTTTAATAGTCGAGTTTTGCAAATGTAGTTCTTCATCTCATTATAAACGTTAATATAGAATTTATTGACATCTAAAACTATGTTGCATTTTGTGAGCTTAATAAATGTTGAACATATGTTTTTATTTTTTTTTTACCTATTTTTTTTTAATTTTAAACATGTTTATGAGCATGCCAAATTTCAAGGTTTTTATTTTAACTACATTTGCCTTATTTTTATCTGCACTTTTGGTACCTAAATTTTGTTTCTGAGACCGGTTTCGGGGAGATGGGGCTAAGGCAGTTTGTACGCTTTTGTATTTTAATTATTATTTAAAAAGCAAAAGTATATTCTGTATTACAAAATGTAATGCTACTAATAGTATCACCCTTTGAAAGATTTTATTGTTATATAAATAACTTTGTCACGTTCTTAGGGGCCATCTATAAAGTAGGTACGCAGTAAAACCACTGATTTAGGTCCCTTCCTCTTCCTTGTACGAACTTTTACGCTTTCGAAGACTCCTCGCCTCCTCCGCGTACGTACGCATTATTTTTTTAAAACATTTTAAAACAAAATGCATTTAGTTTATTTGATATTTCTCTGTAATTAATTTAAATGTAACTTAATGTACTTATTTAAATCTTAAAATGTTACAACATATATTAACATTTTAAGAAAAATAATAAAAACCAGTTTGCGTACAATAATTTAAAGAAAAAAATTCATAAAAAATTTGCTTTTATTTGACGTCTTGTTGCTTCTCATATTGCTACCAATCAAATTATGATGCGAAAAATAAAAAATATTATTTGGAACGCTTGTCGCTCGATTTATTTTTTCTGTCATTATTTATAAAGAAATTTTAAAAAAAATTGTGCCAAAGTCAGAAAAAAAATCATAATACTGAATTGTTACTATACACGTGAAACTAAAGGTTTAAAAAACTTTTTTATAAAAATTAAGTTTACGAGAGATAGTCAAACCGCGAACTGTCTCTAATGTCTACTCCCCTTCTTCGCGCTCTTACGTTTATGGTAAACCCACCTGCCCCTTATACCTGCGTACGTACTTTATGGATAGCCCCTTACCCAGCGAACATGTCCTGTTAGGGCCTATATGGGTTTGCCAAGTGAGCCCTATGTGGGTTTTATATATGGGATCATTATGGGCTCCATGTGGGTTAGTTAAAAAAGCGTTATATGCCATCCGATCGCCCGAAAGTGAGGCATTATGAATCGTGGAAAATCAGTAAAAAAAGTTATAATTTTTTAACCATTAAAAAATTGAACTAAAAGTCTTTATAATGATATGTAACATTCTGTTTATTATTCAATTTAAAAGTTTCATGTAACAAACCTAATAATAGGTTTAAACGCCTGTAGTTTTTGCACCTATAGTTTTAGTACCTTTAAGTTTAAACTTATAACAACCACCTCTTGGATTATATTTTACTTTTTACTGCAAATTTCACATTTTGATTCGGACAATGGACAAAACCATTATTTACTCAGCTTGATAGATTTTCATTTACTTAAATAGCACTGTCTTTGGACTATACAAACCAAAACATAGTAGTCCACACCATAGATTTATAATTATAGTAAGACATTGATTGTAAATTTTGCATGTAAAACATATAAAGTTTTGCATGTAAAACATTGAAAACATCTTCAAATGATTTAAATATTTTTCTTTAATCTACCATTTTTATATTAAGTATCCAATGTAATGTATAGTACATAATGTAAAAAGATTTCCAAAAAACTTGCGTATAATGCAAAGTTTTATAAATTTTTTTTTAGTAAATTTTAAAATGTTATAATTTTTTTATTTTAATACTTATTTTTAAAATTATTAGTATTTGCTTTCATTTGCGTCAGCAAACTTTAATTCATTTTCGACTTTAAAAGAATTAAAAGTAAACGTTGAAAAATATCTAAATTTTAACGTTATTTTAATGTTTATTTATTTATTAATCACCCGTTGTATATAATACAAGGTAAGTTATTAAAAAGTTACATTTTTGACAAAAAATAAGTTTTTTTTTTGGAATATTTACTTCAAGAATATCTTTGAATATTTTCGTTTGCTCCAATGAGTTCCAGAACTCAATTGCATAGCTTAACTTTTGAAGATCTTTTATATTTCTTAACACATTAGTTTTTACTTATATATTTCTTAACACATTAGTTTTTACTTATTTTTGTGTTGCATTAAGCTCTCTAGATTGATTTCATTCCGATTCCATATACCTATGATATCATCAAGAAAAGGGTGCTTAGCGGTTTGGTTTTTAAACTGTGAATTTACAATACCAGAGGTTGTTTTATTACTCAATATGCGAATAAATAAGTTTAACTTGTTTTTCTGTACAATTGTTGATACACCTTGGATGTAAAGCAAAGAATGATTATAATATTTTCTGTGTTTGGAAACATTAAAGAGTGACTTAAGTGCATTCCTCCTTATTATATCAAGCTTTTGCATTAGTACGTCTTTATAGTCGCAAAGTTCAAGACCATACGTAAGTATCGGAACCGTTAATGTTTTATATAGCTGGACGATAGAGCTTGGATGAGCAATGCGGATTCCAGACTGAATAAGAGTTTGAAATATTGCCCTGAATTTTGATATTCTGTTATCAATATTTGAATGATTAAGTGAGGCAAAAGAAGAGCTTTTAGTATCCCATATAAAACCTATATGATTAAGTTTATCATCCAGTTTTATTTGTTAGTGGTCGATTGTTTTCGTGTAGTTTGCAATTTGTTTTTTTCCAGTAAACAAGAACTCGGTCTTATTAGCATTCAACTTATTATAATTTGCGTTAGTGTATTTATTAAAAGCTGTTATAAGCTTTTTAATTCCAGACAAGGTAGAACTAAGAAGAATGATGTCATCAGCGTATGTTACAACACCTGTGTAATTTCCATAAATTGATGTCCTTACGATCCTTTTATTTTGTATGGTTTCAAGTAGGCTTTAAGTATATATATTATACAGGTGTGGAGACAGAATCGATCCTTGTCTTACCCCCTGTGTTAGATAAAATGGATATGACTTGCATCCTAGATAAGTGACAGAAGCACTGCTTTCATGGTACAAAGACGATATAGTATTAATAATATAAAGCGGTAATTTTTTATTATCGTATAGTTTCTCAAATAAAATGTCCCAGCTACACCTGTCAAATGCTTTTTTAGCATCTAGGAAACAGAAATAGACAGGTGAGTTGTTATTTTTGCAATTTTTTACCGTTTCACTTCTAACAAATTTGGCATGTAAGGTTGAACTGTTTTTAGTAAAACCAAATTAAAGAGGATGAGTTTATTTTATCTCTGGAAAGATTATTAAAATAAGATATTCTATCAGTTTTGTAAAGATTGGAATGATGCTATTACCACGGTAGTTATTTGGATCAGTTAATGATTTTTTATAAGATTTAGCAATTGGTAAAATAAGTGATGTACACATTGATTTTAGGGCCTGACCGTGGTTAATAATAAAGTTTGAGAATTTCCTAAGCCACTTTGATAGGGCATCGCAACGTGCATGTTTTAAATGTTCTGCAGAGATTCCATACGCATCCCCGGTCTTGTTTAATTTTAGGCGAGAGATTTTTAGAGAGAAGCCGTTTTAATATTTTCATCTGATATTATTACCATATCAAATTTGGTACAAGGTGGAACTTGAATATTTGAAGCGGTATGCATCATTGCTTTGGTATTTAAACGTTTTTCAAAACTCTCGGCAAATTTTTTAGTGATTGACTCCTTGTTCTTTTCATTATTTATAGTAAATAGTTTTGAGTTTGTATCAAACTTTATGTATCTAAAGGTATTCCAGAAGTTTCTTGGGTTGGTATTTTTTAGCTTCTCAATTTTTGTGTATTGTTTAAAAAGGTTACAATTTTGAGCTTTTTTGACAGCGTTGCGGAAATTTTTACGTGCCATTTAATATCGATTAAAATTAAGCGAGCTTAAATCTTTTTCAATTTTAAGAACTTTTTTGCTCCTGCTTATCTCTGGAGCCCACGAAGATTTTGAATATAAAGATTGTTTTTTCAAGAATAAGTGTTGGCTAAGAGCCTCATATGCACTTTTTGTAATAAAAGAATAGATTTAAATAAATTCTTCGTCGTAATTGTTATTCGTAAAGTAAAAAGTTTTTAAATTTTTATTTAAACACTTATTATATAATTGTATAAAACTTTGATTATTCCAGGCATAATTAGCGATGCTATTTTATTCTATAATTTTGTTAATCTTTTTACGGAGAGATTGGCCTCTGAGTCCAGTTACAATTGATATTGGCAAATGATTACTCATATTTTGAGATGAAAAAGGAGCTACAATACAATTCTCATACTAAAGAGAAGTATTCCTTGAGAGAAATATGTGATCAGTATAAGATGCGTTTCGTAGTGTATGATGTTGGTACGTTATTTTCGGGCCAGAACCTTTTTTTACGTCTACTAGTTCAAAATCATTTGTTTTTTTAAATTTTGATAAAGCCGTGGAATAATTATTTTTCGTGAAGCTTGATCTTTCTAATAAATCATATATTCCATCAAGAAACGATTGAAAATTACCAAGTACAATTACTTCGCCAACACTTTCATAATTACTAATAAGGCCTTTAATTATGTCTAACTGATTCTCGTATTCATCCAAAGATGTTCGATTATTTCGCGATGAAGTGAGATAATTATCAATAATAATAATGTTAGTTTTGTTTTTAATTAGGTTTATTACAAGAATATGATCATCTTCGTAAAGAATAATGACATTTTGAAACAAATTTTTCCGAACAAGAAACGCATTTCCACCAAATGGTCGACCATGCTCGTGTTTATTTGCCTGGGGGAAGTTTGAGGAGTGAGTGTTTTTACAAATATTTTAGATAATGGGATGCTCCAGTTTTGATAACCAATGTTCGCATATAAAAGTTATATTATGAGAAGTTATCAACGATTCAGTTTATTCAATTTTTGACATACGTTCATTGCAGTTAAAAGTACATAACATAAATGTTATCGGAAGTGTGTCTTCCTTTAATGGGCTGTCTGAATCTATTTTTATTTATAAAAAGCTTCCTGGTTTCCATTGGTGTTCAGGTTTTGGCAATGTTTGAATATAAGCACTTTTTTCGAAACGGCTTAACTATTATATTATTATCGCATAGAGCAGGGTTTAATATTTTGTTTTTGTCAGAACTGTTTTTGAAACTTTGTAAGGTCTGTTGTACTGATTTTCTTTATTTAAATTAACTGATAAGGCTGTGATACTTATTTCCGTTTTTATAAAGAGTTTTAAATCCTCATTTATTTGATTGCTAATGCCTCCAACAAAAGTTCAAATTGACGAACTAATCTTTGGCCTGCTATTGTTTTTTTTCTGGAATTTTAGTGCCGAAAACAGGCTGGAAAATTTTATGTTTTTTTTTTACGAGGATAAATTTGTTTCTTGACCGGAGGGATTTTTTATAGTCTACCTTCTAAAATAAATTTATTTAAATCATTTACATCGTTTATTGTGCTTTTAGAATTTTTAAAATTATTTATATTGGAAGTACATGATGTTAATTGGTTTTGTGCAAAGACATTTGCAGAGGTTTTTTGGAATAGAGATTGTGTTTTTGTTTCAACGTTTGACAATGGTTTACTGCAGGATTTGAATGACGTTTTTTGTAGCTTCTGCCTATGAGATTTTATTTTCACTTTGTTCACGATAATTGAAATTTATATTTAAAACTTGATTTTTTTTTTCAACGTTTGAGCATAGTTTACTATGAGATTCTTCAATTACGTTTTTTGTAGGTTCAGCCTCTGAAAAACTCTTTTTCCTTTGTGCATGATAAACAAAATTTATATTTAGAACTTGATCGGTAGGAATATACACCGATTTAATTCCAAAGTTTCGCTTTTTATTTTAAGGTCTTCAATAAGATTGATTTGAAGATTTTCTCTCCCAAAAAACTGCGTTCCTCTTTTATTTCCTTGTTTTCCGTATGAATTGCTTTCGAAACAACTATCATTTCTTTTAATGCAGAAATAAGTAGGTTATTTCTTGGCTGAGTTTCATTGTTTTTTGTTGATACGATTGCTTTCCCTATTTCTTTATGTAATTTTTTTTCGCATGACAATATGGAGAACAATTAGATATCTTCCATACATAATGCTGTTTTGTATCTTTTACGGAGATTTTTATTAACAGGGTTTTCATAGTCTAAAATTATCTTCATTTCATCGAATTGCTCGGTATCAAATATTTCAAGAACTTCAACAAATGACGTTCACGAAGATTTCAAATTAAGTTTTTCGGAACTAAAATCATATTTTGAGCTATTAAATCTTTATGGTGAGAACAAGTTTCTTCAATGTTTTTCAGATAATTATCTTCAAATGATTAATATCGGAATTTAAACACGAGAATATCTCACTGAGTGATCTTGGTGCCATATTTTTAATGTAAATGAAATCTATTTTTCAGTCACTTTATTGATAAAAAAACATGTTTTAACAATTCAACTAATCACAAAAATTAATCAAAAATAAACGTTGCTAATTTATGTTATGTTCAACTAATAACAAAAAGTTATTAAAAATAAACGTTGTTAATTCAACGTTAAAGTTTTCAGCGTTTTTTTTTTTAACGTTGAACACACGTTGAACAACATAAATTTAGTTTTTAGCTGTTTTTTTAACGTTAAGTCAATCAACTTGAAACGTTGAAATAATGTTTTGTGCTTGCTGGGTAAAAAAATGTGAACACAAAATGATATACATATTTTAAAAAAGACATATATATATATATATATATATATATATATATATATATATATATATATATATATATATATATATATATATATATATATATATATATATATATATATATATATATGAATATAGGCATCAAACATCATCAAAGCATAATTAAAAAAAAAATTGGTGTAACTTAAAGAAAATCCTTATCATCTTCATTGAAACAATCTCGAAAATAAAACCAGTCTTCATTTCATATTTAAGCTAAAATATAATAAAATCAGCATACGTTAAGATAAAATACTGACAAGTAAGATTAAAATTTAAGTACTTTTCTAAATAAAAGTAAAGAAATACCATAAATAACTTTAAAAATATATTCATATTTCACTTAAATAAGTACAAAAGTATCATAAAATGTTCAGATAATCATTCGATTGTATATATTTAGACAATAAATTTTGTGTATATATATATATATATATATATATATATATATATATATATATATATATATATATATATATATATATATATAATCAACCATAATAATAAAAACTATAATAATTGTTACAATAAAGAATAATAATAAAGTATTAATAAGAATTGAGTAATAAAAATATTAGTAAGAAGAAAAGTACAGATCATTTCAGCAAAATAATTTGAGTATAGAAAAAAGCAAGGGATAAAATTTAAAGAAAAAAGCTTATAAACTTATCAGAATTCAAATTTAAGAAGCAATAAAAATACTTATTCTTATGTTGTTGTTCTTATTATTATTATAAGAAAGTTGATTGTTGGCAAAGCCGTAATAGGAACGATTTTTTGATTTCTACCATTATTAATAATGGTACCAAAATTACGCTAAATGAAACTGGGGAGGTTTATTTATTCGCAGTTTACATAAGGAAATTACATTGCAGTGTCGTTGCCACTATCAAGAATTAGTTACATAATATATGATTGATTCAACAATTACATTATATATTATTGCAAATTCTAATTGTTGCTACTTTAAATTACCGAAAGTATTTAAAAAAAATCATCACAACGAAACTGTTTTCTATTGATCAGTATTTATTTGGTACAGCTAAAACTTTATATTATAATTGTTTTAAATTATAAATAAACCAATTGAATGTAAAAATGTTTTACTTATATTGGCTCAATGATTATACAAGTTATACATTAAAGTAATGATATCAAGAAACATTTAGATATTTAAACTTGATTTTGATATCTTAGGAAACAACCAAAACATTTAAAAAGAACTTTATATAAAATAGTGTTTTTAGTAGTAAAGTACATTTAAGAAGAACCAATTAATTAAATTTGCATTAAATGGAGTATTTGTTTCTGGATAAATTTTCTATCCATTGTATTAAATGGTGGCAGATATATGGCATATATCAACAAAGGACCATACATTTCAATGTATATACTATATATCCCCAATTGACCATATATAAAGTTAAAAAAATTCAAGATTTATGTTTGCTTTTAAATGCAAAAATTTACATCATCTTGTTGATACAGGTAGTTAACAAAGAAAAGGGTGGAGGCATATGTCAAAAAATCTATCAATAGTTTGAACACTAAATATCAAGTATCCAAATCAAGGCCTTTATACTTTATTGCATGAAGTTATATTAAACTGCTGAACTTTTTAGTTTTTTGGTGAATTATTTTGTCACTTTTTTAACTGCGTTAATGGATTTTATGTACGATAAATAGAAGAGACTTCAGTATTCTATTGCTCATTAAAGTATTCAAGCTATGGAGCTAGCAAATCACTATAAAAGCTATGTAATTAGCTATACAAGTTAATGAGTTATAAAGCATTTTAGGATTAAATAAAATTGTAGATTTTCTGACAACAGGAGAGTATGTTCAGTCGCTCCAAACTCAACCAAACAACAAAGAGGGTTTGAAGATTTCAGTATTAGACTTTGTGTTTTATACGAGTTTTCCTTTTAAAGGTTAATTACTTAATTAACAGGTTTATGCATGTTATTTAATTTTTCTATTGCCATTCATAATAGTAAAAGTGCTACAATATTATTTTGCTTTGAAGCAAGACATGAAACAAAGATATGAAATTGCTAGTTACTAGTTATAATGGTCTAAAACTAAATGCAAGTGTATCAATGGATATGTTGATTACGCACTTAATATAAAATTGTGCGTATCATTGAAAAAATAATGTAAAAATCAAGTTGGAAATTAAATAGTAAAGTTCAGTGAATTTGCAAAATATCTGGATAAGAATTGAATTCCACTCAACTCTTCTACAACAGATAAGATATTAAATACTGAAACATTGCTGGAAATTCTACCAAAAATGACAAAATGATTATCTTATGAAAATTACTATATAACTAGGTGGATAAAAATTTTTGGAGTTATTCTATTTAAATTTTGACTTTATTATTTTTATATGAAAATTAAATATGTTCATTTATGATAATGAAACATTAAAATCATACTCAAGTTCTACATAAGTTTAAAAAATAAACTTTGAAAGCAATCTTTAAGCTGGTTCACACAAAGTAAAGATATGTTGATTAAATTAGACAAGCTATCTGTAAAAGCAACCACTCAAGTTAAAGTATTAACATTTAAACACAATATTTATTATCTTCAGATAGTTATTGTCTAAGAAGGATTTTGTATAAAAAACATTACACAATTATTTTACAAGAAATCCAGAAGTTTATGAGTTGAAAATTTAGAACAAAAGTTGTTTCATATGGTAATAACAATACAACATAATAAAAAGAGATGCTTTTTTTAAAGTCTGATTTTTTTATTTTTAAAGTTTAATCATGGAAATTTCAATTTTCTTCTGTTTATTACTGTACATATATTGTGAATATTTTTGATAATGTTTTATTACCTTTAATCTATTTTTTCTGTCTATATTTCCAAATTTAGTTTACAAAAGAAGTCCTAAAATCTTTAACAGTTATTTATTTAATCAAATTTGAGAGGTCAGCATAATGCTACTTTTTTGTAAACAGCATTTTTTTAAATAGTATTTTCCATTTAAATTTCAGGTGATCCATTAATTTTTTATATCTTATATATTTATATATCTACAGTTCCAAATATTTTCGATATAATCCCTAATATTGTGTAATAAACTTCTGCGCTTTTTATTGTCATTTATAGTGGTAGTTCATAAATTAAGTCTCCCTTCGCATTTTCTCAAAGTAACATAAGCCTTACACACCCTACATCAAAATTTAAAACACTCAAAAATATGAATATAAAAATAATATAATCTAAAAATGAAGATTCTCTGCATTTTTTAGATTATAAAATATATTCATAAACTTCTCATACCAAAGTATTTCTCCCTAGATGCTAAAAACTGGAATAATAGCCTCTAATATTCCAGTTCATGAATCTAGATTTACTAGTGTTAGCTAAGTTTATTTTAAAACTTATCGCAATAACCCCATGTCACAAAGTAACCTAAAGTTAGAAAAATTTCGACCCTTAAGTTCGAAAAATCAAGTAAATAAAAAAACGCTACGTGCATTGACTATATTTTCAGCAATCTGTTATTTATTATCTTATCTGTTGTTGAAGATCTTTTTTTTAATATTTTTCTCATCAAACAGAACTGGGGTTTTCTTAAACAAACTAAAAAGTTGCTAATACATGTTTTTCTTGTCAGGGTTAGGCTAAATGCAAACCATTTATATAAGTTAAAAACAATTGTGTTTTTAAATCTTATCTTTGGGAACCCCACAAATTATTAAGTTTTTTTTAGGTATGATTTAAATTGAATTAAACTTAGTATTTAACATCAAAGTTTTCAGTTTTAAAGTATTTCATGTTTTATTGTGTTAAAAGATTTGGATAAATTAATAAAAACTTGTATAGCAATCACTATTAAGTTTAATTGATATCTATCATAGCTAAAAATAAAAAAATCTAAATGGTACCACTGGTATCTTACTTTTACCCGTCAAAAATTTTTTTTTAACGGAAATCACTGGAACACCGTTTTAGAATCATGACCGTTTCGTTAGATAACGCCTTCTAAATCAACTCACTCTTACAAATAGACAAGCTACATTATTTATTACACAATAATTTAACAATGAGTATTTGTTTTTAATCTTTAGGAAAAATCCACTTCATTTGCTGATCAGCTTTGAGGATTTTTACTTTTATTTGTCCCATTAATAAATAATATTAGTAAATTTTTAGAAAAATAAAAATAATTTTCATTTTTTCCGATGAGCTTGGGAAAATTTTTATATGTCACAAACGATTATTGGGATCATGCAAAAAAAGGTTTCGAATTTTTACACATCTAAAATTTTTTAATTGTTTTCATTTGCTGTTAGTTTAAAACTTAACCACGATAAAAATTTTGAACTCCTTAGCGACTAAAATTTAAAACAAAACAAAAAAGTTCCAAAAGTTTTTATTAATTTTTCTGGAATTTAATTTACCTCAACTGGCTGTGCAAATTTGAGCGCACACTGTAAGTTCAGTGAGATAACTTTTAAAATTTCCAATTTACATAATATGTAAAATGTAAAAATATAATATATTTTTACTTTTACATATTATTAAATTGTTACTAAGTTTTTAAATAGTTTTTGTTTTAAGCTTTGTTTTATTGTTTTAAGAGTATGATTGTTTAATTTAACTGTATTTATGCGCTGTGTTTATATTAAATATCGTTTGTTTTACCTGAATACTAACTATACTTAACTTTAAGATCTCTTGGTATTGAAAAGTTTTATCCTAATATGGTATTCAGTTTTTCCTAAATAATATCTTCCCTTGAATTTTCTATCTTTCAAACGGCAGAATGCATTGAAGTGTTTTATTCTGGTTTGCAAATGGATTTTTAATTTAAGGACTTATTTAGAATTTAATCACGAAATAAACACAATATGCTTAAAACACTTCGTGATTTTACTTAACATGTGAACTAATTTTCTTTTAAAAAAAATTTGAACATGAATTTTAAAAATCTTTTTACCAAATATCTGCAGTATACTAAATTTACGCTGAAAAAAGCGTAAATCCAAAATCTGAAACCCTAAAATTCAGTCATAAATCATTAGCCAATATAAAGACACTGCAAAATTACTCTAGTATTACAAAAATCAAAAGTTGTGAAAACGCATTTAAAGTTTTTTTTAGAGTAAAATTTTGTGTAATGTTCACCAAAAACATATGATTAGTTTCATCGACTTTTGTTTATCACTAAACCCTTTGGCCGTTGATCTTAACTTTATTTTAGCTTTATACACTTTTGTATCAACGTTCTCTTTATTAGCTTTACAAACTGATTAGATTTTATAACTGTTTTATACTCATTCAAAGTTTAAAACACTCAAAATACTTTGACTTCCATCATTAAAATGAATCACAACAGAATAAGTTTCCGTTTTAACTATTTCTCTTCTGACAAAAGTGTTCTTTGAAACTCTGGACATATGATAACATTCAAGAACTTATACAGATTTTATTTATTGACATGGAGGCAGAATTTTTCAGTAATTCAGTAGTATTTGATTGTCTTGCAAGCTTTTATAAAGTTTAGGTGCATATACTGCTTTGTTTAAAAAAAAGCCACTTTAACATTGACGTAAGGAGTTAAAGGAGTTAAAAGGGTTTTTTTGTTGCCAAGGCGTTGCAAACATCAAAAACCTCTAGTAACTCTTGAAAAATGCATTTTTAAATATTTTATGTTATCAAGTAATTCAAGATAATTAAATCAAAAGAAAGAAGATACAATTTGAAAAACTAGTTCAAAAACAAATTTTTACCATTTTGCTCTAAAACTAGTAATTTTTTTTATTGGTGTACCACCTTAACATCCTTATATATAAGGACTGTCCGGAATGATAATGACCGATGGTATTTTTGAAATATTTCAAGAACCCATCAAGTTCTTTTTTTATTGCAAAGTAAACTTAGCTCCTTTTCAAAAAATAAAGTTGTTTTAAAAATCTTGATTGCAAGTTTGTTTGTTTTGTTTTTTTTTGTTTCTTTTCTTATACCTTATAAATAAGCATTTCGTTAAATATTTATAATACAAATATATAACAATAATAAAACAAATATATATATAATCATCGTTATCAAAAATAAAAGAACGCGGGGACTCATAGTAGTACGGTCTTGTCGTCGAGTACCGCTAAGAAATGTTCGCGTTAAAATTTATAAGATATTTACAAGATAAAAAATAAGTTAACGTAAAACTTTATTTTTTAAAAAAGTAAATAAATACATGATGCGTTATATCTATTATATATGTAGATTACAGTTGTTAATAATACATACGCAATTTTTATAAATTCATGTTTAAATAGTGGGTAAAATGGCAGATCACTAAAAAATATTAGAAGTATATTGTTAAATCTTCGATTGTAAAAATGAGTTCTTTAAGCTTTCGTTTTAAAGAAAAGTAGTGAATAAAATCCTCAGTAAAATTTTTTATAACTATTTTGTAAATTTTACTGAGGATTTTATTCATTACTTTTCTTTTAAACGATAGCTTACAATCGAAGATTTAACAAAATACTTCTGATATTTTTAAGAATAAGCATGGTCTGTGATAATCAATACAAAGTTTAAAAAGATTTGTTTGAAAAAATGGTTACCTTAATAAAATTATCTTTTGATGAATAAAAATTATGGAAAAAAATTGGGGATAATTGGTTTTGCATTTAAACATAAAACAAAGAATATTTAAAATATTATGCTCATATATATAAAAAACTTTTATTTCAATTAATAGAGGCTCGGCATGAGTATAACGGTCTTTAAAATTTACAAGACGTGCTACATGCTTCTGATCAGTGCCGGACAGAGCAATTTGGGGACATGGATGTGGAGCCCCCCCCCCCCCCCCACATATATATTTATTTTTCTTCAATTTTTAAGTAGTTTTTATTATTAATATTTATACAGGAAATCATGACAAAATTGATGTAAGTACTGTATATTTCACTACAATCCCTTTTAAACACGATAATGAACTTTATACATTATATTTCTTCATTTGCAACTTTTTGGGGGCTCCTTAAACGTTGGGGGCCCTAGGCGGCTGCTTTATTTACCTTATAGTACGGTCCCGTACTGCTTCTGATAACAATAAAGAGATTTAAATTTAGAGATTGTCCATAAGTTATGTTGAACAAACTTTCACAACAAAAAAAACAAAAAAGATCAAAAGTTTTCTCTCGCAGAGTCTTAATATAAATAAAAAAATAAATTAGCAAATTAAGTTTAATGAAAAGCATTAGCAAACATAATTGTTATTAAATCCGAGGCTTTGTATAGATCATTAATATAAATAAGGAAAAGAAAAGGATCTAATATGGAATTCCACATGTAAAATTTAATAAGTTTGATGAAAATGTTTCATTGGCGTAAACAAATTGTTAACGATTAGTTAAATAACTTTTCAACCGTTTTAAAACATTGCTCGTTATACCATAGTTGATTGTTATACCATAGTATTTTAATTTTTCAGCAAGAATTCTATGATTAATGGTATCAAACGTCTTCACTAAATCAATAAATATTTCCAATGTAAGTTTATAAAAGTCAAATGAGTCTGATATACTTTTTGTAAGCTGAGTAATGGCATGCACTGTTTAATTTTTTTTTTTTAAATCCGTATTGCATGTTATATAATAAATTGTTTTTATTTGCAAGTAGAAGTAAGAAAGTTAATTTTCAACAAGTTGCTTAAAAATTATAACTTTATTTTTTAAAATTATAACTATATTTAAGTTAATTTGCTTGCAACAAAGTATAAGGTTTAGAGGGAAAATGTTAGTCTATCATAAAATCACGGAGTGAAGGTCGCGGATCAGAAACAAAGTCGAGAAACTAAGAAAGAGGATTTTCTTGTTTAAAATAAGATTAAAAATGATTTGGTGCATTGATCCAAATCCAGAGTACTTTGTTTAAGATATTGAAAAAAAATCGGGTATTCCTAAATCTACAATTCAAGAAGTCAAAAAGAGATATGGCTACAAAACAAGCGAAAAGCAGAAATTCTCTAGAAAATCCCAACAGCGATTCTGCAAAGACTAAATACCTGATCAAAAATTGTTACGAAAATATTTCACAAAAATTAAAAGCGCATAATAATAAATGATAAAACTTACTGCAAACTTGACTATTTTGCTTCCAGGCCAGCAATTTTGTACAATTCCGAAAGAAACAAATCCTGGTGTATTGCTAAAAACAGGTTAAACCAAAAATGTTTCTTAGAAAGTTTTAGCATGGCAAGCCATCTGTTCATGTGGCTTCAAAACTCAGCCTTTTTTTACAAACGAAAACATAAGTTGCAATGTTTACAAGTAAGAATGTTAAAAAAGCGATTTTTGGTGGCTTTTTTAAACATTTTGCATTACAGCATTGTGGTGCTGTTTTTGAGCCAAAACATATGAATCTAGCAAACGTGCTGCACCTTTATCCAATTAAAAATTTTTCGGGCAAGCATAAGGACTAAGCTGCGTAAGATGAGAAAAATAGCGAAAGGCATTAATCAATTTTATCGATTTTCGGGTGTAGCGTCAAGAAATTTTTTAATGCGGTGTCCGCACAAACCTAAAAATATTGTAATTAACTCAATGCTTTCTAAAATCTTTACTGTACTACCCTCTACTTAGAGAAAAATTTATTTTTAAAAAAAAAATTGATCAAGGGGTTTAAAATATTTCACTTGTCGCATAGGTCATTTTTATTCCACACAGTCTTTACATTTTGTAGATAATATTCGTTATATAACTTTGCTCCTGTATTACCAATTTTTTTTTAATGATATAATTTGAAGGATATTATTCTGATAAAATTGTACTCCGTTATTGAAAATTTTTATTATAGTACTCGGTGTCAGTTTCTATTTAGATTAGACCGGACTTTTTTTGAGATGTTGTTATTTTCTAGTTTTTAAAAAAATATTATTTAAGTGATTAAATCTATGAAATCGGCCTTAGTGCTGGATTCCAACAAAAATTATACTAGTATTTTCTGTTAATTTTTTACCTGGTGCGTTAAAAATATAACAAATTGAGTTTTATTTTTGTTTATAAATAACTCACGAGTTACGCAGAACGAACCCCTCCTCATTGTTGAACGTTTTTAGTTACAAGTCTCGACATGTAGCAGTTAGATTTTTTTAACTGGTAGATATATCTTCGAGGTTTTAAATTAATAAGTTACATCGAAATCCAAACTGTTCATGAGGTATATTAATGTTTTCATTAATATAATTAGTTAAATAATTTGTCTTTTTTTCAAAAATTCTGGCTAATACAGAAAAGTTCAAATGTAATTTAGAAAGTTTCGTGTAACATTAGCCTATTTTCATCTGGAAGGAGTTTTACTTTTTGACAGCAAACTATTAAAAATATTAGTAAGATTTAGACTGCTTAAGCTTGAATTTTTAATTCTGGAATTTTCCCATTCTGCAGTTAAATTCTTTTCTATTTTTTTAAATGATTTTTGAGTTTTTATGATTTTAAAATTAAATCCTTTTTGCCATATCCTTAAAAATACATCATGGGTATTTTATTATCTTTTTTTACATTTGAGGCAAATTACTCATTAAGAAGCGTTAGATCAATAATTGGTTTATTAGAGTCAGGGCTGTCTCAAGGAGAAAAGCGTAAGAGGTGTCTTACACTCTTTGGAAATTTTTGGTCAAAAATTAGTGAGCAAATTTGAACACTGGAGTCGGCAAACTTGGGTCTATAAGTGACACACGCCAAATGTCAGCCAACAAGTACCTGTTTTTTTTTTGTGCCTTAGTCGGTAAAAGTTCTTGTTTTTGGCAAATCTCTTTTTTCACTTTCCTCTCCTTCCTCTTTAAAATCTCTTTGCGACGCCACTGATCATAGTTGCTATCCCCATGTGAGCGCAACCTTTTTAAAGTATTTCCAACAATTTTAAAGGTTTTCTCTTAGGGCTTCAATAAATTTAACTTTCTTTGATTTTTTAAGTTGATTTTTAATTCTTTTACTTTTAGATTTTCATTTCATGACAAACTGATTTATTTTATTTTCTGAATAATTTTGCTAAAACTACCCGTTTTTTATTGTCTTTTTTATATCATTATATATCCATAAATTTTTGTGTTTTCTTGTTCGATAATTTCACAAAAAAAAAAAAAAATAAAGTTTCATTTCTTTAAAAATAACTCGAGAAATTTAAAAAAATCGAAAGATTTTTTTACAATCCACTCCAAACAAGATAATTTTTCCTCCTTTGTTGGTTTAGTTTTTTGATAGTTACTTGCTCTCCTCGTTACTTCATATCTTCCATACATTTATAAATATATTTATGAGTAACATTTATAGATATAAAATTAAATTAAAGTAATGACAAGAGCAAACAGGAGAAAACATTCTTACGATCAAGGCCCAATATGCAAATCCAGTTATTTACACTAAGCTTTCACTCAAAATAAATAATTATTAACAAAATTAAAATGCATTTATAAAAAAAAGGTCTTAAAGATGGATGAAGTTTGCGCTGAATGGATTCTTTAAAAAAAAAATCAATTGATAACAATATTCTATTTTGCTTAACATTTTTTAATTGGGTGAATTACAACAAAACCCAAGTGCAGTATTCGTGCGATTACAGTAGTATGTTTGCATTTATGGAGGTTGTTACTTAATCTATTTTTGTAAGTTAATAACCATTTTCACGTAAAGCTTTTTCTAAAAATGGAAAACTCCATACAAGAATACATACATTTAATTACTAGAAGGAACGCCTGAGTTGTTTAGTGCTAACAGAGCTCAGTTAACAATCCTTACAGCGTATGCACTTATTGGAATACATTAAAAATTGTGTATTCCAAAAGCTGTCTATCATACAGTTATGTTATAAACCTTCTAGCATACTGTCAAAGATAGTTAAGAATTGAAACGTACATACACTAAATGTACTTAATCTATCAATTTTAAATTTTTCTTTTTTACAAAACTAAATTTTTGGAAAGTTAGTTTACAAAAAGGTTTCCCCATTAAATAGTTCAACGTTAATAATTTGCAATCAAATGAAGAAGCGATCGACCGAAATAGAAAAAAAAAGCCGAAACCAAAATAAACCGAATTTTCGGGTATTTAAATTTGGTGCCAAAATCGAAATTTCAAAAAATATTTTACCGAAACCGATACCGAAATTTTGGCTAGTCAAAATTTATTTTATCAGAAAAAAATGTTTAAAAATGCAATTTTACATTTGTTTTTTTATACTCGTATTATGTTAAAATTATTTACACGTGTATCCCAAACTGAGACTTAATACATGTCGGGGATATAAGTTAAAAGCGAAATTTAACAACTAACAGATTTTTTCCGTAAAACAAGATTTTTTCGAGGTATTTTGTGAAAATTTTCAATATTTTTGTGAAAATTCCCAAAATACTTTGCAAAAATTCCTTAAAAAAAATTTCTAAATTAGATAAGTATCGGTTTTCGGTATGTTTTTCAACTGAAATTTTGGTTTTTACCGAATTTATAAAAAGTACCAAAACAAAAATTTCGATATCGTTTAAAATTGAAATTTTAAACGATATCGAAACCGATACCGAAACAGAATTTCGGTCGATCACTAAAATGAAATATAAACAATTAAAAGGTTTATACTTCATTTCAATAATTTAATAATAATTTACAAAAATTTTTATTAAAAACACGAAATTAAAATTTATATGATTGTATACCGTTGTTTACATATATAATCCTAGCTAGTACGTTTTGCTTGACCAATCTCGGCTGAGTTCTAACAACGTTGCTCCAATGTTGGCCTAACAAGTTGTTGTGGTTGGGAAATAATAAAGTCAAACCGAATGCACGTTGCTAAATACATCTTTTTATGCTTAATGACAGTATAAACTTCTAATTGCAATTATTCTAAATGACAGTATAACGTTCTCGACTAAAGTAGACCATTTAGTCTTGTTAAGATGATATTAAAACTAAAAAACATTTTTAAAAACTTACCGTGCATTATCCCTGTACCTGTACGATGATTTGAAACTACTTAATGAAGATAAAACAACTTTTAATAATTATTTCCAAACCATAAAATCATTATTTTCGTCTTTTAAATAAAGACAACATTTTTTTTAATAACTGAAAGTTTTAATTTGCAAAAATTGTCTTTTGCAAGAAAATTTACTAACCTGCTTATAGAGAAAGATATTTTCTTCCAAGTTTTTATTTACATATTTACACAAACACTTTAAATTTACTCGTAATTTTAAATTTTATTATAAAGAATTATTTTTCTAAAGAGATAATATATAAAATTATCAATTTTTAAATGTTTATGTTTTTTGGTTGTAATAACCAAGCCTTAATATCAAATGTTAACTCAAAAAGTACTAATTCAATCGGACTGGATTGAAACAGACCCTGGCTAAATAAATCTATTTAATATCTACGATTTTTCAAATTTCTACATTTTTTGCGCAAATGCTGTTAATACGGTACATGGTAATTCTAATAGAAAGTAAAAAGCAATTTTTTAGATAGGGCTAATATATCGACGTTGACAACTACCATAAATATTGGAATGCCACTAACAGCACCTGAGCAAAAGATGAGTTGAGTTGAAGCCTTTGAGGACAATACTCAGTATAGTATGGGTGATTTTACTTAATGCGTTTTTTAGATTTTATTATTTTCGTTTTCTCATCCATACACTAAGTAATTCATATGGAAAATGAATGAAATTTTAAGGATTTTCACACATTTTTAGATAAGGTGAAACAGGGCGAAATAAATGTATGCATAATTATAGCTTTTTAATAACAAGAATAAATATTTACGTTCGCTCATGATTAATTCGAGTTCTCAACTGCGTAATTGTAAAATCTTCAATTAACCTTGAATTTTTGAGAACATCTACAATTCTGCTTCTTGAAAGTGGTCCACCCAATATTAATTCTTTTCCTTCAGTTTTTAAAATATTTATTTGTTCAGCAGTCCAGCTTTTCCGATCAAATAATAAAACTTTCTTAGCCTATTTAGAAAATTACAGCTTAATAATAATTAAAATAATATTTTAAATATATAAAATAAAAAACATTGGAAAATAAAATAATGGTTTCAACTTATTAAAACTAAAAACAAAAATAAAACCTTTGTTTCCGGTTCTTCGGCTATCTTTCTTTTGAGGCTATTAAGTTTATCATAAATCTGCCTTGGTGAACCATGAATGGATGGAGATTTTATAATTGTAGATTTCACCTCGCTATATAGTGTTTTTCGAGAAATATTTTCTGGAAATAATACATTTAAAGAATTTGTTTCATCTTTTGTCCAGTACTTTTTAGGTGTATGAGTTTTAGAAGGATTAAAATGACTTTTACCAGACAAATTCTCAGTTATAGCCGGTTTATAATCGTTTTTTTGCTCACAATCTTCAACTTCATAATCATTCGATAGTGGGGAGCTAGGAAAACATTTCTGGACAATCTTTCCTCCACTAATAGCATTTTTTATTTGATTTTGGGTGTTGTAATGAATAGCTGCAGTCTTATCACTGTGCATCATTGCACCAGCAACTTTCTTTCTTTGATCATAGTATTCATCAAAAACTTTTGTTGAAGTTGTTTTACGAACAGTATTAGCACTGAGTTTTTTGGGTACAAAACGCCCATTAAAAATACCAGCTTTTACCCAAAGAGAGTTCAGCCTGCCACTAATATCACCAGGCGACATTTCTTTCCCTGACCATGATAAAAATACCTTATCTGAAGTAATGGAAGGTAATTTTGCCCTAACTAGATTAACAAAAACATTAATCCACTCATACTCAACTAAATTCAGAGTAACTCTTGCTGGTCCATATGTAGAAACAGTTTTATGATCCCAAACACTAATCATCATAAGCCCGTCAACAGGTCTTGATCTTTTGTATTCCTCCAAAGTCATATGTGCAGTAACACCTGATCTATGAGCACTAGAAAAATGTATAATAAATAAAAGATGATCCCTATAACTACAGTATTCAAACATGTTTATCTCTTTATTTGGATCGATCTTTAAATCCTCAAGCAACTTTTTTGCAATAATGGCGTTTTTGCTAGCCTCATACATTTTTACTTGCTCTGGGGTAATAAGCATCAACAAATCGTCTTCAGCTCTCTGATGCTTCCTTATGTTATCCCTACTTCGATATTTTTTCCTCCCGTCTTCTATATTAGAAATTGTTTGGAATACAGCCTCAAAAGTAAGGCCTAGCAAACGATATTTTAATTTAAGAATAAAAGAACAAAAATCTTTCAAAGAATTTAAATAACTTTTAATAGATCCTGCTTCTAACTTACGATCAACACAATATACTTGAAGATAGTTTTTTCTAATAATATCAGTATCGTTTTCAAATAGAACATCTATTGTGTTAGTTATACCAACAGCTAGAAACATCCTTTTTACATCATTTTTTACTTTCTCAATTGCTCGAAATTTCCTAGCTCTATCAGGCCCAGTTAGATAGCAGTAGAAATCAGTTAACAAAGCCTCAATAGATGGAGAAAGTTTTTTAGACACTTCTTCATCACACTCATCGGAAGGTATGTAGTCCTCATCATCACTATCATTATTGTCATCACTAACACAATGATGGTGGTTAACATCAACAGTTTTATTTTCTGTAACTATAAAATCAACAGGGTGCACAAAATTATTAGCATAAGAAGGCTCAATAGATAAATCATTTATTATTATTTTTGATGAATCATAACTTTCATTTTTGGGCTTTTCAAAATAAATGGGATTAATAGCAGTACCTGTATTATATTCCTGTAACTGTATATTTTCAGTGTTAGATATAGTTGCAGAAGAAAAATTCTTGAACTTTTTAAGAAGTTTACTTGGTGATTTTAGTGAAGTTAGTTCTTGTGACTCATATTTCTTTGCAGATTTTAGAAGAGAATAATACTCCTGACCTGGTTTATAGTTATGAGATTTACTCCTTAAATGTTCTCCGATATTTTTTGTTATTTTATAGCAATTAGGCAAAGGACATATTTTTTTAGTGTGATAATTTTTACACTTTAATGTAGATTTTTTTTTGCTATACTCTTTTCTTAAGTTATAGAGTCCAATAGCACCTTTGCTGCTTTCAATAGACCATTTGTGCTCAAGATGTAAATGAACCTTTAAGTTAACTCTTGACTCATTACAAACAGGGCATTTTTTTCTTTTTCCCTCTGATCTAGTAGCAAAAGTAAGTCATAATAAACACAGTTTCTTTATAGACTTATTTAAGTTTTTGATAGTTACTAAAACCTTAACGTTATATTTGTTTATCTCGGATGTCTGAATAAAACAAAAAAACTTGAACTATACAATAAACTTACTTTAAAATTGGAGTCTCAAACACCGCATTTCTTGATTCAATATCACTAAAAAATAGTATATTAAAAGAGAATTTACAATTATGTTGCTTTTGGTATTAACTCAAATAAATCAATAAAAAATTACTAAAGGTTTTAATCAAAACAACAATTTTTAAACAAGTTATTAAGTGACAAAAGAAAGAAAAACTTTAATATTTTCAGAAATTTGTAAACTGTTTGCACAGTTTACAAACTTTATGAAAATATCAAAGTAGGTTTTATAGCATGTTTATAGCAAACCACTTTTTGACAGAAGGATGCCCCAAATAAATTGTTTTTAGACATCAAATCTCAGGAACAAAGAAAACCAATGAAAAAAATTAAAACTTAAAAGAAAAAGAATCAAATTTTAAATAAAATAGTTATCAAACCTCAACAAATGTATAACATGTGTAAAACTCAGAGTTCATTATAACAAGAATATCACAATAATGTTAAGTATGTATTTTAAACTAATTAGGCTATATTTATTAGTCTTATTAATAAATCTTTAGAACTTTCTACTAAATAAAAAAACAGGGTTTTTTTTCAGGGCCTGAAAATTTTAATTGCTAAAGTTGAAAGAAAAATGGATTTACTAACTATTATCAATACAGATAAAACAGAGAAAAAAATTCTGAAACTCTAGATAATAAGTAGTTTTATTAAAATTTTTTTGTTGAGGTAATATTTAATACTTTTTCCCAACGGAATTCTATGACTCCACATTGGGTTGTTTAAAAGGTATTTTATATTGTCATTTTAAAATTTGAGAAAAATATTGTTAAAGATTTAAAACAAAATAATACAACAGGTAGACTTGAATTAACTTTCACAAAAGAACCCTTTTGATTTTCAACAGATTTCATGAACATTTAGCTTCAACCACATTATTTTTTGTTTAGGTTTTTCTGGAATAACTAATCCTAAAATTAAAACAAATCAAGAACAAATCTAACAGCTACCTTTGCATTGACACATCATAAATAAAGTCTTCACTTTGTGATTCAGAACCACTGAAAACAAAAAAGTTTAAATAATTAGAACTACATTTTAAAAATCAGAAATTCCTGCTCAATTCTGTAGTTTAAAATAATAAAACATATATTTATAAGTTTAAAATACAAACTGAGCTATAAAAGCTGACAACAATAAAAAATGGCTGTCATAAAAAGTAGCCTTTTATGTTCCTACAAATTTGTTAAAAATAGAGCTCCAACAACATTAGTTGTTGCTAATGCTCACCTTGATAACAAACCATCAAAATATAACAGCAATAAATCAAGTACAATACTAAAACCTTACTTTAGAATTGACACTTCAGAACTAAATTCTGCACTATGTGATTCTGAACAGCTAAAAACCAAACAATTTATAAAAGGAGGACTCAATTAAACAAAGACGAATTTTTGCATAATGCAAACTTCCAACATAATAAAATATATACTAACGAATTTAAAACTTTAAAAAACAAGCTGAGCTATAAAAGCTAACAATAACAGAAATGGCTGTCATAAAAGTAGCTTTTTACTTTTTAAAAGATTTGCTTGAATTAGAGCTTCAACAATATTAATTGCTATGACTCACCTAAATAACTTGCCCTTAAAATATAACAGCTGCAAATGAAATACTGTATTAAAACCTTACTTTAAAATTGACACTTCAGAAATGATTTCTTCAGTTTTTGATTCAGAAACACTATAAATCATAAAAAATTACACAATTTGAAAATACATAAAAAAAGAAAAGAAAATGCCTGCATTATGCAGTCTTTAAGGGTAATAAAACATATAATAAGAATTTAAAATGAATATAATGTGAATTTAAAACATTGAAAATCAAGGTTATAAAAGCTGACAATATTAAAAAATGGCTGACATGATAGTAGCATTTTATTTTAAATTGCTTTTTACTTTTTAAAAGATTTGTTTAAAATAGAGCTTCAACAATATTAATTGCTAAGGCTCACCTCAATAATTAACTTTTAAAATATAACAGCTGCAAATGAAATACTGTATTAAAACCTTACTTTAAAATTGACACTTCAGAAATGATTTCTTCAGTTTTTGATTCAGAACCACTATAAATCATAAAAAATTATACAATTTGAAAATACATAAAAAAAAAAGAAAAGAAAAAAGCCTGCATTATGCAGTCTTTAAGGGTAATAAAACATATAATAAGAATTTAAAATGAATATAATGGGAATTTAAAACATTGAAAATCAAGGTTATAAAAGCTGACAATATAAAAAAATGGCTGACATGATAGTAGCATTTTATTTTAGATAGCTTTTTACATTTTAAAAGATTTGCTTGAATTAGAGCTTCAACAATATTAATTGCTAAAACTCACCGAAATAACTTGCCCTTAAAATATAACAGCTGCAAATGAAATACTGTATTAAAAACTTACTTTAAAATTGACACTTCAGAAATGATTTCTTCATTTTTTGATTCAGAAACACAATAAATCATAAAAAATTACACAATTTGAAAATACATATAAAAAAAAAAAGAAAATGCCTGCATTATGCAGTCTTTAAGGGTAATAAAACATATAATAAGAATTTAAAATGAATATAAAATGAATTTAAAACAATGAAAATCAAGGTTATAAAAGCTGACAATATTAAAAAATGGCTAACATGATAGTAGCATTTTATTTTAGATAGCTTTTTACTTTTTAAAAGATTTGCTTGAATTAGAGCTTCAACAATATTAATTGCTATGACTCACCTAAATAACTTGCCCTTAAAATATAACAGCTGCAAATGAAATACTGTATTAAAACCTTACTTTAAAATTGACACTTCAGAAATGATTTCTTCAGTTTTTGATTCAGAACCACTATAAATCATAAAAAATTATACAATTTGAAAATACATATAAAAAAAGAAACATACATTAATATCTTTAAAACCTTAAATAGCATGCTGAACTATTATATCTGGCTATAACAAATTTATTTAAATGAGACTATTTATAACAAATTTATTTATATAAGACTATTTAAATGAGACTTTATTGGTTGAACATTATAATGATATTGGTAGAAATCTTCATTAACAAAAACAAATTATTATTTTTTTAATTTTGATTTGCAAACAAAACTAATTTGCTTAATTAAAAAAAATTGGCTTGTAAGTATTAAATAAACATGAGTATAACATCTCTATAATACTACTATTATAGATTTTAAATCAGAGTATAGTTATATATTTATTATGTATTTATATAAACACAATATAAATTACAAAAACTTTTGCATCAAATTAACTTTTTTCAAGATGTATTGATACATTTATTTTATGTATTACAATTGTTTATTAATATGTATTACATGTAAATTTTTAACAAACTTAAATTAGGCAGCTAGTTCTGTACTTCTTAGTCCTAACAATTTGAAAACATTCACCTATAATTATATTATTGGCTGATCGTTGGGTTACTTGATGGGTTATTTTGCTGAACTGAGTAATTGAAACATCACCAGATGATGAATATTGGAACATCATCAGATGACATATCTACGCAGCAGGATCAATGTTCAATTGGTATTGAACATTGATCCTGGATTTTACATCCATTTTTATGCATATAGAGTACAAATAGTGTCTAAAAAGAGTACTATCTAGATCTTTATAGTTTCTCTGCATGTATAAGTTTTCTCATATATATTACCATATTTATTATATGTAATAAACTTTATGCATAATACTAAATTTAAAATTGAAACTACAGCAGCTAATTCTGTGCCTTTTGATTCAAAATCACAAACCATCAGAGTGCGATTATGCCATTAACATGTAATTAATAATAAAATATGTCAAGTATAAGACTATTAATCAGCGGGCTGAAGTAAACTATTTTTTTATATTGAATGATTATTGGGCTGTTAGCTGTAAAAAGTCTGAATATAAATTTAAACGCCAAACTTACAATAATACTTAAACTCTTAAATAATCTAATAAAATTATAATAATAACTGTTTCCAAATGCATTTCGCACAAATCATTAGTTTTAACGTTCCCAAAAAGATTAAGAAACATTACTTTTTTTTTTGATAGCTAAATATATAGTTGATAGTGATATCAACTATATAATTAGCTATCAAAAAAAAAGAAAAAAAGAAACTAAATCAAAAGATAATTAAGGTTATTTTCATATATTTATTAAAAATAATTTTTAAATAAAAGTATAACCATATTTTACAAAAGAATTGATTGATTGCATAAATGTATTTGAAAACAATAAAAGAAATTGCATGGGCATAGATACACCTAGACTAGATAAAATATCATTAAATGCATAAACTTACAAGTGAATTAACTTGCTATTATAACTAGATTCTTAGGGCTTTCTAATAAGAAAATAATTTCTTATATAAAAGAGATCTATTTTCTAAATTAAAAAGAAAATTGTCATATATGCATGCTTATGATGTTACAAAAAATGTTTAAAATCTCACTTTAAAATGGATTAAAATTTAGTGGCCACTAATTTCCTTTTTTTTAA
>NC_061167.1:42156548-42159048 GCF_022113875.1 Hydra vulgaris | reverse complement strand
CAACTTTATACATTTATACAATAATTATATAACGATATTAACTTTAATAACACAATAAATACAATTACTAATTTTCTCCAGTGTTGATTAGAGCCATTTCTATAATCATATCTAATTTCAGTATCTTTAGGGATGTCTTTTTTTGCAAATAACAACAAATGTGGGGTCCCATTCACAATACATGTCTTAGGCTGACAATTTGCAAATCTATCAGGGAAGTCATTGACAAATCTAGCCATGCAAGTTGAATAAGTAGCATCAATGCTAAAAAAATAATTAATAATTAAATTATGATCTAAAATTTAAATAAAACTTCACAAAAAATATGCATTAAAATATACTTTAACGGAATAATATTTTTGATTAATAAAACTTGTTAAACCTAAAAGTATGTTAAACTTAAATGTAAAAGAAAAATATAACAAACAGCAACAATAATTTCTACTTTATGTGATGCCTCTTTAACACTTCCCAGGATTCCTCAGCGAGCAGTCAAATTTCAATAGAGTTTGCTTGTATTGGATTGCAATATTTAAAGAGGGCTATTAAAGCCTTAATTTATACTAAGTAATAACCTGCCAAAATTAAATTAATTAATTGTCTATACCTTTAACAAAATTAACACATTTTTTTAATGCTAATTACTAAGTAGATTTTATACAGTTTTGGTTTGGACTTAATTACTAAGTAGATTTTATACAGTTTTGGTTTTAACTAATTTGTAATAATAAATTTTTGTATTAGTTTATATAAATATATTGCAGACTCAAAATATAAACCTACTAATTCCATTTTTGACCATTATTACATTTTATCTATCATTCCAAAGAAAAAAAAAATAAACAAGCTACGAAAGACAACTACTATAAGCTTTGATTTTAAATCAAAGGTGTGTGATGAGTAAAAATATAAACAATTAAATATAAAATATATAAAAAATATAAAAAATAAAACTTCTTTGTTAATAAGTACAATATTTATCTTTACTGTAAAGTTACCGACAATGCATTTAGCAGGTTTACACTCTAACTAACACTCAAGCTAACAATATGTTATATTAATTATTTAGGTATAATTTAAAACATTGCACATTTTTACTTAAACTGTGTTATCAGTTATTTAAAATATTCTTGAATAAAAATATTTTAGGGTAGACTAAAATGGCAACTTGGCAATAATTGCTAAATATTAAAATAATATTAAACTTATCAATTTAATTAGGTTTAAACATTTTTAAAAAATACCTCATATTTTTACCATTCCAGTTAACATCGAATATAAAGCACCCTTTGTTTTTATTACTATAAGTTTCAGTTAAAACTTTTGCTTCCTTTCTTGTAATAACTTCTCCTTGATATTCCAATAGAGCATCGCCAGCCTTAAAGTCCTTTTTGCTGAATATCCCATAACCTATATATATATATATATATATATATATATATATATATATATATATATATATATATATATATATATATATATATATATATATATATATATAAACACACACACACACACACACACACAATCTATATATATATACTCATAATTTATTTAAAAACTTATAAAATTTATACCAAAAAATCATTTTTTTAAAGATTTTTTTGGTTGCTTTGACTATATACAAACCAACATTCTTAAAGTTACTCTTTTTTCTAATTATATTTTTTCAAAACAAATTTAAGTAAAGTAACCTATAACATTATCAATGAAAACTTTTTGAAAGTCATTCTCCTGGCTACATGCTGCCATATACTTAAATTCATCTGTTAACATGCATGAATCCTGGCTTCTTCTCTATAAAAAAAAATATAGCTTTTATTCTTTTATATATATATATATATATATATATATATATATATATATTTATATATATATATATATATATATATATATATATATATATATATATATATACATGTATATATATAACAGAGCTAATATAAATATAAAATCACTTAATTATTTAACACTGTGTTTCATCAATAAAGACTTTTCAGAAAAATTTTTCTGATGAGTCTTTATTGATGAAACCCAGTGTTAAATAAAAAAAATTTTGCTAAGTGATTTTCTACTAATATATATATATATATATATATATATATATATATATATATATATATATATATATATATATATATATATACAGCCCTCGGAATTATAAAAAACAAGGTCGCAATAAATTGCTGACCTTAAACTGTTAGTGGTCAACAGAAAAACTTGACACAAAAGGAGTTACCATAAAAAATAGAAATGAATAGAAATGAGGTCAACAATTTTTTGCCGACCTAAAATGAATTGAGGTTTATATTACATTATACATTTTTTTAATGCTATATTATATTTCAACATATTATTAATTAATCTAAACAGCAAGAAAATATATACACAAAGTCAGCAACTATAAATTGTTACAAACTGACAAATCGTAATAACTGCAATGGTGTAAACTATTATATAAATATTTTATTTATAACTATGTAAAAAAGTATAATAAAAA
>NC_061167.1:42111548-42151548 GCF_022113875.1 Hydra vulgaris | reverse complement strand
TTACTCAGTTATTTTATTGTGATACGACTAATGATCTGTAAGTTTAACACCGAGAAATTCTCAATACTTCCATGTCATTTATATCATAAAATGATGTTACGGAAACGTTCAAATCACGCAAGGTCAAACCATTCAAATCACACAAGTGTTGTAACAGGAACGTTAAACTTTTTGAGTAACTAAAATAAAGAAATAGGGCAGAGTTGCTAAAACTAGAATAGCGCCTTAATAGGAACACTCGCATTAGTTTCGAAATAAAATGTCTCGTAGTTATACTTTGCATTTTTTTTAGTAAAATGGCTTTTTTCAACGTTTAGTGAGAATTTCAAATTTATCTACACAAAAAAATCATTTGCATGATTAATTTTAGGCTTATTTGTGTCATTTTCTTATGTGATCTAGTTTCTCGTTCATACTCTATCAATTGCACAAGATTAACTATACAGTAGAGTGACTTTTTTTAAATCTTGTATGGCCATGGTGCCACACAATGAGTTTTAGACTAAAAATAAAAGGTAAAAATCTTAATTATTATTTTAAAAAATTAAAAAACTTCCCCCATAAAGCGAAAAAGCGTTTTTAATATACTTTACCGTTTAAATATTAAGTCATGCATCTCTAATAAATTCTATATGCTAAAATAATTAGTGCCAGTATAAATTTTAAGCTTTATTTCAAATAATTAGTTTTTTTATTGTTTTTTCAGTTGTTGCTTAAACTATATTTTCTTATACTGCTTTTATTGCACGCCCTGCGCAAATATTGGATCTTGCAGTGTTTAAAAAAGTTTTTTTGATTACACCAGTGTCTTAAAAAATATTTTTTTACTTTTGCATACTGGTTAATTATTGCTTATAAAACTTTATAGGTTGTTCAATTACAATAGTGATTCGAAAATCAAATTTTTATTAATTCACCAGTTATAAAATTAATTTTGGAAAATTTTTTTTCCAAACAATATCTGTGATGATGCCCTAGCTCACACAAAAACTTCATGTCATCTTGCAATACCACTGCTGGTATGCTGATGATTGACGTTGACTTTTTGAAATTTTCACATTTATAAAAATAAAATACAGCATATTTAAAAACTCTTTTTTTAAATATGCTTTAACACTACCTTTTGCTCCAGTATTTGTGATTGTTGCGTCACAAATAATCACTTTTATTTCTTCCCATATATCAAATTTATTTAACAAATTATTCAATACTGAAACAATTGTTATAAGACTTTAATAAAGCTTTATTCAGCATTTTTGTTTTGATATGACTAAAGTCTAAATGTAGATGCAATTTAGGTTAATTAACTAATCTTCTTTTCCAGAGTTTTTAAAAAATAAATTATAATTTCGAAAAATGTCGTTGCTAAGGAAAATATATTATAGTTTCTATAGATAAAAAAAACTTTTAAGACTTTAAGGTTTGATTTAAAAATTTTATGAAAAATCTCGGCTGATTTTAGAATGAAAAAAGCATTTAATTGTGTAAAAGGTTGCATCAAAAAAATAAAATTTGGATTCCTTTAATTTATTAGCAATAAAAATTTGCCTTTTGCTTTAAAATTATCAAATACCAAAAAAAAATTAAAATAAGTTATAGTCTGCAAATGCCCTAAGAGGGTCAAGTGGGCCAAAAATTTTTTAGGATTAAAAGTCCTAAAAAATTTTTTTCTTAAATTTTAGAATTTTTTTTCTGAATTAAGTCATTGCAAAGCTAATTGTAAAAAAAAAATAAAGTTTAAATTAATTCTTGAACTCTTTTAACGTTTTTGGGGAACCTGAAAACAACTTTTTAAGTTTTGTTAACTTTTTTTTCTTTTATTTTAAAAAATAAAATTAAAAAACTATATCACAACTTAAAACTAATTTAACTTTAAATAATTTAACTTAAACTAATTTAACTTAAAATATTATTTTTGTATAAAATAATTGAAAGACTTTCAAATTTATTTTGAAAAAAAGAAAAAAATTGGCACCTAAAGAGCATAATTGATGGAAATTGAGAAAAAGAGGGAAATTGATGATTTTAAACAAAAAAGAAACTTTTTATCGCTATTACATATACAAATTTTGATGATTTTTTTTTCAACTAATATCTCAATGCACTATTGTGTAGGTAAAACAAAATTTATTTACCTACTAGTAGACAAAAAGTAATTTAAATTTTATACTAGATAAAAATTACTTAAAAACATACCGTTATAAATATATGGATGCGTAATACGATTTTATAATTTGTTGTATAGCTTATAAAATGTTTATATAAAAATAAACAAACTGTTAAATTTTAAAAATATTTAAAGATATATATATATATATATATATATATATATATATATATTTATATATTACAACTAATAAAAAAATAACTTTTTTAAGTTTTTGTTTAAAATAGATGGCTAAACGCTTGCCTGATTTTTTTTTTTGAATTATTTTATGCCAAAGAATTTAGCTCTGAAATGAAATACCATATTTCCAATATCCAACACTAGTTTGATAAGTTGATTGATCATTGTCGTTATAATTTCGTAAATAGTATTTTTTTTTTTTTTTTTTTTTTTTTTTTTTTTTTTTTTTTTTTTTTTTTTTTGGTATACTAAGAAAACTTTGACGACAAGGCTGAGGAACACGTGTTTTAATGTTTTTATATTTTTTTAATTGTTGAACCTTTACGGGGAATAAGAATTTATTTCCTATGTCTAAATTTTAAAAATATCCATCAAATGTTATTGGGTCTGAAAAAATGAAAAATTTTGAATATGATGCACAGTTAGCGGATTACATTATTTGTGGGAAAAAATACCAAATTACTAGATAAGCGTGAGTTAAATAAATATTTAACATTAAATAAAGGATTTTTGGGGCCTAAGAATTTAAATATGGAACTAGATTTTTTCTTTTTGCGTGCAATAAACACCTGTACACCTGCATGCATGCGATAAAACGCGTTTTAAATAACTTAAACAACTGTAATTTATATTAAAAAAATTTGGTGCAAACCTTAAAAATTTGGATCACTTTGTTAGAATTTCAAAAGCTTCTTAAAAAATTTGAGCATTAGGCAAACCAAATTGTGGTTTTGATTTGGTTAGAAAGAAGGCATGAACTTCCTATTAAATGCTCATCCGCAGTGCTCTGTGTTAAGACCGACTTCTTGGGGCACCTAAATAAAAATAAAAAATAATAAAAAAATTGCTTTTAAATTTTTTTTTTGAAATAGTTATCTCTAATAATCCATTTAGTTCATCATATATTAAATCAATAAAGATTTCCATAAGTCTCTTGATTTTTGTTTCAAACTCGCATGTTTTAAAAAAAGATTCAATCTTAGATACTCTAAATTTTGCACTTAGCCATTCCAAATCAAGCAGTTTAAAAATTATTAACATAAAGACATAGGATCTTAAGTCGTAAACGCACTGTGACGACTGTAAAAAGTTTGTAAAAAAAGTATTTTAAGAGAAAAAGCTCTTTTAGCTTTAGAATAAAATTAAAGGAAGAAAGTAAGATTGAAGCAAGTATTATTGAACCTCATATGATACCTCCAACTAAAAAAACACACTCCCCTAAGTTTGAATTTAAATCAAATAAAAATAGAAAAAATAACGAAAAGATGAAGATAAAGTAAAAATGACAAAAATGAAGCAAAAACTCTTAACCGATTAACAGCTGACAATGAGGGGACTTTTTTGATTTCAATAACGAGCATTAATAGGGGTAAGAAGGAGATGTAAAAAAAATTTGTTTAGTAATTTTAAAGAAGAGACTAAGATACTTAACAATAGCTAAGTTTTGAATAATTTGTTCAAGCGGAAAAAGGAAGAAATTTTCTGGGATTTCCCTCCCCACGAAAGAGTGGCTTTTAATTTTTCTTAAATCTAACTTCATTTTTGTGATCTACGATCAAAAATAATATAAAAACAACTTTAAAAAAATAGAATAATAACCGTTCTTTAAAGATCGAATACATTATTTGTCTCAAAAGCTTTACAGTACCATGTCATTATTGTCATTGTTTTATATAATTTTCAAATTGTCTTTGAAAATGTGTTAAGGTATTTTCGAAAACATTTTTTGAAGTGAAGTTTTAACCTGGGGTACTTCTGAAGCAGAAAATTGACGCAAAATAGAGAGTTTATTACTGCTAAAACATTAGACTTTGTCCTAACTTTTTATTATCTTAAATTACAGTGTAACAATAACTATATCTTTAGATATTTTGAAGATACTGATAATATTGGATAAAATTTATTTGAATAGTTTTTTATTAACCTACCGTATTGTTTTAAATGGTTTGCTTTTGGTTTTTATGCAGTAACTTTATGTTTTTACTATCAAAAGTGTATGTTAAATTATTTAAATAAAAGTTTAAATATAATTAAATATAATCTTAAATATAGTTTTTAAATGGAAAACCAATCTCATGGCTCATTTTAGGCTTTTTTTTGTTTTTCGAATATTATGTATAATGGTTAGTTGTTGAAATTAGTTTTTGTATAAATTTTCCCATCATGATAGGGTTACTCTGATAGTAAAATTACTATAGTAATACTTGCGTTTATAGTTTTTTTGACTAATATAATTAACTTTGAAGTTTGAAAATTTATTTTCAGACCATGATTTTTATACGAAAGTGAATCTGCATTAAATAATTATTTCAGTAATGCATAAATAATCTACTTTAAAAGAAAATATTTTAACCCTCAAAATGCTTAACCTGGAAATATCTGGGATATTGTATCCAAATTGGGAAATGAAAAGATAAAGAACTTATTCTTCAAGTATCTTGGGTTTTTTTCGGCAGCTACTCTATCACAAATTTACCTTACGAAAACTCACGTCACCAAATTATGTTTTATGGCTTGCAATGTATTTTAAAGAAAAGTACAGTAGAATCCCGTTAACTCGGACTCTGAACGGGTATATATATTTTCGACTTAGCGAATGTCCGAGTTAAGCGAAGCTTTCGGTATATGTAGAGATTTCAAGGGAATTGAAAATCTGTCCAACTAAGTAAAAGTCCAACTTATCCAGGGTCCGAGTTAACGGGATTCTACTGTATCACAAAAGTATCTTAAGAAAGAAATGTTTCCATTAAGCACCGGCAAATAGCACAGAATAGAGAATATAAGTAGCACCAAACAGAGAATAGTAACTTCGAAACCAAAGTTTAACAGGCAATAGCATATAAATTTAAACTCTAACTAAGGTGTTTTAAAAGTATAGCCGTAACCACTGGAGTGCCAGGGAGGCCTTGGTCTCCCCAAAAAAATTGTTTTTTCAAATTATAATTATTAGGCAAAACATTTATGTAAAATATTTTTAACAAATATTTTAACCCATCCCTCCTTCAAAAGAACCATAGGCCCCCCATTATCATAACTCTGGTTACGGCTCTGAAGTATCATTAGAAACTGGTGGGATCATGATTTTATTTAACTGGATCTATTAAATGTTTGTTTTAGTGAAATGTTTTCACGATAATAAACAACCCATTACTTGAGAAACTTTTTCGATATTTAATGATTTAGTTTGTAAAGTAGACCACGAATAATCGTTTTTATAATACATTAGTCATACTAATTGAAATTCCTTTTGTTTGAGGTCTCTCGTACTTAGTTTATAAATATTATTTTACAAATTCCAATGAGTAGATCGGGAATTTTTTTTTTTAATGTTAGTCTTTAATGGTATTACACTTAAAGTTGCTCCTAAAAGTCAGCATTACGGCTTTATTTTTTATTAAATAATTAATTAATTTTTTAAATAATAAATTATTTTTTTTTAAATAATTAAGTGGTGTTACTAAAACTTAGAGATAATTTTGAATATAAACAATAAAAGAATATAAACACGAACACAATGTTTTACCTGAAAACATTAAATGAATTAATAAAATCTTCAATTTCAGATCAAACGCGGCAAATGGAGAACTTGGCATAAATTTTGAGAATTATTTTATCGCTAATTATTATTTTTTATGAAAATCAAAAAAAAAAAATGCTTTTCACAGACTTTTCAAAAATATTATGTTATTTATTTAAGCGAATAAAAACTAAAATATAAATGCATTAAAAACTAACTTTTTATAAAAAAGTTATCAAAGTCTAATATAGGTATTCCGTATAAATCGCAAAAAACAGAAAAGTCCTAAATTATTAGCAATATTTTTACAACTTTAATTTTTATTCCGTTAAATGCAAGTTTTTATTTATCAAGGAAAGATAGATCTTTTTAAATTTTTTATTTCATAAAAACAATTATATAAAAAAAAAAAAAAAAAAAAAACTTTTATTTTTAAGCTAATGAATTATCATACTTTTACTTTTTTTTGTAATAAATTTGTTAAGTCATGCTCGCTTTTATAAAGATTAAAACAGCCGTGTACCATAAACCTGAACTCGGGCCTCAAACGATCTTGCTACGCCAATAGATTTAGTTTTTTTGTTTTTTTTCTTAATCACTTACTGTAGGTATTTTTAAAAGGTAAAAGTACACACAAAAAAAATTGTTTAAACTTTGAAAGGAAGAAAAGAAATCATTTTGGAATTTTTTTCTTCTATAGTTTGCTTGAAAATGTTTCTCTGTTCTTTTATGTTCCACCAATCCGATGAGCTTTCCAATTTTTTTTTTCAATATCTTGTGGGATTTTATCCCCCACCACCACAAAACGTATTCTTTTTTTTTCATTCTTTAATTTTTTTAAACTTAGTCCACTAATATGGCACACCTGCTGATGTCCAGCAGGTGTGTCATATATAAAGATTATATTAGAGATAATCTACAAAAGATTGTTTTACCGTTGGATTTTAAACTGAGATTGAATAATATCATTCATCGATTTGTTTTCAAAAAGACGAATAAATAAGTTCAGTTTATTTTGGTGAATATATTTTGATATGTCTTGAATTTTAAATAACGGGTGTAAATAATTTTTGCAATGTTTTGAAAGGTTGAAGAACGATTTTAATGGGCTTCTTCCGATTTTGTCTAGGTTTTGCATTGTTACGTCATTGGTTTTACAAAGTTCCAGACCGTAAGTTAATGTTGGTACTATTTAGGTATAATATAATTGTAAGATGGATTTTGGATAAACAAAACGTATTCCAGATTGAATAACAGTTTGAACAGCTGTGCTAAAATTAGCAATGTTTACCTGATCAAGCGAGGCAAATGTAGAGTGCTCCGTATCCTATGTAAACTCTAAGTGTTTTAGTCTATTGTGTAAATTTATTTGTTTACCATCGAAAGATATTGAGCAACTTTGTAACTGTCTTTTACCTGTCAGGAGAAACTCTGTTTTATCAGGTTTAATTTTATGCAATTTGAATTGCAGTATACATTCAAATTTTCATTAATTTTTCCAGACTAGATAGAGTTGAACTTAAAAGTATAATATATCATCAGCATACGCTACTACACCAGTAAAGTTACCATATATTGACCTACCTATATTACTTACATTTTTAATGGTTTTGAGAAGGTCCTTGGTGTAAATATTACAAAGGTGCGGTGATAGAATTGAACATTGTCTTACTCCTTGTTTGATTTGCAACCTTGGTATGAGACAGTTGCACTGCATTTAAGATATAATGAAAAGATTGTCTTAACTTTATGCAAATGTGGTTGCTTTTTTTTTTAATCGAAATACAACTTATCAAAGAGAATTTTCCAGTTACAGCTATCAAAGGTCTTTTCAGCATCCAAGGAGCATAAGTAAACAGGTGAATTTTTACTATTGTAATGTTTAATAGTTTCACTAATTACAAATTCTGCATGAAGAGTTGAAGAGCTAGATTTAAATCCAAATTGTAGCGGGTGAGTGTTCTTGACTTCCGGACATATTATTAAAATTATATATTTTAGAGTTTTTGTAAAAATAGGTATTATACTTATACCTCGATAATTGCTTATGTTTACCAAGGCCTTTTTATACGATTTAACTAGTGGTATAATGATAGATGAAGACATTGATTTTGGAGTCAAACCAAAATTGAATGAGAAATTAAAAAATTTAGTTAGCCATTGTGTCACAATTTGCGTGTTTCAAATATTCAGCTGAGATACCAAATGAGTCGCTACATTTGTTTGATTATAAGACAGAAATAGTTACTTTATTAATTTGTTCGGTTATTATTACATTATGCTTTGTGTACGGTGAAAAATTTCACCGTGTTTTGTGCACGGTGAAATTTTTCAAGTTCTATTGCTTTGGGTTATTTGAGGAGTAATTAGCAACTTTTTAAACATATTTGCAAATTCTGTGGTGATAGTTTCGTTATCTTTTTTATTGTTTGTTGTAAATAATTGTGACTTCGTTTCTTTTTTTATACTTTTAAATGCATTCCAAGGGTTATCTTGAAACAAGAAACATGTATAATTAGTTAATAAGTTTTGAGCATAGTTATTTTTTCTTATTGCTAATCTATTTAGGTCTCTCTAAATATAAAAACAAATGTATTGCGTAATAATATAAAATAAGCGAGCACCGTTTAAACGCCTCGCTCTCCATATCGGAAGCGACTCTCGAAAATAATATTTTGTTGAGACGAACAAAAATTTCTCGATACACAAATTACGGTTCGCTTTTAAATAATCTCGCTATTTTTGGCGCACAACGAGTGAAGAATTAAAAAAATTATGACTTTTTTTTTCTTTTAAAGTTTTAACTATTTTCAATAACAACAAATAAATTTTATAAACGAGGTACAATAAAAATAGCACTTAAAGAATACATATTATTTATGTTATAATACAATAATGTGTGTATATATATATATATATATATATATATATACAAATAAATATATATTTAAATATATATATAAATATATATAAATATATATATATATATACATATATATATATATATATATATATATATATATATATATATATATATATATATATATATATATATATATATATATATATATATATATATATATATATATATATATATATATATATATATATATATATATATATATATATATATATATATGAGGCCATGAGAACAAAAGTGGTGTAAGCAACAAATTAAAACAATGGATAAAAATAGTAAAAATAAAACTCCGTTGTTTTTTAATTGAATTATCTCATTTGTTTTTTGTATTCATAGCAGCTTTTCAGTTTTAACCATCTATTGAGACATTTCTTAAGATATATATATATATATATGTATATATATATATATATATATATATATATATATATATATATATATATATATATATACACATATATATATACACATATATACATATATATACACATATATACATATATATATATATATATATACATATATATATATATATATATACATATATATATACATATATATATATATACATATATATATATATACATATATACATATATATATATATATATATATACATATATATATATATATATATATATATATATATATATATATATATATAGAGAGAGAGAGAGAGAGAGAGAGAGAGAGAGAGAGAGAGAGCATACAATTATATAGCCTTTTTTTATTAGCAAGTAAGAGATTATACTAGAGATAATCACTACAATATATAAACCCTACAAGAAACTAAAAGATTAGCACTGTAAAATAGACACCAAATGAATACACTCATCAAAGTGCACCTTGTATCATGCATGTTTATTTAATTTTTGTTTGTATTTTTTTTTTTTTTTTTTTTTTTTTTCATAGTTTATTCTTGTTCTAATTTGAGATAAATTGAACTTTGAAAATAACGGTGTGTTACCTAAAACCGTCTCAACACGTTTTTTTGTAACGGAACCACCATTAATAAATTCTTTTCCAATGGTAACTAATATATTTTGATTGTCTGGTTCCCAAAGATATAATTTTTGTTGAGTTGAAGAATCGAGTTTCTAAAAATGTAGTTTAAAGTAGAGAGTTCATATAAGTCTGCATAATTCAAACTTTAGTTAGTTACATATTACGTTTTTTAACCTTAAACATTTACCTTGATTGTGTCCCCCTCGTATCTTTTCAAGCTTCGATATTTGCTACAAATTTGAGTTGGTGATGCATTAATGTTTGCATTGTCGCTAATACTATTATTTATTTCACTTAATCTAGGGGAAGAGCAACCCTTTTCAATTAATAATTATTTTAAAAAATCAGTTTCATCTTTCGACCAAATTTTCTTCGGAGTACTGGGAAGATTTTCAGAAAAATAATGGTCTCTGATAATCTTTCTTCTTATAGCCACACTTTGTTTTCTGTTCTTAACGTTATAGTGTTTGTCAGCAGTCAATTTGCTATGATTCATAGCCTCCGCAACAACGTCGTCAAAACCTTTTTTTTTTGTCTCTTACAAAAGTTGAAGTCGATCTTCTTAAATCGTTAAAACAAAGTTTAGCTTTAGCTGATTTATCTCGAATTCCAACCTTAGTATTAAAAAATATAAGTTTTTTGATATACTTTAACAAATAAAAGATAATTACACCGAAGATTTAATTTAATTTTTTTTTTTTCTTTTGATAAAAAAATTTGATTTTAATTTTAAAAAAAACTACCTTAGTAAAAAGACTATTTAGCCGATCACTCATTTACCCGGAACTCATTTTGTTCCCGCTCCAGGATAAAAAAACGATATCAAATCCTTTGGATGTAACCTTATTTCTAGCAAAATTAACAGAGATTTTAAGTTGTTGATAATGTTCATCTTCAATCATTACATCTGCAGGACCATAATCCATTGCAGTTTTATGGTCCCATACAGAAATAACCCATAGATTTTCAACTTCTTTTGCCTTGAAAAATTCACCAGTTGTCATATTTGAAATTACTCCAGATCTATTTGCAGTAGAAAATCCAATAACAATATACAAATAATCTCTAATACAGCAAAAATCAGTTTGAGATAAAACCAATAACGGATTTTGTGTTAACAGATCAAATAATCTTTTCGCATTTAAGGTGGTAGTACCCTTTAAGAGAAAAAAAATTTAAAATTTGATATTATATGGGAACATTTATGTTTTTCTAAAGTGTTAGATTAAATCATTTCAAAAAATAACAAAATTAATTTTTTTTCCCCTCTGCTCAATAATTATGCGCATAAATTAGCAAAATTTAGGCAAAAAATTGACCTTTTTTTAACAAGAATATCTTGAGAACCATACATGTTCTACAAACCAAACTTAATAAGTAGTTTTATATATGTTCAAAAAATGTGCTGAATTAAAAATTATACAATAAACAACATTTAATAACTTTAAAATCATTAAATTCTATCAATAAAAAAAAAGTATAAGTACAGCTTGCTTAAGCTCAAATTTTAATACTTTAATATAAAAAAAAGTTAATTTTCTTTGGTTCAGCACATCACAAATACACTCAAGAATAATTGCTGAAAATTTGAAAGAATTCCAATGAGCGGTTAAAAAGTTATCTTTGTTAAAAAATTAAAAGATACACAAAAAGTGAATTGCTTGAAAAACACAATTTAAAAAAATATTAAAGTTTTTTACACAATAAAACCTACTAAAAACCACCACTGTTGTATGTAACACCTTCTGTTTCGTTATGTTGGTCAATAAGGCCTTTTTTAAAGCTCTTAGCTTTTTCCTCCTGTTTTTTGTGGGACCTGTACTTTTTATCTCATTCTGCTTAACTCGAACATAATCTACATTTAGAGAACTTTTTGTTGTAAAATATCCAGGCACAACATTACATTTTTCAAACACTGGTAGTAAACCTAATTATTGCAGAGACCAAAGCAATCTTAACAACTGTTTTTTCCACATGTACTCTCTTGGGTGCGCGAGCTCAAACCATCCCATTTAGCGATTCATTGACATTTTGAGTTTGGCCATGTAAACATTTCTTGAGCAATTCATCACTGTCAAGATCTTTGTAAGAAAATATTGGCTTAATGAGCTCAATTATAGCTTTTGGAATACACTTTTAATTGTAATTTTTCTGGTCTGAATGATATTTACACCATGAACTTGAACCTTTAGGGCAAAACTGGTGCTGTTGCTCTAAGTTGTCAGATTGTGCGCAGTGAAAAAGTACTGCAGCAACAGCCTTTTTCATCCCATATAGACTATCAATGTTTTGGCGTACTGCTATTCCATAATAGTTTTGAAGAGTATTTATCCACTTATCAGTTAATCTCCCTTTCCCACTGATGTATTTTCCATCTGATAATGTATTACCTTTGTAATGATCTCGCAACATTCGCAGTCTTGCACCAACTCTCTTCTGAAATTGTCCTATGCACTCTGCTTTCTCAATAATTACTCTTGGGTGTGGATTTGCATCACATACTTGCATATAAGACTTGGTATCATCATCTCCAATGTATGTTAGGTACTTCAGTTTAAGCTCCTTGACAGATCGCTTGAATATTTGTACAGCGCCTACAGATTCCATACTTCCTGAGCTACCCTTATGATTGATCTTGCAGTTATGTGTGATCTTCCAGTTCTCATAAGCGGTACCTTTTCTTCTTGACCATATCTTGCAGGGGTAACAACTTTTTGTCTGGACAGCAGCATCAATACACTTTCCATGAGATATTGCTGTGACTATACCATTCATTGAGGAGTATCCTCTGCGCTGTCATGAACCATCTAAACTAACAGCAACATTGACAATTGAAGATTCATCATAATTTTCACTAAGTTTTTCCCTACGTATGTCCTCTGAGGCTTTTTTCATACTCTGTCTAGAGGTTTCAATGTAAGCAAGCAAAATTTGTTGTAAAGCATTTGAATTATTTAGAGAATCTTTTTCTAATTTATGAAACTTTCTTTTCTTTGCTCTTGATTTAGCATATCTTTTTTTTGAACCCATTTATCAGACAACTAATCAAAATTATCCATCAATCAAAGAAAATTTTATAAAAGGATAATTATCTATATATTACAGAAACAAATATGAAGTTTCAATTTATGGATATAAGATCAAAAACTAACAAGAGTTCTTAAGGAACAATTTAATCATAAGCACACAAAAAAAGCATATAAATTGAACATTTATTTTTTAAGATATTGCAAGAAATGTATCTCTAAGGACCGTTGCTAAGGCAATTAATTTTCCAGTACCAAATTATTAAGAGTAATTTAGGCCTTTTGATTATTTTTTTTTTTTTAATTTTTTTGAATTATTATAAGAGTAGACATGATCAATGAATGAAAATTGTTAAAAAAAAAATTTAGCTTGTTTTTTGGGGTACTGCCACCTTAAAGCATGCTCATGGTTCAGGTATATTGAAAGGTGCTCTGGTGTTATGAGTTTTCATAATTTAAAATTTTTTTTTCCTGAGTTTGGAGTTTTTCTTTTCTTTTATAACTTTTCCTCCAATCTTCGATTTTAATTTTGGTCATATTAATTTCATCACTTCTAACACCAGAGACAACAACTTCTTCAGAAATTAAAAACTTGCATAAGTCAATAAAAGACCCCATATATTTTCTGATTGAAGATGCTCTTGTATTTTTTTTATTAAATAATCCATCAAATACTTGTCTCCGAAAAATAATTTAGGAAATTTAAAAATGTCAGCAAAGCAACTTGAAAGACCTAACGCTAAGACAATCCTTCTAACATCTTGAACGACTTTAGTGATGCTTCTTGATTGTCTGTTGCGATCTGGACCAACTAAGTAGTTATAAAAATTGCTGAAAACTTTCTCAACTGAAAGTAAACATTCGACTTTTCTGATTTACTCGGTGGTTCATAATCAAAATCACTAGACTCGCTGGATAAACTAGATTCTTCTTTAAAGTCTTTATCAATAGGCAGTAAGTTACTATCTTCAGAAGCTTGTTTTTGTGTAACAATTGGAAGAGAAAAAGTTTCATTAGAATTATTGCATTTGTAGTTATTTGCGAAACTAATAGCTTGCATTTGAGAAACAACTGGCAAAGAAAAAGATTTTACATTAGAATTCAGTTTCACATCAGTTAAACATTCAAAAGTTTTTTTGGTCTGTAAAGGATTCAATGTATCCTCATTATTTATTGGAAACACAAAATCCGTTTTAATGATATCAATCTGGGGTTCAACATTCAATATATTTATTTTATTATTATTTTTTGGGCGATAATACAAACCAAAATTTTTATTTGGAGGCTCTTGAATATTCTTCGGATTTAAATTAAAATCAAAGTGCTTCGCACTTTTAAGCAAAGAATAGTATTCATCTCCGATTTTGTATACCATGCTTTTTGCTCTTTGAATGCTCTCCAATGTTTTTGGTAACTGCGTAACAATTAGGGAGAGGACACATTTTTTTATAATGTAAATTTTACCATTTTATTTTTTCATTGGCTTTCTTAATCCGAATTGACAAATTACTGCCAGAGAACTTTATAATGACCAATTATGTGCACATGACAGGGAAGATCATCCACTTCCCATTTACATACTGGACAAACCTTCATTCTAAGAAACAATCAAAATGAATAAATATTGCAAACAGTATAAAATTAACAAATTATTTTTAAATTAAGATTAAGTATACTCTTTTGGATGATTTTCAATTGAATAAATTGAATTCTCAGTAGCAAGACTTTCACCAACACTTAAATAAAAATGTTTTACATTTAGGAATGAATAAATGCCTAGAAAGTTTTTTTGAATTAATCTTTTAAAAACAATTTCACATAAAAAAACAAAAAATACTTTTTTGGAAAATTCTTGCTTGAATAACTTGATGTCTCAAAAACACAGTCTTCTTTAATTCTAAATTAAGAAGTTTTACATTTTTTAAGAATCATAAAATGCTTAAAAAGTTAATTTTATTTAACCTTATTCACAAATAATTTTTATAAGAAAATCATTATTAAAAAATTGATAATGATTTTCTTATTTCAATACTAGATTTCTCTTCTCAGAACAGTGATCACGTTATTAAATAATTTTTCTATTTTTTACAAATGATCAAATGTTAAAAAAAGGTTAATTTATAGTTAAACTCGACTTTATTTCCCTACACATTTTTACCAAAATCAAAGTGCATAAATTTAATTTTCAAAATAATGAATAAAGAGGAAAGTGTAAATGAAAATCTTTTTAATGATTTTAGAAATATTGTCAAAACCAAAAGCAAAAAAATATACTGCAAACTTCATTTATAAAATAGATAATCAATATAACTAACATTGCATAACAATGCATAACTTTTATTTCTCCTAAGCCCTTTTACTGTCATTCCATCCTTCCAACACTGAAATGTTATTAATATATATTTTTTTTCTGTCACTTTAGTCAAGAATAAATCATCTCCATTGAAATAAATACCATTGTAAAATAATATGTGATGCTTTTAATACATAGCCATTCTTAATATTACTAGCCATTATATACCACCTAAAGGTAAGAAAAAAAAAACCTTAAGAGAAGTAGTAAGTTGAGCCAAGAGTTAGTTAGGTGGTATATAATGGCTAGTAATATTAAGAATGGCTATGTATTAAAAGCATCACATGTTATTTTACAATTGACTTTTCCTGGCTTAAAACCACACTGTTTGTTATAAATACTATAAAACAAAAATCTTGTCACATAGCTTTTTATTTTGTTGTCAACAATTCCTAAATCTTTATTATGTGTTCAGACAATTTTACTCTTTGATATGAGCCACTGACAACTGACAAATAATTTTTTTTTTAAATCGACATTTAGTTGATTTTTGTATAAACCGTGTATTACAAACGGTTTATCTCATTGCATTTGAAAACTTAAACATCATTTACCTTTAAATATTTATTCGACAAATCCAATTTTACCTCATTTATGTCTCCACATGCAATTAGCCTTTTACATGCATCAAAAAGTAACAGCTGTACATGTTAACATAAGTTGCTTTTAACATTTTAGTAATTGGTTAATTAATCTACATCAGCATTTTTCTATCCATCTGCATTAATCACAAATATGTAATTGGTACATTACTGTTATGTATAGTAAGTTATTAAAAAAAACTATTGGATCATATTGAAAAAGAATTTAGAAACTTACACAGTTTGTAACAAACATATTGGGTCTTCAGAACTTTTTATATCAAAACTATGATGAAAATTTATCAGTAACAAAAATGGACATATAAATATAAAGAATATTTTAAAAACTACTTATTTCATATACCTTGCTGTATCAATAAAATAATATTCAACTTATATTTTATTCAAATTTTCTAATAAAAGCAAATTTTTTCATAAAAAAACATACTGAGTTGGCAATGAAAATTGTGACTTTTCAACACATTTTTTATCAAATCTAAACAAACAAAACCTTATTATAAACTGCATTAATTAAAAATAATTTTGCAATTGAATTGTTTCATTAAAAACATTTTTGTTTATTCTTTATAAAGAAACTTTAAAGTAAAGGCACTTGTCGCACCAGTAAAATAGAGTTAGTATACATTCTAAAAAATGGACAACTGAAAATAAAGAATAGTTCATTAACTACTTATTTCATAACTCATCTTGTAGTGTCAATAAAATAGCATTCAACTTACATTTCATTCAAGTTTTCTAATTAAAGCTTTGGTTCTGCAGAACTTTCAATGGCCCTAGTATTAAAAACAGATTTATAATAAAAATGGCCCTAGTATTAAAAACAGATTTATATCTTAAAACCTACTAAATAAATGTAATCAAATTTAGATTATCAATCATAAACTATTAGAACTACTGTTATCAAAAAACAAAAACAAAAAGAGTAATGTTAAATGCTGATAAAATATTTATCAACATCAAAATTAAGGTATATTTATAAAGTCTAACATTAGGAGCTAGTAGATGATTAGTGCACAGTAGGTTAAAACTCACTTTTTCTGGACAAAACTACTAAGTCATAGTATATAGAATATTTGAGGAGCATTTTTTCCACTGTTCACTAATTTGAGTATTGTTGTTTTAATATATTCATTAATTTTTGGTTGCTATGAATACCTATATTGCTTTTGTGTTATTTTATGAATATCTATATTGCAACTAGGTAGTTTCATTTGCTACATTGGCAAAATTATATATATATATATATATATATATATATATATATATATATATATATATATATATATATATATATATATATATATATATATATATATATATATATATGTATATATATATATATATATATATATATATATATATATATATATATATATAAATATTTTAATATATATAGAAAATGAAATTAAATTAGAGATAAGAATACTAAATTTTTCACATTCTTTCCATTGACCCACTGTGCAATGAGTAAATGGGATATATTCAAGTAAATTTGCCAATTAACAGGTCGCCCTTAAAGTACATTTTTAATTAAACTCTTGAAAAATTACTTTCTTATAAACTAGTCTAATTCAAAAAAGGTGTTGCTAATAAACTCTTTCATCACTGTTTCTTTTTTTTTTTTTTAATTTTCAAGTTTTTGACTTTATAAAATAAACATACCATACATTTTATCAGGACTTTCTGATTGAACGCTAGATTCTTGGGAAACATAATCTTTATTGACTCTAATAAATGAATACCAGTATTAAAAAAATAATAATAATAATCACATTATATGTATATTAATTGGTATGCGATAAAGTGAAAAAAGGTAAACAAAGAAATTAAAGTTTAAAATGTTAAAGATACTTGTTGCATCAATAAAATATTTATCATACACTTCATTAGGAATTTCAGATAAACAACTTTTTTCTTCTTCAAAACCTTCGCAGACACTAAGTTTAAGAAATTATTTAACCTTTAAACAGTGAGAAATTATAAACAAAGTTAAAACAAAATCTTTTATATTATAAAATGTATTTTTTAACATTTTAAATTTAATTAAATGAAATATTTTATTGTACTGATTGTTCTTGTTTGAAGAAAAAATCTCAAAATGAATATCAGTTGATAACAAGGGCAACTTAAAGCAAGATTTGATTTATGTTATAAATGCTGTTTAAAAAAAGTAATAACAACTTGAACATCTTTTTAAAAATGTATTAAGCAAATAACTGAATTTAAAAGTAAAAAATAATTTAAATTAAATAAATTTAAAATATTCTTATCTAAATTTTAAACTTAAAATGAATTTAAAATCTTTTATTGGTGTCAAGAGTTTGATTAAAGACATGAGACACTTACAACTTTATTTGTGGTAATTTTTTCGATATTTAAAAACAAAGAAATCTAAAATATGACACATCAACATTTTTATTGAATTTGAGCTTTATGCTGAGAATATTGATTTTGGGTTGTGATATTTACTTATTTATACTAGCGTTTACATAGGACTCGCAAACAATTTAGACAAAAATGATTTAATATAGACAAAATGTGAACATGTTATTTTAATATTAAAGGTTATTTTAATATTAAAAAGTCCCTAAAACCAATTTTATAAATAATATACCATAACAATATAATACTGATTTTAATAATAAATAATATCTAATAAAAATAATAATAACAATAATAATTTAACAGTGCTTAAAGTGTGGAAATTAAAGTAACAGGATGGTTTCCAGTAATTTTAAAATACTGTCCTTTTTATTTATTCAGATAAAAACTGATCTACAGCAGTTCGAAACAGCAATGCATTTATTTTAGGGCTTTAAAAGGTTTTTACTTTAGCTTTCATACTGTTATGTTTTAGAGTCTTGCAATTGTGAGCTCTACAGTTAATTGATTATTATCATAATAACAATAACTAGAAAGCTGCAAACAAGTTAGTTTATGAATAAAAACTCGTCAAAAAAAAAATAATTTGAAAAAAATATAATTTCATAAAAACATACTGAGTTGGCAATGAAAATTGTGACTTTTCAACAAATTTTACATCAAATCTAAACAAACAAAACCTTATTATAAACAGCATTAATTAAAAATAATTTTGTGATTGAATTGTTTCATTAAAAACATTTTTATTTATTCTTTATAAAGAAACTTTAAAGTAAAGGTATTTGTTGCACCAGTAATATAGAGTTGGCATACATTCTATTGAAGTTTTCTGATGGGAGACTTGGTTTTTCAGAGACTTAACTTTCATTGATACTGTATGTAATAGATTTTACCAGTATTAAAAATCAATAAGTAAAAAATCAAAATAATAATGGCAAAAAATAAAACTATATAATTTCGTTTTCTATAGTACAGTTATATATAAAAGGTTTATTCTTTTTTTTTAAATAAAAAGTAAAATAAAATCATTAATAAATTAAAAATACATTAAATCAAAATGTACCAGGTTTACCTTATGATTTTAATAAAAAATAACACAAAATCAATTTGAACCTTAATTGATTATCAGGCCTTTTTGTCACCGAAAGCGCTTAATACCTAAATTGCAAATAATTTAATGACAGTTTATTTTTTAATAACTAAAAACATAACTAAAAATCTGTACTGAACTTACTTTTGCTGCAGTCAGTATAACTTTCTTTTCTAACTTCTGAAAATTTTATTTAAAATATATGTAGAAAAAAAAAAATTTATTGAAAATTAACTAAATTTAATTGTAATAAAAATGTTGAAATCAAAATATGACATTTTTTAAATACAGTTTTAAATGCTGACATAAAGAGCTGATAAACAAAAGTGAAATAAAATCAGCTATTAAAACGGCTCAGGAGAAGTGGATTTAGTGGATATCAGACCTTTGCAATGCAATTGAAGTTAGAATCTCAAATGATCAGAAGAAAATTGGGAAAGTAAAGACATACAATAGAATTGGAGAGCCACTAAAATGTGTTTCATATCAACGAATAATATTCATGAATACAAGTGACCAAAAAATGTTATTAAAAATAGATGAAAAGGTTTAAATCAAATTCAAATCATTAAAGAGAATTAACTTTTAAAAAGGTTATAAATTAATTTCATAAGGTTTTTAAAAATTTTTAAAGGAAAACAAGAGTGTGATTATTGTTAAGTGAATTCGGCAAAAAACTCATAAAAAATGTTGTAAAAAGTTTGCTTAAAATTGTTGGTATGTGTAAAAATAGTACATTTGGTAATACAGAGAAGAAGTCAAAAAAGAGATTGAAATAAATAATGGAGAAAAATTTGTATATTGGTAAAATTTTTATCTCTGAGGGTACAACTGCATTAGCAGGTGGACCAGAAAAAGTCAAACATTAAACATTCTAGAGACCAAAACTTAAACATTCTAGAGACCAAGAAAATTGTTTAACTAAACAAATGTATGACTTAAGCAAGGTAAAAAAAAAATCCTACTTTTATTAGATCTAAGAAAACAGTTTAAAATAATAAAACCTAGTTTGATCATGATGAAGGATATCTCTACATACATCAACTTGCTTAAGAAATACATAAAAAAAAGTTGCTGCTACATTGACTGACAGTTTAGGGTAGTCTAAATTATTTTTTTCTTCATTTTCTTCATTTAAACAATTGCTGATCAGAACTTTGCTAAATTGATAGGAATTACTAGCATTAGTAGCTGAAATCTCTAAAACATATCAAGTATATAATTGATCAAGTGCCTATAATTTTATACTTTCAAAAATTGTGTATTTTTTCTATTTCTACATAATTATCTGCCAAATCAGAGTTCAAATCTAAAATCAAAATTGTGTGTTCTTTTTGGAAACTATTTTGAATAGAAAGTACTTTAATAGAAGAAAAAAAATATATATATATTTTAATCTATAATTATAATTACCTAATAAGTTTAAATTAAAACTAAATAAATTACATAAATGGAAACAAAACACACAATATATACACAAATATTAGATAAATTTCATTTGTAATTAAAATTGTAAAACTTAAAAAAAAATTTATAAAGATTTTTAATTTTTTTTTTTACTTACTTTTCCAACATAACGAGAGTTTCTGACTTCTTCCATTGTAAATGGCTGAATATAATTTTTCTAAAAGAAAGTTTAAAAAAATTATTACACAAATCTCAACAAAAAAATCGTGTTGATTATATTAGACCAAATATGTAACAGAAAAATAATCATTTGTTTATTACAATCAAAATAACTATAAAAAAAAATAAAATTAATATATCAAAAACTTTTCATAAAATTATGTTCAAAATAGACAAGCTCTCTAAAAAACTGTCACCAAACGTTTAATAATAAAGTACAGGGAAAAAATTAAACAAACATAACTAATTGAAAACAGTATAAAACATATTATATGTTAAAATCTTTTTAATCTTTTTATAATTATGCTGAACTTAGTAGTAGTGTTAGTAGTAGTAGTAGTAGTTTCCACTCTTTGACAGAGTTTTGTGTCAAACACGCAAGTGTTTGACACAAAACTTTTGCCAGCCATTGCAACCAAGGTAATGGCAAGAAAGAGTTAAAAAAAAACTTATGTAAACTTTAAATTATATAATAATTTGAAGTTTACATAAATTAGATGTAATAATAAAAAATATATCAAATTTTTAAGTTTTAATTTTACATTAAAACTGCATTGTGTCTCCTTAATTTTGATTTATAGCATTTATTTGCTATTTAATTAAGTCTTTTGTTTATTATATAATACAAAATTTATCAAAAAAGATGTTTTAGTGGCTGAGATGATTATATCTCAGTGTTTCTAAAGTGATTTATTTATTTATTTACTTTTATTATTAACATGCTCAAATAATTAGTGAAGTCAGGGTGTTGAACACACATTAAAGACAAGATAACTTTCTTGTTTATAGAAAAAAAGATTTTACTCAAACTCTATTTTTTCAAAATTAATAAATGGGCTGAGGGTCCTAATAAGCTGCAAAAATAACTGTTAACTCAAAACAAAGATTTTAAAGATTTTGATTTCTACTAAAAATTATTGAATCAAAAAGACTCTAAGAATAAGAATAGAAATGGGAAATGGTCAGTGGAATAGACTTATCAATTTGCGTATTATCCATGTCATGGTTTTCAAACTTTTTATATCAATTGTAATTTTTCATCATATTACAATTGATATAAAAATTCAAAGCAGGTATTCTAAATATTATTTGAATGAATACAAATATCTAAACTGCTATTAAATACAAAAAAATTTTTCAAATAGTTTTTTTGTTCACATGTTTGTGACACATATGTTTGTTCACATGTTTTGTTCACATGAACCTTTTCAGTCTTTATAATTGAAATAAAAATTCAATTATAAAAATTCAAGTTTTCAAAATAACAGTAGCAATAAACAAAAAGAATTCAATAATCTAATTTTATAGTTTTCATAATTTTTAAAATAAACAAATGCTCTTACTAATTCTCTTCAGTTTTGATTTTTACAATCTCTATAATCATATTGAAGCTCGGTACCATTGGGGATAAAAACTTTCGAAAAAAATAGAAGATGTGGATTATCATTAATTATATGAGTTTTTGGTCTACAATCACTAAACCTTTTAGGCGCATCATTTATATATCGACCAAGACAAGTAGAATATGTTGCATCAATACTAAAAAAAATTACATATAAACTCAAACCTTTTCTAACTTTTATAACCGTAAACTAACTCTTTAAGGATAAAGATAAAAAAAAACCATACCTACTAATACCTATAAATAAAGATATAAAACAAACTATTGTTTTTAATAATGTTTAATCCCTATATGTTGTAATAAAAATGAGGAAATGAAAAACAATTTTAAAAACTACTTTTGTATATTAAGATTTGTATATTAGAGTAAAATAGCTAAATATAATAAATAGCTATAAATAAGTAAAATAAAAGAAGGAAAAATTAAATAAAAATGAAGTTTTTAAAGTAGGGTAGTTTAGATTAAAAATTTTTTATTAATTTATCTTAAATTTATCCTTATTAATTTATCTAAAAACCTGTTAATTAAATGCTAATTAACAAAAAAAAAATTATCCTAGGTTTAATAATAAAAAGGAGATGAGTGAAGAAAGTGCTACATAAGACTTGAGAATAAAAAAAAAGCGGTACAAAACATAATATATAACAAACAGTTAAATTTTTTTAACTAAATTAGTTTCCTATTTTAATACCTCATTTTAGAATTCTTCCAATCTACATCAAAGATAAAACACCTTTCATTTTTGCTGTGATATTCTTCATGAGCTTTTTCAGTTTCCAATCTGGTTATTAACTTACCTTTATATTCAAGCAAAACATCGCCAGGATAAAAATCTTTTTTTACAAAAATTCCATAACCTATTATATTTAAAGATTTGTAGTAAACTATTATATAAAAATTAAAGTATATTTCATTTTACTATGTCACTTGTGTATCGTAATCTTGGATAGTTATAATCATCTTATATTTTTCACACTAAAGATGATTTCATGAACCGTACATGTATCAGTTCAAAAGACTTATGCTTGGTATAGCAACTGTCACAATTTAATTATTTATACAATTTGCTTTATAAAACTTAATATGGCTGACCAACACATGTCAAAAATTCATACTATATATATATATATGTTTGTGTATAAGTATATATATATATGTGTGTGTGTATATATATATATATATATATATATATATATATATATATATATATATATATATATATATATATATATATATTCATAGCTTCATTTATATAAATATATATATTCATAGCTTCATTCATTCATAGAATATATATATACATATATATATATATATATATATATATATATATATATATATATATATATATATATATATATATATATATATATATATATATATATATATATATATATATATATATATTCATAGCTTGAGCTTCCATCGCATCATTGTAAAGTTGTTTCTCTTTTTAGCTTGACTTGTCATTCAGTTAAGTCTCATTTTTTTACTATATCTGCATATGGATGCTCTAAAAACATTTTTTAGTTCCCCCATGCCGCTCACTTTCACGGTTTGGAATTCTTTCCCATCTTTATGTTTTTCTGACTCAATTCTACAGCTTTTCAAATCTTCTGTCAACCATTTCTTTGCTCTTAATTTTTTTTTCTGGTTAATTTCATTTTAATAGTGGAATTTCTTGCAGTCTTGTGTGTTGTTAAACTTAATAGAGTCATCTTTTTTATTATTTAAGGTCATATTTTTATCTTGAAAAAAAAAAGTGTCTATTAAGAACTATTATTATTATAATTATATATATATATATATATATATATATATATATATATATATATATATATATATATATATATATATATATATCAACCCTTAGAATTAGGGTTAGCATTCCGCAATGCCGAGCTAACTGCTGACCTGGAAGTGTTTTAGGTTGACAAAAATTGCCGACCTCGCTTTGCATACAATAAGATTGTAAAAGTATTGACAAATGTATCAAGTATATTAAGCCATTTTTTTAGTTTAACTCAAAAATTTTGCTCTACCAAAAAAATTTATGCCATTGTTATAAAGTATCTGAAGTCATTTTTATTTTTAAAAAATCATCATCTTTTGATAACAAAAAAAAACTTCAAAAATTTTGCCTTACCAAAAAATTTATGCTATTGTTATAATGTTTCTAAAGTCATTTTTATTTTAAAATGATCATCATCTTTTGGTAACAAAAAAAAATTTAAATGCACAAAAATCATTACAATAAAACTGTGTTCCATAAAAATATTGATACTAAGTTGACATAATAAAATTTGTGAAGAATCGATGCAATCTTAAACAGTGCGATATATTGAACTTATTGGCAAAGATTTCCAAAAGCAAAAGGCAATATATTAATACAATATTTTGAGATATATAAAAATAATATAAAAAACATATAGATAATTTTTAATACAATGATAATTACTAACATTAAAATAGGTTTTCTTAGAGTCATTTGGAGTCAAATTCATTTTGGCGTTTGTCACTATTTAACAATAACTATCCAATGGAGTAGACAACTAAACCCAGAAAATTCTATAGCCTAGAACAAAAAAAATAAATTTACACAAAAATTACATATGTATGCATTCTTTTTATATAAAACATGTGAAATAAAAGAGATGCCATAAAATTGGATGAGTAAAAAAAGTAAAAAACAAAATAGAAGCAAAAACTTTATGAGTTTTTAATAGAATGAGAATTTCAATGTAATTAGGAATTTAATGGAACTTTAACGGCATGAAAAGAAATATTTTTATAAATTAAAAATTCTCTAACTAATGAAACTAAATAAACAGTTCATAAGTAAATAAATTTTTATTTGCATTGTTATAACTTATAACATATAAGTGTAAATTTAAAGTTTTATTTCAATTTCCCCCACTGTTTCTACTAATCCCATATATCACATCTATACTGAATTTAAAACTAAGTGCTAAAAAATAGACTTTAAACTTATAGAATTAGAGACGATAGGAGAGTGATCTCTTTACAAGGTCATTCTCCTATCCTACGTTAGGACAATATGAGAGGACATATGTTAGTTAGGACATATGAGAGGAAACCTTTGAGTCGAAAATATTTTGTTTAACAAAACTACAAAAAAAAACTAGAAAGACTTAAATGCAGAAATACCTAATCATTAGGCTAACATTTCTTAAAAATTAGGCAAATGTTATTAAAATTTAAAATACTATATAAAATATAGATAACATGTTACAAAATCAATCAATAAAAGATGGAAAAAGAAATTAGTATTATTATAATAAAAAAATATAATAAAAAACTTACCCGTTTTCAAACAGCTAAAAACAAGAAAATAATAAATCTCGTAGTAGTTCATTTTCTTCTCTGATTGTTAATCGTTCTTCAAAAATTTCGTTCCTTAGAACAATATTTTAAAATTTCGTTCAAATGAACGATTGTTTTCGTTCCTTTGAACGAAAAAAATAAAATATCAAAATTTCGTTCCTCAAAATATACATATCGTTCCTCCGTTTCGGAATTTCGTTCCTCGGGCGCAATATTTCGCCCCTCAAGCGCAATAAATCGTTCCTTTGGTCAACTTTCAATATTCTTATTGTTATTATTAATATTATTAATGTTATTATTATTCTTACTACTATTAATTATTTCTTATACAGTTTTGAATTATAATCATTAATGTATATTTAATCAGTTATGTTAATTGTTAAGCCATGTTAACAATACTTGTTTTTTGTTTTCAATATAAGTAATATCAAAAAGTAATAGGGCCATCCTAAGAAATTCGGCACCCGTAGGCTATTAAACGTAATGCGCGCCTCTTTCAAAGAAAATACACAGAATGGCATATAGGAGCGAGGTGTCTAAAAATGTTATACACGTGTCAGAACTAGAAAAAATCTGTTTATTACTTTTATACTAAACAAAAGTAAAATTTGATTAAATCAAAAAACATTTAAGAAAAAAAACCAACCTTAATCTAAACAAATGTATATTTATTACAAACTTATATATTTATTTTCCTAGCGTTATCTCTGGCAAACTGATTAATAATATCACTAGTATTTAAATTACCAAATAAATCTCTCTCGATGGATAAAATACTTAAATTATTGAGTTTGCTCTGTCCCAAAGAAAATCGTAAGTAATTTTTTATTCTTCTTATTGTTGAAAATGATCTTTCGCCACTGCAGTTTGTAGAGACGATACTTAAAAAAATGCGGAGTGCCGTGGTTACGTTTGGGTAGGATGGAAAAGTTGTGTTTTTCAAATAGAATGACCTTTGTAAACTAAATTAGAAATTTTAGAATTATTAAAAAGGTTTAGAATGGGGCAGTAACTCCTAACATACTACCTATAAAGGCCTTTTTAGTTTCAGGTAAATATATTACGTGTGGAATAATAATTTTTTTGTTATAACAATTGAAACTTATGTCAAGGAAGGAACCTATTGTTCCTTTCATTTAGAATTCAACTAACAATATCTTTTCTCAAAATTAAATAGATATTTATAGATAGTTTTTAAGGTATTTTTACTCCCTTCTAGTTTACAAACCTTATAAAAAACACGACTTTTCAATCCTACCCGTTTGAAAATGTACAGTATTGGACAAAACATTTGCAACCAACATCGAACAATGCTAAAAAGTGTTCCTAATTTTACATGTCTAAAAAACGAAACGAACTATACTACCACAGCACACAGTTCAGGAGTCTGGAGTCATAGCATGCCATGACATGAGCAATCAGCTGACAGGTGACAGCACACAGGCAGAATTTCGTTGACAAGTGCCATTTTGCAGCGGACAAAACAAGTGCAAATTTTTTGGTTTGTTTGTTTTTCTTAAGTTTGGTCCGTGTCAACGTCACGGAAGTTTTTTAATAATTAAAGGAAGTATCCAGAAGTTTCTAGAAGTTTCCAGAAGAAGTATCTGGAAGCATCCAGAAGTATCCAGAAACATTCAGAAGCATCCAGAAGCATAGGAAATCTTGGAACGGAAAATAAGAAAGAAAATTGTTGACGATTACGTCGGTGGAATGTCACAAAAAAGTATTTGTGATAAATATCGCGTCAAAAAATGGACCGTATCAAGATTATGTTCCAAATATCGTTTTACGGGGAAATTGACAGCAGATAACAAAGGTGGAAGACTGCATTTCACCACTGAAATGGCGAATGATCCTGTTCAGTGATGAATCGAAGTTCAACATCATTGAAAGCGATAGCATTAGCCGTGTACGTCGACCGGCCGGAAAACGCCTCGATTTACGTTACTGCCATAAGACTGTGAAGCATGGTGCAGGCAATGTAATGGTCTAGGAGTGTTTTTCTGCTAACGGTCTAGGTCCAATACATCGAATTGATGGAATAATCGACCGTTTCATGTATAAAAATGTTCTGAATGGTGCTATGTTACGTCATGCTGAATAGAATATGCCAATAAAATGGGTTTTTCAGCAAGACAATGATCCGAAACACACTGCAAAAGTAGTCCAGCAGTGGTTTAAAGACAACCACCTATCAGTGATGGATTGGCTGCCTCAATCTCCGGATCTCAACCCTATCGAGAACCTGTGGGAGATCGTCAACCACAGAATTAATCGTGAAGGTGTTCGTAAAAAGAATCAACTGTTTGAACAAATCCAAAAGGCCTGGGCAGCGATTGCACAAAGTTTCATTGATCACTTGATTGATTCTATACATCGAAGATGCAAGGCTGTGATTGACAACAATGGATTCGCCACGAAATATTGATAGCGAAATACAGATTGGTCAACATTTTGTGGAGTTACACTTGTTTTGTCCAGAAGAAAATGAATTTTTTTTAAATACTTTTGAATAATTTATTAATTTTCGTGTACAAATAATGAACTTTGTGATGAATAAAACTTGAAGAACTTTGTCTCTAAACAGTTACATAATTATTTCTCTAAATTGAAAAAATGCGGCACTTTTTTTATAAAGAAACTAAATTAGCATTATTTGGTTGTACTTGTTTTGTCCAATAGTGTAGATTCAAATTTTAACTTGATTATTGACTTTAAACTTAATTTTGCGGTAGATATATTTTTGGTATTTTCCATTAAATTCACATGTTTAAAATATAGACATTCTTTAATAAAGTTGTTTTCTAAATCAGTCTGATACATTTTTTCAAATAACTAGAAACCCAAATGTTGAATAAATGTTATCATTATGCGCATTTTCTTTTTTGTATTTCTGATTTTTATTAATAATAGCATAATATGTATTTATGCGGAGTTCGTCATTTGCATCAAATTGTACTTCTGCTGACGTATTCTTGAACTGTCTTTTTTTTTTCCGTATCCGTTTGTATTCATCACAGCCAGATAATTTTATACCTTCTGATTTGTAAAGGTTAAATGAATCTATATTTCGTTTTGGTTGTACAATTTTTTCTAATGTAACAAAGCATTCCATTGTAGTATCAACTTTTTGAAGCGATATATTAATTTTACCTGTGGTTTTTAGTATTTCACCCCAATATGCTATCATAATAGCAGTTTCCAATCAGTTGAAGTCATTTAACAACCTGTGAGCTTCAACTTTTGTTGCAGGCTTTTAAAAATTATCTTTATAAATTTTATTCAAAGCATCTTTAAATTTTTCCTAGCCGGAACCCACTGCTTTCATTGAATCAGCTCTTGCTGACGAACGACTGTCGCTAAATTTTTTAGGAAATTTTTTTTTTGCTGTTAGCGTATTTTTCAAAATTATTCATATATATATATATATATATATATATATATATATATATATATATATATATATATATATATATATATATATATATATATATATATATATATATATATATATATATATATATATATATATATATATATATATATATATATATATATATATATATATATATATATATATATATATATATATATATATATAAACAGTTCAACACAACAAGAAACCATTGTCCGCTCAAGTGAGCGCAACATTCCCGCCCCAAATTATTTTATTACTAAATGATTAATGTCATTTTTCATCACAGAACTTGATTCTTATTGCTTCAGAGGGGGTGTTCAATGCTTCTAGCAAATACAATTTGTCTACTGGTCTTTTATTATACGATGTTTTTCCATTAGTATTGTATTTAACTTTAGCAGCACGAATGAATCCGTCAGCCGATACAAGGAGGCTCTGTACAATGGCTGTATTCCGAAGACCTCGTCTAGTGTCCAAATCGTGAATCAGCAAAATGTCATTGACGGCTCTTTTATTTGTTCCTTTATTTTTCTTAAATTTGTGGAATTCTGTTAGATCTGTTAAATATTTTTTTTCCCATTTTTCCCAAAAATGATTTAGTGTATTTTCTATATACGTACATCTGATATTCAAGTTTGTTTTATATGTTTTGTCATTAATAGCTTTAAAGTTTGTTGAACTTCCGTATATTAAATGATTAGGGGTTAGTGGTGCGTCTCCAGGTGATTTATACATAAACGTGATCGGTCGATTTTTTAAGATTAATTCTACTTCGGCAATAAATGTTAATAGTTCTTCATATGAAAGCTGGGCTTTATAGATTATTTTTCGAAAGCAGCGTTTATTGGATCCAACTAATCGTTCAAAGAACCCTCCCCACCACGGAACAGCGGGGATGTTGAAATGCCACGTGATACCGAGGGCTGAAGCATAGTTTTTGAGTAAGATTAGAGGTGAACTGCGATCCATTGTCTGAGAGGATCTCGGAAGGTGTACCAGGTTTTGAAAAAGATCTCCGTAAACTTCTAATGCATGATTTAGAAGAAGTGTCTGAAACAAGATCTAAAAATAACGCACTTGTATTAACACATGTAAATAAAAATATCCACACTTTATATAAATTATCTTCTTCATAAATATTTTTAACATATAATGATCCTGCATAATCTACACCTGTAAATTTGAATGCATGATCATTACTTAAACGACATAAGGGTAAAGGTGGGGGAGGAGGATATAAATATGACAGTCCCTCAAACCGTTTGCAATTACAACATTTTTTATTCAGTTTTTTAATGTGGTTTCGTGCTTTAGGTATCCAGAATTGAGTTCGTATTTGATTTAAAGTTTATTTAATACCATTGTGCATTACTAAAGAATAGTTTTGAATAATAAGTAGGTTCGCAAATTCTGAATTTCGAGGTAGGAATATTGGATTTTTTGCGTCATATGTAATTGGTGAATTTTAAAGTCGACCTATGTATCGTATGATTCTATCTATATTTTGTAATTTCAGGTTTAGCTGAAGTTGCTTAAAATTTTTATCACTAGTTATTGCTCTTCGAACGAATATAAACCAAACCTTTAATGCTTCTTCTATTTCAATTAGACCTAAATTATATAAATTTAATTGTTTTTTATCTCTTTTAAGCTTTAAATTAGTTATAAACTGTAGGAGGAATGCTATAATTCCTAATAAATGCAAATAGTTATTAAATCGAGTAATGTCTCTCATATTCAAGTCTAAATTATTCTCCTTTAATACTAAAATCGCAGTGGCTTCTTCGATTTTGTCAATTAAATTTCTTAGTTCAAATTTTGGCTAATCCTTGGAATCAGAGTAAAGAAGTGCTGGTCCATCAAACTATATTTTATTATCAAATAATTTTTTAAGCTTGTGCCTCTGGATACTATATCTGCAGGGTTATTGTGAGATTCAATGTATCTCCAATTCGAAATTACAAATAACTGTCTATTATTTATATTCTTTCTTGGAATAATGGCTGCTTAACTTTATCGATATTATTTATCCAATGTAATACTATTGTAGAATTACACCAACAGATTATTTGCTTAAACTTGACAATGGGGTATAATTCTTTTTTAACTCCTGAAATCGTTACAGCTAATAATAAGGCTGCATTTAATTCTAGTTGGGAATTGAGGTGTTTTTAATTTGGGCATTCCTAGAATTCAAAGTTATAAGCAAAAAATTTATGTGCTTATCACTAAATAAGATAATAAGTATACACAACAACTATAAGCACTGTTTCTAGCACCAGTGCATCCATGTATTGATAAGTCAACAACATGACTTGGATAATGATTATGGTACCACCTGGGAATGACAATGGGTTTAGATCTTTTAATGTCATTGATAATGGCTTGCCACACGAATAACGTATTACCTTCAAGAGGCTTGTCCCAGTTTTATTTGTATATATAACTAAGTTGTGAACAGTTGTCATTAGAAGTATTCTGCACTCTCATTACTGTCGAAGACATCAGTGGAAGCAATTTGTAGTAGAATAGACTGATTATCAGTACCCGAAATTGCAGTTAGTTCACGTTTATTTTTTAGTTCATATGTTGCTGTTCTAGACAAAGAGCTACGTGATAATGATTACCACATTTATAACATCTAATACGAGATAACCAGTTTTTAGATATATCTCCACATTCTAAACGTTTAAAACAAAGGTATTTGTCATTGATGATTCTTTTTCTATTTTGAATGTTTGTTATTGACTCACAATATTGAGATTTATGTGGCTTATCATAAAATAAACATTCGACAAATTGTTGCAGATTAGTTAGACTATTACGATCAAAGTATAAATTTTCATTCATTTTTTTATTAAAAATATATTGAATGTTTCTGTTATGAATCGGTCTTTGATAATTATTTATACTTGTAAAAAAAGTCTCAGCTGTGTAACTTATATTGCCATTGTTATTTAAATTCAATGATAATTGTTCTCTGGCACGTAATTCTTTTTTAAAGATATTAATGACTGTTATAACATCCCATGTACTGTTGCTATCAAGTTGTCTATTTTACATTTTACTGCTAATTTTAAGATTCTCGAGGCTCCTTCCTTGTATTTCAATATTATCTATTAAACACCTTATTCTGTCTATTTTAATTAAACTGTGTACTCTTTCTAAACATAAAAGTTTTCTTATGTGGGAAGATTAAAAGTTTTTTTTATTGTCATAAAGTTCTTTAAGAATGTCTAAGGCTATTTTGTAGTTTTCGTTAGATAAACTAAGACCTGATGTGGATGATAAAGCTAAGCTGGGCCTCTTAAAAATCCTAAGATATGTTATCTTCTGGATTCCCGAAAGATCATTGTTTGCATTAATGGCACAATCAAAGTTTTTAATAAAGAATGTCTATTTTTCAGGTTCACCGTCAAAATTGTCTAATTTTAGAACATCTAATTTTACTGATTTGCGTTTAAAATTGCTAAAGGTGCTATTACGGTCAGTTTTAAGATCAAATTTTTTAAGTTGTTTATTAATTTTAAATATTTTGTTTTAAAATGTAAGATTAAATCCTGTAGAAGATTCTAGTCATTCTCTAATTAATTATCGTCCTCAATAAGTAAAGATATCTCTTCATTTTTTTCGTTTAATGTATCCTTTAAATCACTTAAGTGATGTAACTAGTTTTCGTCATCAGTTTGTTCAATTATCTCTAACGCTAAAAAAAAGGAATATAAATATAAATCCTCACCTTTGTGACAACTTGATCAAATATTTGTTGGAAAATCTTCTATTAAAATCTACGTATAATTTCATCAACATCAGCACGTATAATCTCTGCCACTGTGCTGTTGACATAATATAGAAATTTTGTATTTATTTCAAATTGTTCCCAACAACAAAAACAAACTTGTTGTAGACATAATGATGAAGTTAACATTATTAAAAAGATCTAAACTACTTTTTGTTTATATCTAAAATAGTAATTTCAATCAATTAAGGTACTTCTCTACCATTAAAATTAAAAATTTATACGACTGATTTTAACAAATAAGGAAGTTATTATATATACATATATAAACAACTTTCTATATTTAACGTTTTGAGCTAGGATATACATATATATATATATATATATATATATATATATATATATATATATATATATATATATATATATATATATATTCAAATATATATATTCATATATATATATATATATATATATATATTCAAATATATATATTCATATATATATATATATATATATATATATATATATATATATATATATATATATATATATATATATATATTCAAATATATATATTCATATATATATATATATATATATATATATATATATATATATATATATATATATATATATATATATATATATATATATATATATTCAAATATATATATTCATATATATATATATATATTAGGTATGTCCAAAAAAAAAAAATTTTTGAATTCAACCTAGCACAGTATCTCATTTTGTTCCTTTGATGGAAACTAACTTTTATGCAAATTTTGGCATTTATATTTTGATATTTACAAGTTGCTCAATGGAGGTGAAGTTTAACAGTACAGATAAACTTGCCGCGGCTGCACTTTTTTGACTGAAATCTTCAAACTAGAATCACAAGATGATAAAATGTGATAGATACATTACTATTCATTTCAAAAAGACATACTGGTTATGACACAGACAGTGCAGACACAATCAGTCACACATTAACAATTTTTAATTTATCAAAATTAATATCAAAGAAATTAACAGCAATTTTTAAACATGTTCGTTCAGATTTTTATTGCATGCTCATTTATTGTTCACGTGTTCAAAGTTCAACTTATTTCAGTTTTCAAGCTTGCGACGTCTACCGAGGGGCATATGCCATCAGGGTGCTTTTCCGGTAATCTGGAATGCGCTTCCTGTTGTCCTCAACAACTTGGAGGAGTTTCTGCATTTCAGACTCTGTCTTTGTTATTGACTGGTTTAAAGAACTCATCAGTGCAATAGAGCGCTCGGCAGTATCATTGATAACCTTGAGAGAAGCAACAACAGCTTTGGTTTTTCGAAATGAAGCACTTTCTTCCCAACTCGGGGGCTCAAGTCCTGACAAGGTAGTTATGTCAAGTCCAAGTGACTGCAATGCAGCTGTTGATGATGATGTTACCAGTTCATGTAGTTGCTTTTTCTCCAACTCATTACATTTTGATACTGGAAACTTGTTTCCCCTGACACTCCAATCATCTCCACTGAGGATCATGGCTTCCGCAATCAACTTCTTTTCTTCATCAGATACTTTGCTGGAGAACAGTGAAAGAGGAACCATTTCTGTTCCAAGATACCACATGTGATTCTGCAATTTCTTCAAAGCTGCTTGTGAAACAATCTTGTGTACCTCAGCATATCTTTTTATTCTCTGAAACAGCATCAAATCATTCAATGGTGCATCACTTGCCACTGGACAAGCAATCCAAGCTGGTACATAAATGTGAGCTGCAAAAATGCAAAATTCAGACAGGTTTTTCACCTCAGTTGAAGTCAGTTTGAATTCATTCCTGAACAGGAAAATCTTCATGCAATATATGACCTTTGCCATCCATCTTGCCATATGGTAGGCACCCGGCTGTCTGAAATGATATGGCTTTCCACCAGCTGGATGGCTTGGTAGTGTGAAACCCAATATCAAGAGGCAAAGTTCAATCATTTCCTTGTAGTCCTCTCGTGGTAGATATGACGTTTGACCTGACAGAAAAGACAGCAAGAAAGGACCAAATTCTGCTCTGAGTTGTTGCAGCTGTGGAACTGTAAGTCGCGTATCATCAAGTGGAACAAAGTTCATTTGGTCAATAGTTGGCCAAGACTGCTGAAAACGTTCAAATAGAGCAATGTTTGGGCCACGGCTTGGGCCAAGCAAAACTGTGAACACTTCACCAATAATCACTTCATGCACGTGGTGTCGACAAGCTAAGTATAGAAGGTTTCTCCCAATTAGTTGTTCCAGCAAGACACATGCACCATTTTTGGAGCCCGTATTCGAAGCTGTGGTGTCAAAGCACATGCCAACGATTTCACTATCAACATCCCATATTTTGGCCAACTGGAATGTTGCCTTGGCTTGTGCTACCCCAGTGCCCGCTGGAAGCTTGACAATTCCCAAGATTTTCTCCAAATCTACACCAGTCACACTAACACCAATTCTGTCAACATTGGACTTTGGATCCTCTAAGTTCGTGCTGTCTCGCATGATTTTACCGTCCCAGTGGACCACCAGAGGCGGTTTTTCACTGGAGAGAAACTCCTGCCGAATACAATTTTCTGTTGAAGATCGGTGTTCAATACGTTTGCGACGTACTGTTGATCTTGACAATGGCGTGCTTTGTAGGTCCTGTCCACTGGCTTTAGCAATTGCTGCTGCCAAAATTGTAAACTTCTGGTCAGATAAATTTATGCGATCAAGTGTTGATGAAACATCTGGTGACGACAGAATGTTCTCCAAAATGCGTGGTCTTTTGTTAACTGTAGTCCATTCATGTCCAGCATCCACTACCTCACATAGCTGCTTCTTGTGATATACTGGTATCTCTATTTCGTAATCATCATCTTCAATATCCTCCTCTTCTGCTCCGTCACTGTCGCTTTCAAGACCATGATTGTGATGGCTGCTTCTGGCACTTGCATCTCTCCTTTCTTCCTCACGCTGTTTCCTTTCAGCTTCAGCCTGTCGACGCTGTGCTGCTCGCTCTTCTTGTTGTGATAATCTTACATCTTCTCCACTCATCTTCATCATGCGAGCATTCCGCTGATCCTCCAAAAACAGCTTGTCTTCATCGATTTTGATTAATGTACCTGTATCTTTGTGAGCAATATCAAAGAGTAGATTCAGTTTGTCTTTAAATGCTTTTTCTCTAGCTAGCTGTGATTCACTTTCTCTTCCTTTATTCTTCTTGATCAAACTGTATTCATCAAAGCATACCTTCACCTTTGACACGATATGTGGTTGATAGGTCATTGGTATCCGTGCCTTGCTCCAAATTTTTACCAAATCAGATGAGGTTGACTTTGCACTGGCAGATACTGTCTGTTTTATTGTTTTGTGGTAATGGAAAAATGTACGAAGAACATCGCCCGTTGTCGGAAGGACATTACTCGGTAGGTCCTTTTCAGGTTGACCAATCAGCCAAACAGCAGTTCGAGTGCGTGTCAGTGGTACAGCGTTTGACTTTGCAACCATTTTCAGCAACAGTCTAAAATTAAGATAGAAGCATTTTAGAATTAATAACAAGATAGGCCTATTAATTCAATGAATTCATATAAAAATGATTTATTAGAATATATTTTATTATTTTTATAATGGATTCGGATTGTCACAAATAAAGTTTGAAACCCTACTAATGGTTCAACACAGCATTAAGCAGGTTGTCTATAGTTCCTACAACTGTTTAATAGGATGATCAAATAATTATGAAATCAGCACAAAGTAAGAAACTAATTGAAACTATTATAATTACCTTTATTGAGAGTTTACATCAATGTATTAAATAAATTCTGTATAAATTCACAAGTTTGCTGAAATAATTCTCATTTGCTACATTGACAATGACATCATCATAGAATATCTAAATTCTAAAAACACTAAATAAATAAGTAATGCAAATGCAATGGTGCTTTACAGTCAGTAACCTTATCATAAAGATTGGTCAAATGGACAGATTATTTTCTGTTGTTACAATTTTATCGCGGACTCGCGGGTAACCCAATGCTGATGCATATTGAAAAACCTTTGGGGCCATTGAGCAACCCCTAAATATTAATTGATTAGGGATCTTTTTGGAAACATGACTAAATATTGAAAAACGAACAAAATGAGCCTATGTGCACTAAAATCGGAAGAATTTTTTTTTCCTCCATGTATATGTGGACATCCCTAATATATATATATATATATATATTCATATATATATATATATATATATATTCATATATATTCATATATATATATATATCAGTGTGGTTTGAAGCACACTAAACCAGCTGAATCCTGTGATGGTTTGACTCCCATCGATCAAGTTTTGCTTTGAATGAATTCGTTAAAGTAGCCCTGACAATATTTTCAGGCAGTGCATTCCAATAATTTGCAGCTCGATTAAGCAAAATATTTTCTCTATACTTATGTACTGAAAATTCTTTTGAATATTTTAGGCTATGGCCACGAGTACAATTTGATTTAAATGAATAAATTTTTTTAAATTCAACTTTATCATAACCTTTGAAAATTCTATATAGTTGTATAATGTCTCCCCGTTGTCTTCTTTTAATAAGTGAGGGTATTTTAAGATAAGCAAGTCGATCTTCGTAGCATAATTTACTGATTTGAGGTATTAGTGGCACGACGCTGTACTTTTTCTAAAATGTATATATCTTGTTTTTGATAAGGAGCCCATATTGGTATAGCAAACTCAAGTAGCGGTCGAACAAATGAAAGATATAGGGATTTAAGCAGTTCAGCATCAAATCGAACAAAAGATTTTTTTATTATGCCCAACATGCGATTAGCTTTGCTTGCACTCGATAATACTTGATTTTTCCACTTCAAGTTATCTGAAAAAATCACTCCTAGGTCCCTTTCTGAATCTGATGTATTGCGTTTACAACCATTTATATAAATTGGATATCTCTTATTTTTATAGCCATAGTGCATAACTAGACACTTTTCAATATTAAAACTAAGCAGCGAGTCTTGTGTCCAAGCATATGCAGAGTTTAAATCGCACTGTAGTTTATTATGTAACTCATCAGAAGAACTAATTGACATGATTTTTGTGTCATCAGCATAAAATTTTGAAATATTTTTCAGAGACTCTGGAAGATCATTTATATAGAGTATAAAAAGTAGTTGACCCAATACTGAGCCTTGGGGAACTCCGCTGTGCACCTCAGCCCAAGTTAAAATATAATCTCCTATAACGACTCACTGCCTTCTATTAGATAAGAAAGCTTGAAACCAATCAAGTGCCGAGCCACTAACACCATATGCTTTAAATTTTGAGATAAGCCTTTGATGGGGAACGCTATAAAACGCTTATTAAAAATCAAGTAAAACTACATCAACAGGAATTCCTTGATCGACATTTCTTGTAATATAATCTAAAGTTTCAAGTAAATTTGTCGTACATGACCTGTTTTTAACAAACCCATGCTGTTGATTAGCTATAATATTATTTTCATAAAGATATTTTTTAAACTTTCTTTTTATTATGCTTTGAAGTATTTTAAAAGTAACACAAGGTAGTGATATAGGTCTATAGTTTCCAGAATCAGTCTTGTTACCTTTTTTATATAGTGCAGCTATATTTGCTGAATTAAATTGATTTGGTAGTTAACTTTTTTCTATTGATTCAATAAAAATTATTGTGAGAGGAAGAGCAAAGGCAATAGCACAGTTTTTTAATATAGATGGATGTAACTTGTCAACTCCATACGCTTTGATTTGATCAAGATTATTTAGCTTTTCAAGGACATCATCATAATGGATATCTTCAGAAGATAGATTAAAGGTGTTATCATTGATTCTATTTTTAAATAATGGAGTGCACTTCTTATTTTCTTTGACAAACACGTTTTGAAAATTTATGTTCAGTAGATCAGCAATCTTTTCTGAATCTTGAGTTATTTCACCGTTTGGTTGTCTCAGAGCTTATATAGAGTCTTTAACATATTGTTGTGAATTCATATATCTATATAATAGTTTTGGGTTCTTTTTAGCTCCATCAACAATTATTAACTCATACTTTCGTCTTGCTATAGAAATTTTAAATGAAACTCTTTTTGATAATTCTTTATATTGTTTACAAAGATTTGAGTTTACCCATTTACTCGAACAATTTCTGTATCTTAAGTTTCGCTTTTCTCTAATGAGTGAGATTAATTCTTTGGTCAGCCACGGGTTCTTTGATGACGGGTTCTTTGATGAATTCACAAACAAAGTGTTTATAGGTACATATAAGTTACATGCTTCTTGAGTGTAATGAATTAACTCGTCATGCATTTCTTGAACATTTTTGGCATGAAAACATTGAAGCCAATCAACACTTGTAAGGAAAGCACAAATACTATTATAATCTGCTTTTCTATATAAAAGTTTATTCCCCTCTGTATTTACACTGATTGTTTTGTTTTTAAGAATAAAATCAAAACACATTATTAAATGACCTCTGGATGAGTTTCCTAAAACAAATTTATTATCGATGGCAGTTATATTTGCAGACTGAGTAGTGAGTATAAAATCTAAAATGTTTACAGCAGATTTATTTGTTGTTTGAAAGGTTGGTAAGTTTACATGCTGATATAGGTAATTGTCATTTATTATTTGGTAGAAAACATGCTCCATATCTGATGATCCTTTAACAGAGTTTATAGAACCATTGGACCAACTAATCCCAGGAAAGTTAAAATCACCAGTTATAATAAGATCTTTGAAACCTTTTTGGTCAACATATTCTCTTGCATTTTTAAATAAGTTTTTAATATCTGTCATATTCGTGACAAATACATCATTGTGAAATCATAAGGTCTATAAATACATCCATACATACATATATATATCATTGCCAAATTGGATTACAGCCCAGACATTTTCTATTTGACTTAATGTAAATGCATTATCGTTAAGTTCATAAGAAGTAAATTTAGCATCAATATAAATGCATACACCTTCACCTCGACGATCATCACATCTATCTTTTTTATATAAACAATAACCCTCCAAATTGCAGAGAGAATTAGGTTTGAACCATGTTTCAGTACTGCTCATAATTTTAGAATTGTAAGTTGCAACTACTAATTTAAATTCATCAAATTTGTTATCAAGAGATGTGGCATTAAGGTACTTGCAACTTATTTTTTTAATATTATTCATAGAAAACAGACAATTAGCCTTACTGCCTAACTTCGATTGTTTTTT
>NC_061167.1:42021043-42110548 GCF_022113875.1 Hydra vulgaris | reverse complement strand
ATATATATATATATATATATATTATATATATATATATATATATATATATATATATATATATATATATTATATATATATATATATATATATATTATATATATATATATTATATAATATATATATATAATATATATATATATATATATATATATATATATATATATATATATATATATATATATATTATATATATATATATATATATATATATATATATATATATATATATATATATATATATATATATATATATATATATATATATATATATAGTATATATATATATATATATATATTATAATATATATATATATATATATATATATATATATATATATATATATATATATATATATATATACTATATATATATATATATATATATATTATATATATATATATATATATATATATTATATATATATTATATGTAATTCTATTAGCTAAGTTTTTATTAGCTAAGTTCTTGGTGATGCCAAATGAATTGCAATAGAAGTTTTAGCTTTAAAAAAATTTTCGGATTTGTATGGAACTGTTTTAAACCAGGTTTTTCAAATAAGATCAAGTTTTCTATGAGGGTAATATCTTGTAATATATGCCAACCTCTTCTATTGCCGAAAGCAATGGGGGATATTGAATTGAATCCTCTTGACTTAAGTCCTCCTCCACTGTTTGAGAAAGACATGTTTCATGGTTCTAAAAGTATATTACAATATAACTTCTATCATATAAATGTATAAAATAATATTTTAATTCTAAATCAACAAGTAACAATATATGTTTTTATTAAAGGAAATACTAAATATTGTATGTCGTGTGGAAATAACTCGAAAAAATGAATATTTCAAGATATATATATATATATATATATATATATATATATATACAATATATATATATATATATATTATATATATATATATATATATATATATATATATATATATATATATATATATATATATATATATATATATATATATATATAATATATATATATATATATATATAATTCAATGATATTTAATTCTGAATAGTATTGAATACAACGTTTTGCCAATTTAAGTTCCACGTTGAATCAACGTAAACTAGGTTGGTCCAATGTTGGACCAACCTACCCAGACAGCAAGCTTACATTGGACCAACGTTGGGCCAATGCATGATGATGCATTGGCCCAACGTTGAAAGTTGATGTTGGCCCAATGCAGGTTTGATCATTGGTTAGGTATTGGCCCAATGTTGTGTACAACATTGTCCCAATGTTGTATACAACGTTTACCAAACATTGGCCCAACGTTGTATATAACGTTAGGCCAATGTTGTATACAACATTGGCCCAACGTTGTATACAAAATTGACCCAACGTTGTATACAAAATTGGCCTAACGTTTTATACAACATTAGCCCAATATCGTATGTTATATATCAACCTAACGTTTTATGCAACATTAGATCGTTGTTACATATAAGATGATTTGCATCGCTACATTGAAAATTTATAGAGGAAAAAAAAATGTATGATTCAAGTATAAAAATTTATTTATTTAACATAATTTATCGGTTAAATATACATATTGCAAACACCAAACTTAAACCAAAAACTGACACATTGAGTTTTAAGTAAAAAAATCACTATAAAATTTATAGAGTAGTTTCGATATTGGCGGATCTACTTGTTATTGAATCGTGTTTAGCTTATGATATTTGGTGCCCAGGATTATTATTTTTTCTTCTTCTATCTCTATCATATGTCTGCATTAGCCATGCTTATTTGACTTCACAGTTTCTGCAAAAAAAATAGTTGATTGTTTAATTATGCACCAAAGAAACATAACAAATTGAAAGTAATTCTGTAATGCAAGATTGAAACTGAAAAAATAAACTTTTATAAAACAATTAACAATAGCAGCATATGCAATCAAAATTTTTCCTATTCCAATTTTTTTGTCCTCTCCCTGCATAGTTTAATTTTACAACTAGGCCATTTTAAAAAACTATTCTTAGCAAATAAAAAATACAATCTCCTTTGTCTTTAACTCCAATATGTGCCACATAATTGACCTGCAAAAATGCACAACCTGGCAATAATTAAAGTAACTTTTGTTTAGACATAAATTAATATAAAATGTCATTTACAAAAAATCCTCAAAGATTATTTTATTTAAAGTATATAAATTGTACTAAGATATCATACAAAATGCATAAAAAAATCATAAAAAAATATTTACCATTTACTTACGTATTTTCTTTTCTTCCAGAATACTTGAATTCTTCACTGCTTTTAATAGCAATGACACTCTTTCAGGCAATACAATAATTAGCATACCTTTGACTCATCACGTTTCAAAATACAGCGTTCATTTGTGAAACGAGTAACTTCTTAACTAGAATTACTGATTTTTCCATGACTATCTAAAGAAAAAAATATTTTCCTGACTTTTCCAGGTTTTCCACTATTTTAGCCAATATTAACAAATTTTCCAGATTTTCAAGGTACAGTACGGACCTTGTCTAATGTTTGTAAATAATTTTTTTTACATATTTTAGTTCTGAATTTTAATAACACAATTTTTAAAAATAATATCATCTATAAAAAATATTGTATTACCTTCGTCTATTAGATAAACTTAAATAAACGTTTATATAATGAATAATAATGAATTACCAGCAACTGTTAAAACTTTAAACTTATATGAATACTGATATGAATACAATTACTGTTTTTTTTTCCACATTTGGTTTTAAATGGTTTTCAAAGTTGGTGACACCAACTAAATAAGCATATGTTAAAAAAAATCTTTTTTTTAACATATGCTTATCTAAAAGCAATATTTGAACACAATAACAATTGTCTGGACATCTAAAAAGGTTGTAGACTACTTAACATAACATTGAACAACAGATTAATACTAAAATGTTAGCATAACTTCAACAAGTAATTTAATTTCTGTATTAAAAAGAAGGATTAATCTGTCACGGTTAGCACGGATCCTTATAATGCCTACCTAGCTGTCCCAAGAACGCCACTTATACGGAAAGTTAGCGTACACATCAAGGTACCCTGTGATGCAAGTTTTGAAATCCTATAATTTTGTCCGCGGAAAATGATTTAATTTGAATGTTCAAATTAAGTCAAATTTTGACTTCATAGTGCGCTAATAAAAACACTTGTAGAAATTGAACTACTATATAATTTGATAAAAATTGGTGCAAATGTAGCCAATAGTCGCACTAAACTCTGGGCATAATTTTAGCCTGATTGGATGATTGGTGTATGATTTATTACAGTTTTAGTTGAGGTTTTGTCAGTTTTTTGCTACTTATACCTCAAAGCGTTACCGATTACTTTGAAATTCGGTCACTATTTTTGAAATAACGTAACATGAGTGTTTTACTTTGTAATACCAACAATTTTCATTATACTTATTTTATCTGTACATGTACAGTTTTCATTTTATAGACCAAAATAGTGATTTTCTGCTTAAAGCGTGATTTGAATTGGCTTATGCCATTGGCGTTGACACGGCCCTCAAAGTGGAGGGGGTCAAACCCTCAATTTCTAAATTAAAATCCATAATTTCTAAAATAATTACCTATATTTCTAACACACAGGTCTTCGCAAAAAAAAAGTGAGCAGATCATTGCTCCCTTGACGGCGATGTATCCATAGCGTGAATATACCAACATTTTGTAAGGTATAAAGTACCTCCAGAATGCAAAAAAATTCTGAAAAAATGGTTAAGAAGGTTTTCTAGGATACCTATATAAAAATATTTATTTACCTGAAAACAGAACAACTGTGAAAAAACCAAATGTATTTTATATTGACAAAGATAATTGACTTTAAAAATTTAGATAAGTAAAAGATATCTGACCAATACAAAGTTTGGAGGGCCAGTCTGAGGAAAATTACTCTAACTGAATAACTAATTAGATTGAAAGGTTGTTTTGAAATAAAAAAACCCGTTTGACAAGTATCATTAGTTTAAAAAGCGTGACAATTATCAATAATGTAACTTCTATACAAGTAAATAGTGTAAACAGTTGTTTCCTGGTAAGGAAAAAACTATTCAAGAATTATTTCCTTGTTATTTAATATTACCTCAACTAAATCAAGTAAATATTTCCTTTGTTTTATTAGTTTTTAGTTAATAATATGTGTTACTATGTTAAGTAGATTGTTATCAAATATAAATTTAAGTCAAATTTTGTAAAAGACAGAGTTTGATTTAGTGAAGTCAAATTAGTGAATTGCCGCGATGCCAAATCAAGCAAAGAATCATGGTGAAAATTGAAAGTTTGTGTGCTTGCTCTCTCTGAAAAAATGTTTAAGACAGTTTACTACATTTCAAGCAGATCGAATATGCGAACTGTACAAGACCGAGATCAATATCAGTGATACTCAGGTACCAAAAGGATTCTGCGAATCGTGTAGAATTACTTTGCGCAGATAGCAAGAGGGTCAATACAAGTGAGACCTGAAACAAGAGGCACGATGTGTTGTTGCCTAATATGCCGAATTGGTCGTTCAAAGCTACAAGAAAAACATCCTCTTATAGAGCAAACCACTATTGAGAAAAAACCAAAGGTGCGTTGCAGCTAATGCCTCAGCCCTTTAGGAAAAGGTTTGCCCCACCAATGCTCTCAAATAATATTAAGGGAAAACATTTAATCTTTAGCAGCAAAAGATGTCAATTCATCCGAACAAATCGCATTTTGAGTTATTTCCAATAAAGAATTATCTTCGGAAGAAACTATTCTACTGATTAAAGCATCCGGCGGGCCTCCACTTACAGTTACCCCTGGTTAATATTTATTTTTAAATAATTTTAACATATATATTGAAATAAAGTCTTGACTATTAAGAAATAACACTAGATAGTTTTCAAGAAGTATATTTTTAACAAGTTTCTAATTTCTTTAAAAACGAATAGTTTGAAAGTTTTACACAAACTTATTAAACAAAGTTTATTGTAACTATAAAATGAACGTTTTGGTTTTAGGTCAAATATGAATGTTTTGGTTTTAGGTCAAGGTAATGCGCAGACACCATCAAGTCCTCCGAAATTGACCACTTTAGCCCTTGTAAATGTGCAATTAAATACGGGCCTGTGAAACAACTGATTAAAGAAACTATATCTTGTTTATAGTTCTTTATAACTATATAAAGAACTATAAACAAAATATCAAGCAGCAAGATGGTAGAGCGAAATTTCTACATGAATTTTCTAAAACTAGGTCAACAATTGAGCGATTTCTTCTTCTGCAGCGACTTAAAAACACAGACGAAAAAACAGATTCTTGTACAGTCCATGTTGTTGCTCACTGCAATGATTTATCAAGTCTTGTGAATCATGTTATTCAGTCCCGCAAAATTTCTGGTGGCTATTTCGTTAAGCTCGGAATTGATAGTGGCAAAGTTTTTCTAAAGTTTTGCCTAAGCATTGTTGATATTGCGTTTCGGGATAAAACCAGCTCACCGCACCAACAACAACATCTCACTCAAAGGACTGGTAAAGACACTGGAGTCGAGAGACAAATTCTTGTTGGGGTTTCAGAAGATTTGCCAGAAACACACTCCAATTTTGATCAAATCTGGTCACTGATTAATGCAAACGGAGTTGAACTAATTTTGGCTTGTGATATGAAAGTTGCAAATATAATTTGCGGTCTTCAAACTCATTCAAGTACGCACCATTGCACCTGGTGTGACGTCAAATCCAATTGTGTTGCCTAATCTGAAAAATTGCGAACACTGGGCTCAATTAATTCAAGCCTTGAGTCTTTTCAGCGATCTGGCGGGGTTGTTGCTAATGCAAAGCTGTTTGGCAATGTCATTCGAAAGCCAATCATCTGCGGGCTTGTCAATGTTCTGATTTTGGAAATCATTCCACTGATGGAATTGCATCTCCTCTTAGCAGTTGTCAACCATTTTTTCAAGATCCTAAAACTGCTTGAATAGAAGCTGTCAAGTGGCCAGCCGCCCTCCACATTCAACTGAGCCCGTATCACGGGGACCAGTTTGAGGGAACGGAATGCAGGAAGCTTCTTAAAAATGTGAATATACTGCAGCAACTTGTTGAGACAAACATGGTTTCCAATATTGTGTGCATATTTGAAGCATACAAAACCTTCAATTTAGTTGTCAAGGCTTGCTTAGATACATCCAAAGCAAGCATTGACAACTAAATCAGCCGGATTTTGCTGAAAAAATTGAAAATTTCAAAAAGTGTTACCTAATGATAATTAGTGTAAGCGTAACACCCAAAATTCACGCCGTCTTCTACCACATCAAGGATTTTATCAGTCACAAAGGATACCCATTGGGGCCCAATAGTGAACAAACTGTCGAAACTTCTCATCAGAATTTTTATCAACATTGGTCGAGGTATAAGCGAAATAATAATCATCCAGAGTACAAAGAAAGATTGTTGCGCTGCATAATTGATCTAAACAGTAAACATCTTTAAAGAACATCGTTTGAGTCATTAGAAACTAGACTGCTGATATTCATATTTTACGGCGTATAATGAATATTTTCACCATTTTTAAAAGTAGTATTATAGAATATTTGTATTAAAAGAGTACATTGAGCTATTTAATATTAATCTTTTGGTGGAGAAAATCCAAAAAACATATTTAACCTGGTTTTGCACTTTTTTTTAGCTTTTTTTTTTTTGGTAGCAGGTTATACCTTAGAAAATATTGGTATATTCAAGCGAAGCATACATGGCCGGCAACGCCGGGGAGGTTAGGGGGTAATGCTCTTCTCTACTTTTTTTTTGGAGGACCTTTTGTTTTAGAAATATAGGTAATTATTTTAGAAATTATGGATTTTAATTTAGAAATGGAGCGGTTGACCCCCTCCACTTTAAAGGCCGTGTCGACACAATTAGCATAAGATTATTTAAATCACGCTTTAAGTAGAAAATCACTATTTTGGTCAATAAAACGAAAACTGTACATGTACCGATAAAATAAGTCTAACAAAAATTGTTGGTATTACATAGTAAAACACTCATGTAACCGTTATTTTAAAAATAGTGACCGAATTTCAAAGTAATTGGTAACGCTTTGAGGTATAAGTAGCAAAAAACTGACAAAACTTTAACTAAAACTGCAATAAATCCTACTCCAGTCATCCAATCAGGCTGAAATTATGTTCTGAGTTTGGTGTGATTATTGGCTACATTTGCACCAATTTTTATCAAATTATATTGAGTGGTTCAAGTTCTGCAAGTGTTTTTATTAGCGCACTATTAAGTCAAAGTTTGACTTAATTTAAACATTCAAATTAAATTATTTTCCGCGGACAAAATTATATGATTTCAAAATTTGCATCACAGGGTACCTTGATGTGTACGCTAACTTTCCGTATAAGTGGCGTTCTTGCGACAGCTAAGTAGACGTTATAAGGATCCGTGCTAACCTTGAGAAGGATTAATCTTCATTGTTTTCATTATAAACTTGTTGCAAAAACAGTCTTTTGGAGCTGGAGAATCGGCTGGTAAAATCATCACAGTTTTTACATTATCAACTCTGCAACTGGCTTTGCTGCTAACTGAATGGATAACATCAAGACAATTAGAACATTGCTTAAGGCCAAAAACTTGACATTTTCTTTGTTTGCAACTTCATTCAATTTTACATATCATAATTTTTTCTTTAGCTTCTTTTTTCTTTTTTGCTACCTCCTTTGCTGATAGCTTTTGTTGCTTTTTTTCTTTTATCTCCTTCACTTTTACTGCGACATTTTTTGCACTCATTGAACCATAGACCTGAGTAACTCGTGTAGATGTTTTTTTAAGGTTTGTTTTTACTTTCTTTATAGTTTACAGGTCAGGAATTTTTTTCTAATTGGAGACTTAATTCAGCCATATCTCTAATCACTGTTTGGGTCTGTTCAAGCTTGACCAGTAACTTGCCGACCCTTTTCTTTAACATGCGAGAGACGAAATGGATAATTTAACTAATTTAAACAAAGTTGACGCTGGTAACGATGTTTCTTCCTTTTAAATGCAAGCAGCGGCACGCCCAAATTTATCTTGTTGCATTAAGCTCACATTTAAAGCAATAGGTTTTACATCAACCCTTTTTGAGTGAGAAATAAGGACACTTTTTATGCTCATTTCCCGTATGCATTGTCTAAGATGGTCATAAACCCTTTTGACTGATTGTTTGTATCGGGTTGAAAAGAGAATTTTTATCATTTCTGTATTCGTGATGAAGATTTTTATTAATCTGGTCGAGCAACTGAGTTAAACCTGTAAAGTCTGAAGGAGAAATAAATAATCAAATTTTTTTGAAAGAAGGCACATTAAACTATTATAACTGAATCGTGAACTACGTCCGTCAGATAATAACACAACTGGTCTTTCTATCTCCGTCTCAGTGAGGTAATTGTCAAGTTCTTGACAAGCAGCCTTAAAAGCGGCACAATCTGACGTCCTATTTTCTAATGTCGTGACAAGTAAATGACTAGTTTTTTCTACAGTTACTTGTGGTACCGTCGAAGTTGTTATTCCAACTGTGGAAAAAATAATTTGACAAACAAACAATACAAACTTTGAATATTTGACAAATAATTTGACAAACAAACAATGACAATACAAACGTCACCTGAAAATGAAACAAATGGGTGAATGAAAAAAATGGGTGGAAGGTTACACGTTCCCTCTTTTCTTTCTGCAAAGACGAGACACCCCATTTCTACAAAATGCGGTATCTCGTCATCATTGAAGATTCTTGTGGCGTCAATATTACTCATATACACACCATCGTTTACTTTTTTGCCATTTTTTATAATACCGGCAGCTTGAAGTTCTACTGCAAGATCATTTAAATGATTACAGGACATTTCTCGAGTGCAGTTATGTGCTCTGTTAATTGATATGTGACCCTGGCGTTTTAGATTTAAGCTAGTGTGTTTTGCATGCAATCTTGACCAAAATGAACAAAAAAATCAATAGACTTACTTTCCGTTCGCCAAAGGTGACTTTGCATTAGGAGATAAATTAACAAACTTCCAACCTCCTTTGCATCTTCTATTCGCGTGTAGTCCCTTATCTTTAAGATGTCAAGAAGGAGTTTGGTCAAGTTTCTCTTGTTGACGCCTTGCAGACTTCTGTTCTTGTTCTTGACATATTTTACTACTGACCCCTCCTCTTCAAGCGCAAAAATACTACAATAGCGACATTCCTGACCTAAGAAAAATCGAAGCTATTTTGACATCAAATTCAGTTATATAAGCGTTGTCAAAAATGTGATTACTTACCATTTTTTATTTTTCTATCTTATCTTCTATTAATTGTTTCTCTGTCTTTGACTAGTGGATACAATCCAGTTTTCAAAGCTTTATAGCACGTTATGATCATGACAAAATTTTACTACTTCTTCTACCTGGATGTTGATCTGTGAACTTTCTTTCCAATGTTGTCTCATGTTTGCTTTTTGCCCGCACAGATTTTTGGCTTCATTTTCTATGTGTATTTTACTTAACTATTTTTTATAAAAAAAGCTCATTGTTAAATTAGAATACATCAGTCGTTTTGCAAAACCTGCCACAACACCAAAAAAACTCGGCAAGTTAAAATTTAGCATTTTGCTATAGATTTAAAAAAAATAAGTTTTAACAATTTCCTAAAATTTTTATCTTTTAAAAAGGTTACTGAATTCTAAAACGTAAAAATACAATATTAAATTAATTTAAAACACTAAAAAGACATCAAGAATTTAGAATCAAGAGGTTATATATAACGAACAAAGTAAAAATTAAAAACACATCCAATGTGTTTTTAATTTTTACTTTATCTAAAAAATATTATCTTAAAAATCTAAAAAATATTATTATAAAAAAATCAATGTGGTTTTTGGGGTACCAGTTTTGTAGTATTTGTGGTTCATCAAATATTTCTACCAAGACTAAGTTAGCAGTAACTGTTTTTATTTAAAGCATATTAAGTAATATTAAGTCACGCCAAATTTCAAGTTCATAGGTTTACTGACTGCAAAGATACAATCAATTATTAGGGTTACCATTGTCCCGGTATTTACGTTGGAGAGCGGAGCGCCTAATTAATTTTAAATAGTTTAGCGCTCTGCTCTCCCACGTAAAACCCGGGACAATGGTCACCCTACAAATAATTTAAATGCGGTTTTTATTTAAAGCCTATTAAGTAATATTAAGGCAAAAAAAAATTAAAAAAAAAATTTGCAAAACTAGTTTAAAGAACCAAAAAGTTATGCCACATATACTCTCTAAAAAGAATAAATATAAGGAAAGTCACGAGGACAATCAGGCATTGGTTTATGTCTGCTGCCACTTCCAAGATTTAAAATTTATACCCATCAACCTGAAACTGGAGAAATTGATCAAAGATTATATCAATCCCAACTATTCAAAATATGTGTTTGAGTATCCAACAGGTAATACTTACATAGAACATTTTTTCTACAAGATGTTCAGTATTGTTATTAATTCAATATTGTCTTTTGACAGTATACTGAACGAAATACTTTTTTTAAAAGAAAATGTTTTACAGCTCACTCACAGAAATGTTATTTGTTAAAAATAGATGTTTATTTTAAATCCATAACAGCAGTTTTATTCTATTTTAGGAATTTGCTCATCTTGCAAATTATATATGTACAAGTTGGCTACCAATAATCCTATTCCAATAAATGTTATTGAAAACTGGAAGCAAGGGGATATAATGCTTTTCAAGTCTGGAAAAGATTGTAGCATACAATATGCAGTCTGCGCTATGGCAAAATCTATGGAATGTAAAGTGTTATGGAAAACCAAAGCAAGAATTGAAAAGTCAAAGTCAGAAAAACTTCTTCTTTTATACCCTAACTGCTTTTGTAAACTTGGTAAATTTATGCATCACATATGTTCTCCTGGACAGGAGAAGGTAAATGTTTCAAGACAGCAGCAGATCATCAAAGCTATAAAAGCAAGCTACTTCAATTCTGCTCGAAAACATTTATACATCTTTGCAGACAAATCTTAGTGAAGAGATCAATATTTTAACAGGTTAGGTTTCTTATTTATTATACTTATTTATTACTTATTTATTATACTACAAATAAAATGTAAAATGAATCTTTTTGTATTTTCAGTATCAGCCATTTTTAAATACATTTGTATGAATTAATAAATTTTATTACCGGATCATTAGTTTCATAGTCCTTGAAATATCAATTGAACAAACCAGGAAAGTGAAATTTGAAGAGGTCCAGCCTCTTATGAAAAAGCTAGGACTTAGTCAATATATGAATTAGCAGATGTTAAAGGGTCGTCCAAAATGCGGTATTAAATTTGAATTTTTCATGGAAGCAAAACTAGATAAGAGGAGCAAGATTCTATCAGATTTTTATGCTTTTAAGTTAGTTGCAAGAAACCTTATGTTGGAGACCTTACAGAGTTTCTTAACTTTGTCATGGATTTCAGAGGAAAATTACCACTGTACCTTTGTCCTAAATTGCATGTTCAATTTAGGTGGAGGTCTATTTAAAGTAATCTGCAACATATTTGACCCTGAACAAGAGAGAGAGGATGACATGCGGGAAAAAGGATCATACTTTGGGATCAATGGGGCTTTCGTTCTTGCATATGCAGATAATTTACAAGAGACCCATAACAATCTATTGCAGATTTTTGAGAGCCAAAATCTGCATAAATGCAAATATTTTCTTGCATCAAACATGAAACTCATCAACATATTGTTGGGAATTTCGGTATTAAATGTTACAATCCAAATTTATACTTTTTACATTACTTGAACACATACACATGCACTACTTGATAAAATGTAATTCAGGAGCCTAAAATAATTCTTATATAAATCATTTTAGGCTCGCGGAGGAAAATATTTTTGTGCCTGGTGTGAAGGTACATCAACTATTGCTTCTGGAGATCTCAGAACTCTAAGATCTTTAGACTATTGGTATATACCGTATTACGAAGCTGGACTGCCACACAAAAAAATGCAGGACATCAAGGTGATTTTAAAAAACATATATTGAAGATCTTTATAAAAATTTGCCTTTAAAAATTCAACATTTTATCAGATTTTAATAAATATTATTTTTACATAAAATGGTGTGAAGTCACCGTTTTATTGCGAAAGTTCCGTGTGGTAGTTCAAGAAATGTTCGGAAAAAATTTGAATCCCAAATACAAATATGACATTTTGGCATTTACACAATCTTATGTGGTTACCCAAGAATACTGTAAGGAGGTAGGCTGTAGAATGTCTTTATTTGCATTTAATAATATTGTTTGCCACAGTAAATTTTTTAGTATTTCACCATTAATTATGCACATAATACTTTTCTTAAAAAGATATTATTACAGCAAACAGCATTATTTAAAAATACTTGATTGATATTTTATGATAGTATCTTGAAAAGGATCTGACTGTCACTTGGAAAGGGATCTGATTGTCACTTACAAAGGGATCCGACTGTCACTTGGAAAGTACATGCTATTGCGGCACACTTAGAAGACTTTATCTCCAGATCAGGCACTTCTCTTGGAAGATATGCAAAGCAAGCTTCTGAAGCAGCTCATGCTAAAATGAAGCCTATCATTAACAGGTTTAACTTTTTAAATGAGCAAAAAACATCTGACAAGAAGCAAGAGAATTGCAGAGGTGTTTAATTAAGTATACTTTTGATTTAAATACTAATTAAAGAAACAAAACCATTAAAATTCTTAAAAAAATGTAATGAAATTTTTGCAAATTTCAAAACTAAATTTTCTCAAAAAGGGACACTAATTAGTTTTTTTTAAAGTTTGATCCTTAAAACATATAAATTAGTAACCTAAATCAATAGAAACTTCCGGGGTCATATCATTTTATACCTAAAACCTGTATAACTTAAATTATTTTGTCAATTTTTTGATATTTTCTTTTCGGGGGCGAAACAAGAAATCTTTAAACTTTTTATCTATTTAGCAATGTATAATTAGGACCGTTTTTTTTCTAAGAAAAAACTGTTTTCGGTTTCAAAAAAACTGAACAAAAAACCGGTTAACCGATTGCGGTTTCCACAGGTTGCCTAGGCAATGTCGTGTCAAATGGGTCTGGGGTCCCCCCAAAAACTAGCCATTTAACCCCAATTTTTATTTATTTTTTCTAAAAAAGTAGATAAAATTTACAGATTACCTTGAAAAGCAGGGTACCTGACATATTTTAATATCGCCGTTCGTAAGACTAAAAACAATCAATTAAACTCTTAAATTCAATTAAATATATTTTATTATTTTTAAATTGATATAGAGTTTACTAGTTAAGAGTTTTTTTAAATACTGTTAATGTATTACGCTGACAAGACAAGTACGTCGCAAACCATCAAAAAAAGGGTTTGCGACATGTTTTTATGCTAGCAAACTCATTTATTATGCCTTCATAACTTAATTTCCTTGCAACCTCGATTTCATTCGACAGCGTTGCTAAAGAAGACTAACGTTCATCAACGATTGTTGACCTATTTAAAGATACAAAGAAATATAGCTACATGTATTTATGTATAATGAAGCAAGATTACTTATACTAACCTATGAAAAGTTTTAACTAGTTTTAACTTGCTAAAGCTACGCTCTGCACTTGCAACAGTAACAGGTAAAGTAAGAATGATTCTAAACGCAATACTAGATTGGGATAAGTTTCTTGCAGCTTTTCTTTGTGGCATTTTTTTCCTTCTTGTTTTATGACAAATTGTTTTAACTCCATTTCTAAATCCTCAAAATCTACATCATCAAGCTTTATTTGCAACTTCTATCGACTTCTTACTTCTGCGATTTCTGATGCCTTAATACATGCGTCAAAAAATCCACTATTGCAATACTCATAAAGAAAAGCATTTTTGCCTTTATTTCACTAGCTAATATGTTGAGAGTTGCAGAAGACTAAAAAAGCTTACCTGATTTGTTGATTTGAAATAAAATATCATACCAAATAATGATTTATATTAAGAAAGGCCACGTTCTTATATATTTGATGAGCGATCGTACTTCTGTGGTTGTAGCCCCATCTTTCAAGTGCCTCTAAGATTTCTTTTAAATAACAGCAAAGTGGTTTAACTCAGTTTATTCTACTATCCCATCTGATTGTGGTTTGACAGAAGCCACGAACAATTTTAAAATTTTCCATCGAGGAGGAGACAATGAAAAGAGTGACCAGTGTTTATTTGTTCTTTGTGCAAAATGCATGGCGTACAATCTAAAATAATAGAATAGTATTTTTTTTTTACCCTAGAAAGGTTTTTGGGATCAATATCCTCCTCAAAACACGTTCTGTGTTTCGTTGCTAAAATAGTGCTCTTTGGTTTCTTTGTCCTGAATTCTTAGCATAAGCTCGTTGAGAACGGTATCGTACTTAGCCAGTAATTTAAACATCCTAAGAAATTTTCCATTGTTCTTTGAACCATTAGCTGTGTCTGAACCACGGAATTCAATATTTTTTGGAGAAAGAAACAGTGTCCAGTGTCCTTTCTAACACTGTTTTTTGTTGTTGCTTGTCTATGGTAGCTTGATTTGCAATGCCTGCATTACCAAAATTGAGGGGGGAAAATTAATTAAGAAAAAAAAGTTAATTAAAAAAAACAAAGCAATAAATTAAAAGAAATATGAGTTAACCTCTTCGTTAAGTCATCCAGTCTTCAAAGCACTTAAAATGTGCACTGCATGTGTTGTTTTCTTTAAGTTTTTTTGATAAGGCTTTCCAAATGTTCATTACTTGTCGGAATGGGGAAGAAGTTATCCCAAAAAGTTTGCAACAAAAACAAAACACTTTATTGCTATTTAAAGAATAAATGAACCATTTCTGTTCAAAGAATTCTCCATTCTTTATCTTGCTGTTATAATAATTCAGTGAAAATTGTCTTCTTCTAAATTGTTTAGAAAATCAATTTCAATCTTTTTAAAACCACGTTCAACAATGTTACACCTCTGTGCGTCAGAAACAACATCAGGCAACTCAGAACGATCATCACTGAAAAAAATAGGCGGAATTGTTATGCCATTTGATGTAGACTTGCATATCAACCTATCTGGCTCTAGTATTCGAATAATGACAATCAGAATTATTTGTAGTTTCTGTTGGTATCGTAACACATCCAGGCTGAACTGCTGGTTTCAAAAAATGTGTTAGTTTGGGGTATTTTGTGATTTTGTTCCTGGTTGCAGCTTTTTCTCTTCTCTTAGTGGCACCAATTTTTACTTTTTTCATACCAATATTTATATCGTGAAAAACTAACGAAAGATAAATATAAATTTTTGCAAACCTTCTTTCATTGTTTGTTTTTTATGATATAAAAAACTAACAACACATAATAATAAAAATAAAAATCAGTTCAAAATTGCAAAATAAAAATAATAAATTTATAGAGCTTGCGTTTTATAATTTAATTCGGACCTCGGGAGTATTAATTCTTTTTTTCTTTTTTTTGCATTAAAAATGTTATTACTTTTTTTACGTTTGCATAATTTAGGTATATCGTGATTAAAAGATCAAGTTTCTTTATTAATAGTAACAGTAATTATATATATTAAATGTTTTTATTATAAAAAAATTATTTTTTAAAATAACCCGCACGCCCCAATTGGGGTGTGTGGGTGAGTCTAGCCATGGCTCTGTGCTTAGCCCTAGTCCGCCATATGTAAAAAGGGTAAAAGCTGAAGCCGAAGTGTGGAATAAAAGTTTAAAATGCAAGTCAAAAGTTCCCAATAAATTAAAGATAATTCAAAAACAAGTTTTAATAATCATAAAATACTTATAAAAGTTTTTTTATGAGCCTATGTTTATTAAAAAGTATTTTAATTCATAAAAATGTTTCAAAAGCGTTTGTCGTTTTACTTTTCTATTCAAAACATTAATCCTTTTTTAATCGAAAATAAATTAAGGAATCATAAATTATTATTTTGCAAGTAATATCGCTTAACACTTTTATTTAAGTTTAGTATTCAAGTTTAAAATATATATATCTCATTTAAGAGTAAGAAATTTAAAAATATTTCTTTGTAAATTTGATCCGTCATTGGTAAGAAGGGGAAAAAGCGGCTTTACTTTCCAGATCAAAGTTAGACATCTAGTTTATATAATATATCATTGGCAAAAGCTCATCAGTTTTAGACACAGTCAGTGGCGTAACTATAAATGTGCCCCCCCCCCCTCCTCCGCCCAAAAAAGTAAAGGGGCCCTCCTTAAATTTTTTCTTCCATTTTAAATTTTTTTTAAATATATTTAAGAATAAAATATTCAATATTTGCTTTTTATATTAAGTTAATATAACGCAATTAAGTCTATAAAAAATATTTATTTTATAAATTTGAGAAATAATCTAGAATCTTTTTTCATAATAATTATAAAAAAGAACGAACATTGAAATTATGTTTAAGAGAAGCACACTTAATAACAAAAACTGGCTTTACGTCACTTATGCCTATGGCAGAATTTTTATTTTCATGATAGCTATACTATCTTAAGACAGTAATTCTTAGAATACTATCAAAAATTGAAAAAAAATAATTGAAGAATATTCTAAGAAACTTTGTATTTGTTGAACTACTTTAAGAATAAACTTTTCATGCCTTCTTTTTCGCAAATTCCTCAATTAATTTATCTAATTCTAATGTTTGTGCTTTTTCGCTCTTTACCAAAATTACACAATGGTTGAGACGCTCCTGAGAAATGCTATTTTTTAAATATGATTTGATAATCTTTAAATTGCTGAAAGATCTTTCAGCATTTGCAACTGTCACAGGTACACAGTACATATTTTTTCTTGTTTCAAGAATTTTTATTCTTAAAATAAGAGTTTTTTATCTTGTTTCAAGAACTTTTTTTATTCTTAAAACAAGAATTTTTTTTCTTGTTTCAAGAACTTTTAATCTTAAAACAAGAATTCTTATTCTTAATATAAGAATTTTTTTTCTTGTTTTAAGAATTTTTCTTCTTAATATAATTTTTTTTTTTATTGTTTTAAGAATTTTTATTCTTAATATAAGAATGTCTTTTCTTGTTTTAAGAATTTTTTTTCTTAATATAAAAACTTTTTTCTTGTTTTAAGAATTTTTATTCTTAATATAAGAACTTTTTTTCTTGTTTTAAGAATTTTTATTCTTAAAACAAGAACTTTTTTTCTTGTTTCAAGAACTTATATTCTTAAAATTATGTATTTTTTTCTTGTTTCAAGAACTTATATTCCTTTAAAAAAATCATTTTTTACTTGTTTCAATGTTATTTTTATTTAAAATAAGATTCTATTTTTTTTTTTTCAATAATATTACCCCTGAACTATAAAACAATATTACAAAAGTACTTTTTCTATGGAAAAAATGAAAAATATTTTGAAATTAGGATGATATATAATAAGAATATTCATCAAGCATTTATACATTTAAACAACAAATCAAATCGTTGAAATAACAAATTATTCTTTGGAATGTTTTATTATTGTTCATGCGTGCAGCGGCAATACTCCTCCTATGTCCAAAAAAAGTGTACTCCAATAAGTTCCATCACGAAGTCAGAAAATGAAAAACTTCATAAAATAATCTTTTGCCACACATAATAATCACTTCGTCTCCTTCGTCTGTTACGTACAGATAACGATTTCTTATACCTGAAAATAAATTTTACAAACTCAAAATTTAACAATAATATCTTTTCATATCTTAAAATGTCGACAATTTATAACTCATTTTAGTTTTACTAATTTTGAGGGTTGTGTATGCATGCATACCTACCTACCTGTATTTGGGTGGCAGTGGGCGAGCAACTGCCAACTTGTGTATTCCATAATGCGAAAGTGTATCAATGTCTTCATTCTTGCTGAGTCAACTGTGACAGAAGACTTTAATACATGTGCCATGTCGCCATCAGTCTGAATTAAATAATAATAATAAAAAAAGCATACAACTTTAAAAAGCAGAGAAAACTTATAGAATAACCCATTAGAGGACATAGCAGTTTTGAAAATACCTTCTCATTTAAAAAAGGATTTGTGATTTTCAAACATTATTTCATTTTATCCAATAAATATATGAAATCACAAATGAAAAGAAAAATTTTTTTTACCAATATCACATTAAAGACACATTGATATTTCAAAAAATGATGCAACTCTATCAACTCTCTCAATTGGAAATTTGTTTACCCAGGTTAATAAATTAAAATTCTATACTTAGTTCAATTAAAATGCACCAGAACAAAGTTCTAGTGCATTTTAATTGATCGTGTTATAAAAATAAGGATAAAAAATGTAAAAAATTAAAATTAATTAATAATACTAAATTTACTAATTGAAAAGTATTGTTTTCTTTACTTACTTTACTTTGCATGTATTTGGAAACTTGCAATTGCTTAAAAGAAAACACACATATATATGTCATATATGTGTATGTATGCAACATAAACATGGATATTTAGAAATAGTACTAATACTAATCTTAAGTAAAATCCAAATTTTATAATAATAGCAATAACAATATTAAAACAATTATAACGAGGTAATGTTAACAATTATATTTATATTAATATAATAATAACAATAATAATAGTAACAATAATATTGATAAATATTAAATTTAATATTTAACAATAGCAATAAGTAATAGTGATATGAATAGAAGTAAAATAACTTTGATATTTATATTACTTATAATCATACCAAGAGCAATAATAATGACCCACAATGAGCCCAACATTTTAAGAACAGTAATTACATTTCTCCAAAATAAAAAGACTTAAAGATGAGTTTTAGTAGTAAAGTTTAGTGATATAAAGTGATAAGTGATATAAAGATATAAAATATAAAAAATAAATTATTATTCTATGAATAAAAAAATGATAAATTATCTCATGATTTTATTGGTTTGTGATGTGATTTGTTATGCTGTACTTAACTGAACAATGATTTAGAATATATAATTTAAGGTTGCTAAAAGAGGAAGATAATTTTGAGAATTTTTTATAGAAGTAAAGAAATTACAGATTGAAAGAGGTAGGGTAACTTGTGTGTGGTTTCAGACAAATAGACAATTCAATAGATGAACAAGAGCACACAATTTGATTTTAAATAGAAAGAAAAGAATTAAATAGAATTAGAGTGATATTATTGAAAGTAAATTAATTTAAATATCTTGTTTATAGATTAGATATTCATAAAAAATTATTGGTTCATAAATTATAAGTATATATAATATATCATATTAGAGTGTTTGTAGTATGTTTAAGAAATAAAATTTATATTAATAGGTACGTAGACTGATTTTTTAAAATTGATCTAATACTAGAATGCTATATATCATTGGAAAGCCCTCAAATAAAGTATTTTAAAGGTGAAAAAATGATGAAAATTAAACAATTCTATAAAAAAAATATAACGTTTTTAGTAGCAATTTTTCAATATATGGATTTCTTGATAAAACTGTGGTCAAAAAAAAAAATTTTCCTACATAAATTATTATAACTTTGACAATTCTTATTCAAATATCTATAACTTAGTATCAAAAGATAGATGTAAAAATGGGCTATAATTTCAAACTAGTGTCTAGAACGCATGGAGGGATCCAGAAGGGGTGCTAATCCGCCACCTACACCTCACAAAAATACAATTTTTTTTTTTTTTATAGTGTTTTCTTTATAAAATTAGTAATATTTATATACAACAAGTTATTATTTATTTATTTCACATCACTAGCAAATATTACAGGTTTATCTTAAAGTTGGGTGTTGGGTTGTGGAGAAGGTTTAACACACCCTATCAAAATTTCATTCTTTTAATTATTGCAATCTTTACTAAAATGATTAAATCTATTATAAAAAACAAAAAAATATATTTCAACACTATAACAAAGAGTAACTAGTGGTGTATAGATTGCTTAGATGGAAGAGGGCATATACTGCCTCCCCCCCCCCCTCTGCCATGAACCTGAAAAAAAAAATTTTATGAAAATTTCACAAAAAAAATGTTAAAATGCTTTTTTTAAAAACAGAGAGAAATTAGTATAAAAAAATATTTTAACACATTACAAAATGCATCAGAGTAACCATTTTGTCATGAAAAAAGACAGATTACACACTCCAACCTAAAAAAAAATACACGAAAACAACAAGCCTTTTGAAATAAAAAAGTGTAGTATAGTATGTATAAATACACTTAGAGGTGTATAAGTTGTCTTTATAAAAAGAGGAGCAAGCCATCCCCCTCCTCTGTCGGAACCAAATAAAAAAATTTTAATTACAATTAAACAAAGAAGTCTTTAAATGTTTTTTTAAAGAAAAAGAAATTAGAATTAAAAACTATTTTACCACATTACAAGATGCATCTGAGTATACATTATCATGTAAAGGAACAGATTAACCACTCCAACCTGAGAAAAAAACACACAAAAAAAAAAAGTTTTTTGAAATAAAAAATGTAATTATTGTTTGGGCTTCTAGTAAATAATTTAATTTTCAAATTACATTAACGAAATAAAATAAATAATTTTTAACAATAGACACCACGTAAAGGTAAGCCAGAGCCAATTATCAATTTGCAAGCCACAAAACTTGCGGTACCTACTTGCAAGCCACAAAACTTACTGTACCTTATTCAAGCAACAAAACTTGTGGTACTTATTTGCTAGTCAAAAAACTTGTTGTACTTATTTTCAAGCCACAAAACATTCAAAACCTATTTGCAAGCCATAAAACTTGTGGCAGTTATTTTTCTGGTTACAAAACTTGCTATACTGTGAGCATTTTTACATTAATTTCATATTCCAATTAAAAAAATTTAAACTTCCCAGATATAACAACAGCAACTAGCTGGAGTTTTTAATCTTTTGACAGTTCAATATCAGTTCCATCTTGTTTCCAATAAGAAATAGTGTAAATTCTGCCTTGTTATTTCTTGTTTACTTTTTTCAACTCTACCATCATAAATGGCAAAATGAAAACTTAAACAGAAAATTAACAATGAAAATATAAAAAAAATCTAATTACAAAGAACAAACTAACACTTGGAATATTGCTACAAAGTTAAAGTAGTAAACAATAAATTAATAAATATTATTAATTTTTTATTAACTTGAAATTTATAATTTAAAATTATTAATAAAAAACAATATTGATAGTATAAAAGATAAAACTGTTATTGAATATTATTAGTTAATAACAATTTTATCTTTTATACTATTAATATTGCTTTAACATTATTAAAACACTTTAAAAACATTAACTTAATGATTAAGTTTATGTTTTTAAAGTATTTTAATAAAAAAAAATTATAACTGTTATTGACTATTAACATTAATTTATTGTATACTACTTTAATTTTGTATTTAATGATTAACATGTTTATATAATGGAATATATAAAATGTATACTAATTTATCTTGTAATTATTTTTTACAATAGCCTATTAAACAGGCTGTTGTGATCAATAATTAAATGGTTTTATTTTGATAATGGTTTTAAATGATAATAAGATGATGATAATATATTTTAAAAACACTAACAAGGCTTTGGTTAGTAAAGTAAATAAGTGTAAAGATAAATAAGTGTAACATCACATAAAGTATGCGATCTTTACACTTATTTATGTATGGTGTTTTTATAAAGTTGTCCACTGATACTTTGATCAAAGTATTCTCAATTGTAACTCAATTGAGTTAACAATTAATTCAAAAGCAATAGTTTTACTGAAGTTTTAGTCTTAAACGTTAAGAATTTAAAAAAGATTTTTAAATTTATCAGCATAATTTAGTTTTAAAAAAAATTATTACTTATACTTTTATTAAAAAAAATAACTTACTAGTTGTTACAGAGTCCAACAAAACTTCATTAATTTTTTCCATGTTATTATTTAATAATAAAAATCCGAATCAACATTCTCGCAATAACAATTGTTTTGCAAATGGCCCCCCTAGCTGCCCCCGTACTTTGCTAAAACCGAAAAAAAATTCAGAAAAACAGAAATTAGGTACCAAAAGTGTTACACTTAGTAAACTGCCTGCTCGCTTTTTTTTTTCGTTTAAATTTGGCATTTACATAGAAAATGCATGTAGAAAATTGTTTAAATAATAAATAGAGCGGGATCAACATTCCTTTTACTACAAATTCAAAGTGAGAACTATGTCTATATTTTCATGCAAAATTTGAAGCAAAATAACCCATAAAGAAGTAACCATACATTAAAATTATATAGAAATTACGCTAAACCTTTCTTCTTTCAAAAACAAATCTTTATTTGCATATTTTTCTAAAAAGAAATAATACAAAAGTACGTTTTACTAAGACTACTGAAAAAATGCAGTATGCGTGGTAGAACCATCTGCTCCCTTTTTTTTTCGTTGAAATTTGATATGTGCATAAGAATTGCATGCAGAAATTTGTTTGAATAATAAATAGACCGGGATCAATATTCCTTCGACCACATATTTATGTGAGAACATCAACCTATTTTTCAGAACCAAAATAATCCATAAAAAAATTCAGTAACCATACATAATAATTATATAAAAATCAAGATTAATCTTACTTCTTTCAAAAAAGTATCTATCTGTATATATATTTCTAAAAAAAAACTTAACAAAAATACGTTTGCCTAATGCTACCTAAAAAAAAGTTAAAAAAAACGAGCCACAAAATTTTAGCACAATCGATTCCGTATATCGTGATTTTTGCGTACCTAATATTAAAAGAGATTTGCTTTTTACTGATACAATCTATTTGACTTTAGAAAAATATATTGCTGGTTTAATACATTTTTATTGATGTTATTCCATTTATGAAAAAATTGGGTGCTAGGTTTGAATACAACAAACAACATTTGGTCCAAATACTCCATTCATCACGAGTTTAATAAATAAGTTGCAGCATTAATTTTTACAAAACCAAAATTAAAAAAAGTTTCTATATAAAAAATCTAAGATCCGCAGCCATTTTAAAATCTCTAAAATTTCTTATGAACTTTTTGAACATGCGCTCATAAACATAACGCTTGTAATTGACTGTAGGTTTTTAAGATTATGGGGCCCTAATGACAGTTGGGGGGGTAGGCGGAAGGGGCAGAGTCTTTAGCCACACAAAAACTCCTTGATCCGTCGCTCGGCAGTTTATTCATTTTTATTAAATTCATTTATTATAAAGAAGTGCACAACTTTGGAGCACTTCAAACCAATTCGCTCTTATGCATGCTTGCACCTTACATTTATATTATTCTGCTACTACGTCGCCCATACAAAAGACTTACTTTTATGCTGTTTAGATTTATGCAGATTTGCAGATATAAATATTGCATTTATTAAAGGCAAATTCTATAAAATTCTTGAAGTATACAACTCTTTCTGGTTTGTATTTTAGTCTTAATGGCAATCAAACGGATTAGACTATTTGATTACATAAAATCATGAACAGGAAATTCAGTGGCTTTAATTTTTCTGAATTCTTTAATTTTTTTTAGGTATACCTGCAGGTATCTATTGATATATACATATATATATATATATATTATATATATATATATATATATATATATATATATATATATATATATATATATATATATATATATGTATATATATATATATATGTGTGTATATATATATATATATATATATATATATATATATATATATATATATATATATATATATATATATATATATATATATATATATATATACATACAAACATTGTTTGTATATAATATGTATACATATATAAATATATATACATATTATTTACAAACAAAATGTTACAATATTATAAAATTAGGAACAATGTTTTTTATTGAAATATCTTTAAATAAGAATGGAAATCTAAAATAAGAATCAAGTTCTTAAAATAAGAATCAAATTCTTAAAACAAGAATCAAGTTCTTAAAATAAGAATCAGGTTCTTAAAATAAGAATCAAGTTCTTAAAATAAGAATCAGGTTTTTAAAATAAGAATCAGGTTCTTAAAATAAGAATTAAGTTCTTAAAATAAGAACAAAAGTTCTTAAAATAAGAACAAAAGTTCTTAACCTAAAATCTTTTTTTGCTGTGTATTGTCTTCAATAGCAATATGTGTTTACATCTAAAAAATCGCACTCCATAAAACTGTATTTGATGAGCAGTATGTCAGCTAAATCTTTTAATATAGTTGCTTCTGTGATGTCAGTTTTAATAAAAATCATTGCATTAATTAATTGGGTTGGAAAATGTTTTGTCAAATCGTCTGGGTAACTACGTTGCAATAATTTAGCTGATTTAATTTAACCATCTTCAGACAATTTTAATAAATTTTGAGGGTGCAAAAAATTAAAAAAATTTGAAAGTTTTTCCATTCCAGTAAATCTATCACTTATTTGCACGTTGGCAATATCTATGGTCCTATAAAAAACATTAATTTGAAGTCTTTTTTTAGCGCATTCGATTAAATCACTTCCACTTAAGTCATCAAAATGTATCGCATATTTATATTGCCTCTTAACTATAAATGTTGGTTTTATTTTCCACTTGCTACAAACAGTAACTGCTTCTAATTTAAATAAATCGTAATTTGATCTAAAATCTTTTAACTTAAATTTCAGAGTTCCAAATTACGTGGTCGCTTCGTCTATCTATGTTTTTGAAGCATAATTTACATTCTTTAATATGTTAAACATAATGATGCAAATAAAAACAAATTCAAAGTTAAATAATTTGTCCCTTAATTTTAGAGCTTCAGCTTGTTCTTCAATTTTCTAATATTATAAAGAAATTTGGTTAAAGTTTTAACTATATCTAAAAAGCGTAATTTTATAGCTAATAAAAAATTAATTCTTGAAGACCACCTAGTTGGGTTTAATTTTTTTAAAGTTACTTCCGACTCCGCGCTAAAACTTGATAACAAATCCCATCTTTTAGTACTGTTTCCAAAAAAGGAGTAAATTTCTCGTAAAATTGTAAAAAACTTGTTTCCTTCTCTACAACCAGAAACAGCGTCATTTATAACCATGTTTAAATTGTGACTCACACAATGAACATATTGTGCAGATGGCTGAATATTATTTTTTTTTTTCTGATATGACAAAGCTAATGTGATGAGCGGCATTTATAACTCCGTTATAAATGCCGCTCATCACATTAGCTCTGTCATATCCTTGACCACGGCTCTTTTTTAAATCTATTCCTTTATTTGACAAGGTTGAGTATCCTGTTTGCGAATTATGTACGTAATAACAATCAAGTTTAATTTTTCGATACCTATATAACGTATCGAAAAATTAAACTTAATTGTTCTTTTCTAGATACATCTTGAATTGTGTCAACTATAATAGAAAAAAAAGCAGATACATTTATTTCTAATAATAATGTTTTTTCTAAATTTTGGCTTAAACATTGAATCAATTCTTTTTGGATAGCTGGACTAAGATATTTTAAAAAGCCTTTAGGTTTATTGAGTACTTGTTTCATTGTATCGTCGTACTTTGACAGTTAATAAACATGAGAAAAAAAATTGATATTGTAAACTTCATCGCCAAACACTTTACTATGACCTCTAAATGCAAGTGAGATATTTTGTTAACATTAAAGTGATGTTAAATAACCTTTCTAATACCATCTTCCAAAATGAAGCTTTATGACGAATTAATGTCTCTGTATCCTCATTAAGTGTCCTGATTTGTTTCCAATGATCGTATACTTGACATGCTTCAATATGTTTTAGACTATTAGCATGACTTTTTATTTTTTTACTTAGCTCTTTAACCCAGTCTCGAACTTCCGAACGCCATTGGTTCTTTTTGTCATTTGAAAATAACCAACATGGTTCACAACATGCTGAGTTCAGAATTTCAGAATAACAAAGCCAAAATTGCTGTGTTTGACCAAATTTATATGCACAATAATAATAATTTGTGGATAAATATCTACAATTTTGTGAAGGATCTTTTTTAAATGGTCCTTGTGGTTTCCATCTTTCAGAGGAAATAATAAATCCTTTTGTGCTATCACACACAAGAAATTTTCCTTTAAAATATCCCATATCTGTTGTTAACGTATTTATTTCGTGAAATATAATCGGTCCTGGATCTGTTTCTTCAATTTGTATTGCAGTGGTAAGATTGTTTGGATATGCGAAAATATCTGCACTACTTTCATAATGAGATTGATTATTAACAACAAAACTATAACAAAAAACTACAGAAAAAATATGTCAAGAATTTAACAACTATTTTCTTAATGTGGGCGCCTCTCTTGCATCTAACATTATTCAATCAACTAAAGTGTTTGATGAATACTTGGGAGAGAAAACCGCGACTAGCATATCTAATGAAAAAATAAATAAACACGAATTTAACAAAGCGCTATTTAAACTAAAGCGTAACAAGTCATGTGAATATGACGACATTACCGGTAATGTAGCTATCTATGTTATAGATAGTATAAATAAACCATTATTTTATTAGCATTTTCATTCGAAAATAGTATATTTCCTGATAAATTAAAATCAGCCAAAATTCATCTAGTTTTTAAAAATGGTGATTGTTCTTCTGTTTGCAACTACCGTCCTATATCACTACTCCCTGTATTTTCAAAAATATTTGAAAGGGTAATTTTTATTAGAATTGATTATATGATATTAATTGCACTTTTATACAAAAATCAATTTGGATTTCAGAGATATTGCTCAACTCAACATGCTATTATTGAACTTTCCAACAAAATATCCATGTCCTTTGATAAAGGGGAACAAGTACTGGGAGTATTTATTGATCTCTCTAAGGTATTCGATAATTTTGCTTTCAAAGCTAAAGCATTACCGCATTAAAGGCCTAACATATAAGGGGTTAAGAGTTATTTTTTTAACAGAAAACAGTTTTTTGTCCTGGAGGAGTCAGGAGATCTTGATATTGTTTGCGGAGTCCCACAGGGATCAATTTTAGCACCTTTATTATTTTTAATATATATCAATGATATGAATAAAGCTTCTCATAAAATATCGTCAATTATGTAGCAGACGATAAAAATTTATTCTACAATAATTCTGATGTATAAATATTTTTCGAAACAATGAACACTGAACTAGAAAGCTTCAACCATGGTTTATAGCTAATAAGTTATCATTAAATTGTGAAAAAACAAATTATACTCTCTTCCATAAAATAAGACAATCAACTAATCTTCCATTAAAGTTGACAAAACTGTTAATCAATAAAAATAAAATAAATCGAGTAAATCATTCAAAGTTTTTGGGAGTAATATTTGATGAGAACCTATCATGGAAAAAACATTTTAGTCTCATTGAAGCAAAATTATTTCTGGTATAAGTGTATTATATAAATCTAGGGCCTTTTTTAATTATAAATCACGCAAAATGCTTTACTTCAGTCTTGTTCATTGTCATCTCTCCTACGCTAATATTGTTTGAGCTAACACACACACAAGCAGCCGTGGCGCAGTGGTAGCACACTTGCCTCAGAAACGTAAGATCCGTGGTTCAAACCCCGCCTCTGGGCAAGTTTTGCGACATCGGTTGGGAAGGAGGCGTGAACTTCCTATTAAATGCTCTTCCGCGGTGCTCTGTGATAAGACCGTAAGGACTTCTTGGGGCACCTAAAATCAACATAAAAAAAAAAAAAAACTATGTTATTAAGATTACAGAGCCTGCAAAACCACCCATGTAAAACAGTTAACTATTTAAAGAGATTAGAAAACCCTTCCCCTGTAATGAAATACATGAATATTTTTTAAATATATCAAAACTTAATTCGCTTCAAATATTTATTTTTATGTATATAAAAAAAAAGACTTGTGGCCAAAAGTGTTTTCTGATATTTTTACAGCAGAATTTTCACAAAAATACAATATTCGATCAAATAACAACCATAACTACCATTTGAGCACAGTAAAATCGCAAGTGTCGAAATTCTCAATTATCAGCCAAAGCCCGTCATTATGGAATCAATTAAAAAATTACAATATAAAAAATTTGAAAAGGATTTTCTCTTTTAAACGACAAATGAAACTGCAACTCCTTAATTTCTAACATATATGTAAGTATGTTTGTGTGTGTTTTTATAGGTAAATGTATATATGAGTATATATGTATTTATGAGTTTTTCTTTAATATTCACGTAGTATTTAACAGATAAAACATTTGTTGTAAATTTTCTAAAGCCATGTGGGCTTTAAATGATATTGTAAAGGGGCTCTATGAAAATATTGTGGTGCCACCACTTATCCTTATCTTCTTTGAGCCCCTGTCTGCTTTATATATATATTCTTTGTGTAATGTAAAAGTTTCATTGTAATTTTATTATTTTATTTTTATATAAACAGCAAAATATATTATAAAAAAAAAAAAAGATTCATTATGATAACATTTCTTCTTGTTGGGTTGCTTGAGAAGTACTAGTAACGACATTGACATTTTATCTGCAACTACTTCACTAGGTTTCTATTCTACTAATGAAAAAAATAAGGGTATCATTTTATTTTTTTTACTTAATCTATCATTAGCCTCCTTTTTTAACTTCCTTTTTCTGGCTCCACTCATATAAGTTCTTTTAGAGTCCATGCTATGTAAGAAAAATATTTTATTAGAACAATTATATCTATGTATTAACCCTATAGATATAAATATATATATTTAGCTAAATATTTTTGAATAAGTAATAGACTTAATTAAGAATAAATACGAGTCTATTACTTAGTAATAGACTCGTATTTATTCTTCAATTCGTATTTTGAGAATGCCCTTTTAATTTTATATCATATATGTACACATAATTTGTGTTTCTTTGTTAACTCGTTCTATTCTCGTACTATAACAAAAGTTTTGTACGTATTAGGTTCTGTTACAAAACCAATTGCGTACTAAACACAAAAACATCGTTCTACCTGTATCGCGTTTATATACATTTTTAATTGAAAAAATCAAGACCTCAGTAATTAATTTATATGAAAATTTAAATCGCCAGAATAAAACTGCAAGATTTAACAAGCAGTTAAAAAATATTTCCAATACTATAAATATAACTAGTTTATTACATATTAGCTAAACATTTTGATAACTCAACTTATTGTTATGAAAATTATTATTATATGACTTTTACTGCTATGCATGAATGCATATAAAAAGAAAAACACTTACCTTCTAAATATTTAATAATATATACTTAATATTCCACTTCAAAATCACGTTTTTTTAACGTTTTTTTAACGTTTTTATCAGTTAACAAATTTTTAGACGTCAACTATTAGTTTTTTCAACGTTTAGAAATTCTAAATGTTCTAAATTAGAATGTAACTTTTTAAAAAAAATGCCCGTAGGGATACTTGAAAAATTATAAATTCATAAAATGTATTTGATAAAACAGAAATTAGTAACACTCATATTATTATTACCACTCATATTATTTATATGAGTAAAATTTGTAAATCTCCGCGGGGCCCTCTAAGGTCCGGCTCCCCCCCCCCGCCTTTCGGGGTTATGCTCCCCTAGTTACGCTACTGGATACAGTTAATTAATTAATTTGCAAAAAGTTAAAAAGTCATAACCTTAATATATATGTGTGCGTGTGTGCGCATGTGTGTGTGTGTTTGTGTTTGTGTGTGTGTTTGTTTGTGTGTATGTGCAACTGTGTGTGGATTTAAACGCTTTAAAGTACTGCAAGTGACGGGGTAAAACACTTATTATTAATAATACTTATATAAAATTTAAACTTGTTTAGTAAAAGCATTTTTGAGCTGCAAATATTTTTAAGAAATATTGTATAACAATTTACTTCGTTCTTAGCTATATAATGGTGTAATCTGATTCGTTTGCAGGGATTGCGGCACATTTAAAAAATCGGATAATTTGATTAGTTTTTCACTTCTGTAAGAAAGAAATTTTTTTTTTTAATTTTTATAATTTAATTCTGAACTTTTCAAATCAAACTTATAATGACTTAGAAATAGCATTTAGAGCATTAAAAATAAATAAAGCAATTAGACCTGATAGTATAAATGGGAATGTTATAACTACATTCTTTTGAGGTGATCAAAGATATCCTCTATAAAGTTTTTAAACATCTTTAAGTCAAAGATCTTACACAGATAGTTTGAAAATAGCAAAACTAACTCCCAGTTTTAAAACAGGTCTTCATAAACAAAAAACAAGTTAATGTCCTATCTTAACTATCTAATAAACAGTATTTACACTTATTTTATTGATAATAAACTTTTTATAAAAATCAATCAAACACGCTGTTCTCCAAGTAACTCGCAGTATTAAAGATTCCTTTAAGAATTCTCAATTTACACATAACATATTCATTGATTTGTCAAAAGCTTTTGATACTTTTTATCATCATATTTTATTGAAAAAGCTGAAAAGTTATGGTATGGGAGATAAGTCCCTATTTGTTAGATAACTTTTTAGTTAGATAAGTCCCTATATCTAACTAAAAAGTTGTTACCCTATTCGGTTCAAAATTTATATTAGTTACATTAAACAATTTATTTTTAACAAGGAGTTCTAATATAATACCGATAAAACAAAATAGATATTTTTTTTATTTAACCTTTAAATAAAGGAAACTCAATCATTCCTGACAAATTTATTGAATATACAATCGTAAATAGAGAAAAGGTTTCCTACCGGAAATCCGGCCTAAGTTTGTAATTTTTGTTAATTATTCTTTTATTGTTTATTCCAGTTCCGGCCGAAATTACAATGATTCAAGCTAAAACCGGAATTTATTTTTTGACTATTTTTAACACCACATGTCTTAAAAATAGTGATTTTATGATTTAATTTACACAGACTGTGTATATTAAATCATTGTCCTACAATGATTTAATATACACAGGCAATAAAGAACTCTAGGTAAGTAGATAACAATAAAGAACTCTAGGTAAGTAGATAACAATAAAGAACTCTAGGTAAGTAGATAACAATAAAGAACTCTAGGTAAGGTAAACCTACGTAAAATATACAAATTTCTAAATACACAATGTAATTTTATCTTCAGTAATCAATTATTTAAGGATTTCTAGAAATTTTGGAATATTTAGGCGCAAAAATTAGAGTTGCTCTCCATTTTTGGGCAATAACTTAACTCTTTTTTCATCAAAAATTTTACTTGCTTCTGAGAATAGTCTGTGAATATACTAATAAAGCAGGGGCAGATAAAAGTTTTCTTGCTGTACAGCATATATGAGGATAGTAATCTTTGTTATCGCTTCACCAATTTAACACTGCTTCTTCATTTCCTAATTTACCTTTCCCAGCTATAAAACAATTTCTTTTTTATGTCTTTATCTGCTATTGCAATAATCTTTCTTAGCTTTTTTTCCTTTAGGGTTACTTAAGCTTTAGGGTTACTTTCACTTTAGGGTTACTTTCGTTTTAGGGTTACTTTCACTTTAGGGTTACTTTCGCTTTAGGGTTACTTTCGCTTTAGGGTTACTTTCGCTTTCTTCTTCTGACTCATAGTAAGTAAAAAAGTAAACTTTTTGTGATTGTCATTCTTAAATTTGATGCAGATGGTTGACAACCTGATTTAGATGGCTGACAACCTTTGTTAGTTGGTGAGAAAATAGCATTATTGGAGGTGAATGAGATGAATTTATTTCTGTCATATCAGTCATATTGGTATTTTTTTGTAATTTCATAAGTTACTTTATCTCAGATAAAAGACAACTTTTACCCAAATGTTTTTGTTCTTCATGGAAAAGAGACAGTTTATCCCTTGGATCAACAGCTGTTGACAAAACATTTACAAAACGCTATTTATTAGTACATTAAAGCTACCCGTGAATCTTTTTTCAATAAACTCTCTTAGCATTTTCTTCATTGAATGGACTCTAGAATCATTTGCAAAGCTTCCAAGAAAATTATGTTACGCAAGAATATGGCTAATTACAACATTGACTGTTTTTACAACATAACAAAGGAATGCAGAAGCGTCTGCAATCATTTTAATCATTCGAGTTTGGCTTAGACAAACCGAAAAAAATACAGAAAGAATTAGGTTCCGAAATTTCAACATCTTTATTGCCAATCCAAAATGTTCCAACAAGATGGAATAGTACATAGTTAATGTTGGATTGAATTAAAACTCTCAGAAGATCTGTATAACTTTACGCAGCAGAACACCCTCATTTATTAAATTAAATATTAAGTGTTTGTGAGAAAGTGCGTATTGAAACTCTTAAAGGCGTATTAAAACTTATTAATAATGCGTGAACATTTTAGCATTATATATTTTGATTTAACGCTGATCGATATTAAACTAAAACACCACTTTTATATAAACTTTTACATGATAATATATACCATATAATATTTTTCAATTATTTATTTAATAACTGAAAATTATTATATAAATAATTGAAAAACGTCAATATATGACGTCATCATATGCTCATCAGCAAACTTCAGTTTATGATGCTAAAGACGTTTACCCTTTTGAAGCAAATTGAAGTAAATAAAACTTAAGTCTTGTTCTCAGAAAAGAATTTTGCAAAGTGGGCGTTAAAACAGTCTTCCGTTTTGGTAATCCCTTCATTAATATACTTTGCCAAAACAAGTCTAAACTGCCTCCGAATAGTCTTCCAGAAGTGTACCGACTTAATTGCACATGTGGTGCATGTTAGATTGGGGAAATAAGAAAAATGATTTCCACAAGAACTCAAGAACATAAAAATAATGTTACAAAAGCCAACTGGGAAACATCTACAATAGTAGAACATTCACAACATTGTAATGATAAAATAAACTGGGAGAACTCTAAAACACTTTCTGTTATTTCAAACAATTACATAAAAAAAATTCGTGAAGCCATTGAAATACAACGTATACAATGCATAAAACCTAAAGGAAACGTTTTAAATCGTGACAATGGTAATTTGGTGATGACTAACCAACAGAAACCGTTTTTTGTAAAATTAAAAAATGTTAAATATTTGACATTGCAATGACATCATTTGATTACCAATATTTTGTAAATCTTTTACCAAATTTGTGCGGGGCATATTTTGTATCCACCAATATATAATTATTGTTACAAACAACAACTTTTTAGTTTATAATATATTGTAGTACATTTGATAAAACCATAATACTTTTAAATAATATGTATAATACTTAATTTTTTGGTAACAAATAGAATTCTCATCAGTAACTATTTTTAGTTTTCTTGTATACTTTGATCTGGTAATAAGCATTTGTAACTTAATTTTTTATTATTATTTGTAAGTTAAACCAAGACTGTGAAATCAGTGCTCATAAAATTTTTAACGTTTTGTTTTTGATACCTGAAATAAAAAAATGGGTCATGGTAAGCGTTTAACAAATGAAGAAACAGCTGTAATCAAAACATACAAAAATTAAGAGATCTCCAAAAGTGGATAATAATTACTTCAAGTTGGGCGTTAATTATTGAACTTATAAGAGAAGCAAACTTATTAGGTGACAAACGTAAAACTGGTAGTTGTACTAAACGAGCTATTGCACGTCGTGCTGCTACTCAGCACATGACTGCATCTCGAATTCGTGTTGATTTACAATTACGTGTAACTGTTCAACGTCTGGAAAAATCTTACATGAAGATTCAAACACCGTTTGGAAAAAAGCGTAATCTAAAACCAAAACTGACTGTTCGTCATAAAGAAGCTATATTGTCATTTGCAAAAGAACACATGTCTTGACAGGAAGAGTGACATCAAGCTCTCTTTGAAAAAAGTGATGAAAAAAGTTCAATATAGATGGTCCTGATGGTTATCAATATTACTGGCACGAACTTCGAAAAGAGGAAGAAACTCAGCTGATTCGTAACTTTGGTGGTGGAGCTGTTATGGTTTGGGAGACTTTTTCCTTTGCAGGAAAACTTCCACTGGCATGGATTTTAACAAAATGAATTAATACGATTACATTGAGAAGAAATTAGTTTGTTTGAACATGGGGAAGAATTGATGGGTGAAGATTTCACTTATCAACAAGACAATGCTGTTATCCATAATTCAAACTTTACAAAAGCTTGGTTTAGAGAAAAAAATATTCATGTAAATAAATGTCCAGCATGCAGTACAAATCTAAACCCATTCTGTTGGGTACCGTTGCGGTTCTAAAAATAGATTTTCGCAAAACTGGGATCAAAATGCGGACAAACATTGCACAGAAACAAAAGAATTTTTTAGAAACACTAGTGGTTGTGGATTGATATTTGGATAAACAAACAACTTGACGTTAAGCAAACGGTATTCCATTGAAAATTTATAAGGAATATTTTCTAGAAAGGTTTATAAAAATGGTAAGCAATTTGAGTTCAGATTAGAGCTGAAAACTCGTATCAGAGAAGCTCGAAATAAAATATCTATAGAAGTTATCCAAAATCTTGTGACTAGAATGTCGAGTCGCTTATTTAAAATCATTAAAAATTCAGAAAGCAATACTAGATATTAAATGAGCATAAAAACAAAGTATTTTCTGAATTTTCTTGTACTGACATAAATGAGGGTAATTCTGTTGCTCTACAAACTGAATACTTTAATTTTTTTTTCCATTTGTAGTTAATTAAACATACCAATTTATACAAGAAGAAATAACTCTTCTTACTAAGTTTCCAAGCAAAGATTGAAGTCAAGATATGGCTGTGATATTTCAATATCTTGTCAATATTAATCTTGTTAAAATGACAGGCAAAGTTCTCAGGCTTGGCCTGTCATTTTAACATACGGATAACAGTTGATAAAAGGCAACGCATATTGGATGATGCCAGAACCCAAACCTATGATGTAAAACAGTGATGTAGGTGTAGAACTTCGATTATAAGTAATGATGGAAGAAATTAAGTTACTGTACTTAATTGTAGAGCAGAAATCTTTTAAACAACGCTGTTGAAATATAGTTGCAAAGTATTGACGGTAAATTAAAAAAGAAAATAAATACATTAACAGTTGACAGAGTTGCGAACAGCGTGTAGGTAAGAAAACTGAAATAAATGGCAAGGTAGTGTTGAAGATAAAATGGCCTTAAATCAAGCCCAAAATTTGATATTTTATGTGAATAGGCAATCTCAAATTGGCATTTTTATTCCTAAATAACTTTGAAAGAGCAGAAAATCGAATAATAAGTACGGAAAAACGGCTTATAAGAATACCGGAGATGGCGGAAATTTACAAAGAAACAATACGGAATTACTTAAAAAAAGGTTATATTAAATAATCGCAAATGAATACAAAAATTAATGGATTTTTCCACACTTTAGTATTGTAAAATTTGAAAAGAAGACCACAAAAGTGAGACTTGTTTTCAACGCTGCTGCAAAATACCAAGGCGTTTCGCTGAATGACGCCATACATCAAGGAAAAAACTGCAACAAGATCTCTGTTTTGAGCTTTTGCGATTATTAATAAATGCGGTTACTTTGCTGGGTGATATCGTAGATATCGTACTTGCAAATTGAGATGAATCTAAAATGTCATAAACATTAGATATTTCTTTTGCGATTATTAATAAATGCGGTTACCTTGCTGGGTGATATCGTGATATCGTACTTGCAAATTGAGATAAATCTAAAATGTCATAAACATTAGATATTTCTTTCTCGAGGTTTAAAGAGAATAAACAGCCTTATCTGAGTTATCTTTTTATTAACAGGTTTTGTTTTATTATTAATAGTTATTTGAGTTGTATTTAGCAATAATTCCAATCTTTTCAAGCAGAGTTTGTAATACAAAAAAATGAAGGGAAATATAAAATGAAATCTCTACTTGCTGTAGAGTCGGTTAATAAGCTTACGTATATGGACGACAGTATAGATTCAGTTGAAATTGAAGAAAAAGTAGTTGTATAATCAACTTATAAAACTGTGCAAAAAGGCTGGAATGACTGCAAGAAAAAGGATTTTTAATACAAAGAAAGTAATAGAAAACATACCTTTAGAATCAAGAGAAGCAAAAATAAATATAAACATAATGAACTTAGCAACGTTTAAAATATTACGCGTATTTTGGGAAGCAGCCAAAAATATGTTTATATTTAATTACTCTCTACAACCCGAATTAGTAACGAGTAAAAAACTACTGTTAAAATACATTTCAAAACTTTTCAATCCACTTGAGTTTTTGTCTTGTTTTTGTTATTAGAGCAAAAATAATACTTCAAGAACTATGGACTTCAGGCGAAGATTGGGATATAATGCTAACAGAAAAAATAAAGCAAAAGTCGGATATCTGGTTGAGCGAACTAAGAACGATACACCAATGCAAAATACCACGTTGTTTACGTTTTAAAAACACTAATAAAATTATTTAAACATATTTGTCAACGCTTTTCTAAATGCTATTGAAACAGTTTGTTACTTAGTTTATTGTTGTAAAATTTGTAGAATATCAAGTTCTTTTTTTTTGTCAAAAACTCAGTAATCATTGCAAGGTAATCATTCCAAGATTAGAGTTAATGAGCGCGGTGTTAGGATTGAAATTTGCGCTCTCCGTCATAGAAGCTTTGCCTTGCACAATAAAAACAGAGAACGTTAAATTTTGGTCTGACAGCGTAAATATGTTATTATGTATTAAAAATCTAAGTAAAAGATTTAAAAAACGTTGTTTCCTGTTTACCAACAGGAAAAATTATGCGGATTTGTCATCTAAAGGAGCAAAAAATAGCGATTTACAAAACAGTAACTTGTGATGGAGTGGACCTAATTTCATCTAACAAGAGGAATCCCTGTGGCCAACCAATGAATTTAAAGAAATGGAAAATAAAATTATACTAGAAGTTAAGAATACTTATACTTTAATTGCTATTAAATCCGCAGTAAATATCAATGAATGGCGTTTAGAACCAACCCGCTACTCAAGTTCGACACGGTTAACACGGATCTTAGTCTGGGTACGAAGGTTCCTAAATAACTGTAATGAAAAATGTTTATCATCAAGAACACTTCCATCGGAGGAAAGTAATCATGCGGAAACAGAATTAATTATAAATGCTCAAAAGAAATCATTTGCGGAAGAGTACAGTTAATTAAAAAGTAGCAAATGAATATTTAAAACTAGTTGTTTATAAAAATTATTGCCTCAAATAGATGAAAATAATTTGTTAAGATGCAATAGTCGAATAAAAATTTCTCGATTTCTCTTATTCGATACAAGACTCCCATTTGTCCCAGAAATAACCACATAACAAAGTTAATTGTAAAAAATTGCCAAGAAGCAGGACAGCATATCTGTGGTGTAAATCATATTCTGACGAAGTTGTTTACCAAGTATAGGTAGTATCTAGAAGAGAAGAGATAAAACAATGGAAAGACGAGTGTTCAAAATGCAAGCGACAAAAAGCTCACCAACGAAAGTCACCAAAGCAGATTATGACATCATTACCAACCAAACATTTATAGATGAGTATGAAGGCCCTTGAAAGTTCGATTATGGTGGTCTGTTAACTATTCAAGGAAGAATACAAAACAAGGAAAACTTTATTTAGCTTTGCTTAATTGCTTGTCTTCATGAGCAGTTCACCTTGAACTGGCGTTTGGGTTGGATGCCGACTCATTTCTAAATGTATTTTTTAGGATGAGCAATCGATGATTAGCAAACAAAGAGTTACGAAAGTTCGCGAAATGCAAAAAGGAAAAACAAACGAGGCAACAAACCATGTTGGTATTTAATGATATTTTTGACCACCAGCAGCGTCTCATTTTAGAAGAGTTCACGAAATCATGATAACGAGCTTTTCCAACTGGAAATAAATTGCTCGTTATCATGATTTCTTATTACGTTATCTACCCTTTGAAAAACCATTGGATTCATTTAATAGAATGCTAAAAAAAAACTTTTATTATTGGACGTTACAACTACCTGGCATCAATTAAAAAAAGCAGAAAAGAAAAAATTAAGTTAATTTCTGTCGAAATAAGTAAATTATGCAACAAACTCACCTTTCCAAGTATTTCTAAAAAATCAGTTGGAAGAAAAATTGAAAAAGTTATAGAAAAACATGACAAGTATCTTAAAAAGCCTGGCAAAAAGAAAGAATGCTCTTTTTTCGAGATTTTTTTGATATTATCAATATTGAGGACATATGGCTTAGTCTGGAAGATAAAAAATTTTATAACATACAATTATTAAGGTTGGTCACAGTACTAACACACAAGTGTCATTACATCCTTCAAAAGTCAGAGTTTGTAATGCAAAAGATGCAACTTCTACAAGCAAAGCAAATAATTGTCAAGTTAGCAGTTCAACTGCATCAGAAGAAAGTGGTTCAGGTTTAGCTTCACAAGACAATTATGAATCAGTGGAATTAAAAAAATCAAGAAAGAGAGTATATAATAGAACCAAGTTAGCATCTAATTATGTGATAAGTGAATCTTTAAGTACAAATAAATTATCTAGAATCTGTAAAAAGTTATTTGAAAAAAATATTGAAAAAGAAACTTTAAGTCAGACAGGAATATAGAGATCAACTATAAGGCAAGGGGAAAGCATGAAGAAAATTGTTTCTGAAATGGTACAAGAAGAACAATTCTGCCTACATTTTGATGGAAAGAAAATAAAAAAAACTGAAAACCAAGTTGTGATAATTCAAAATGAGGAAATCAAAATTAACTGAAGAATTGTTAATTGTGAAATTGGAAAATCCAATCATATTTTTGAAGCTGTTAAAAAATTGGTAATTGATATTGATGTATGGAAATGTATTTCAATGATTATATGTGACACAACAGCAGGAAACACTGAAAAATTAAATGGTATAGTTGTAAAAATACAAAATGAAATGGAAACCAGAGGCTTTACTAACTGCACTATTTAGGGTGTCACCATCATATACTGGATCACGTTTTGGATCATTTTGTAAATTGTAAATCAACAAATCCTGGTTTTGATTATAAATTTGTGAAGGACTTGACCGAAAATTATGAAAAGCTTCAAAAAAATTATACATATGAAGCTGAGCCTAATAATTACATAAACTTGGGATGGCGAGATGACTTCGAATTCCTTTATGAGTTATGTGAAGCTTTTAGTTACTTCAAGAATCATAAAAAATTACCAAAAACTTAGTGGCACAAGATTCCTCTATTGAACAGAGCTCGATGGAACTCTAGAGCATCATATGTTCTTCTTGCCTATTTTCTTATACCAACATGGAGGTGTGAACTTGAAAGTGCAGCAACTTTTATTGTAAATCAATGGAAAAAACTTTAGTTCAGCAAACAATTCTTTGATGATAAATCATATGACTATCTGCTTGATGCATTAATTAAAATTAAGTGAACAGCTGCTTTAAAGTGCTTTATGAAACACTGAAGCAAAGAAGATAGTTTAGTTCATATTCCAAAAATAAACATCATTGCTGAACAAGACGTTAAATTGATGAAAGATCTCCTTCAAAATTCAAAAAAATGGGAATATGCAAATGTGAAATTTATTTGAAAGAATGACCTGTGACGCGAAGACTAACTTTCTGAAAATAATTACTTTTATTGATCTACTTAAATGATATGTAGTTTATATATACTAAATATAATTTACAATTAATTTTATTTATTTTTGTGGCTGTTCATAATTGGGTTCAAAATAAGCTCCCTGTGTCCTCATGTCATCTATGAAAAATCACGTTATTATCAAGGAGGGGGGGGGGGATATTTTTGCAACTAGATTACCATTAAACCAGTTTTCTATCAATTACTCAACATTTCTCATGGCTACAACAAATTCAAAAAATGTCATAACTCTAATACATACATATATATATATATATATATATATATATATATATATATATATATATATATATATATATATACATATATATATATATATATATATATATATATATATATATATATATATATATATATATACAGAGATGTATTTGAATTTTTGGCGCCCTGGGGCACTGTTCCATTAAGCGCTTTTTTTTAAGAGAAACTGCTAATTTTTATATGGGGTGATTATTAAAAAAAAAAAAACATTTTCTATACAAACATATATTAATTTATATTAATCAATATAAAAAAAGATAATTTTCTATGTGAGTTTTGTTTTGCAAAGTACTTATAATGTCATTAAAGTTCATATCTATGGTTAGTGCAGATTCTATAGATAGAATTGCTAACCTATTAAGACGACAAATTGTCATTCGCTACCTCAAATAAGATTTAACCTTCTTCTTCTTAATGCCGAAAATGATCTCTCGGCTGAACAATTGGACGTTGGGAAGTATAGATATATTCTTAATGCTATATTTACATAAGGAAACAGCTCTTAAAATTTTTCAGTTCTGATCATTTTATAAATATCTATTATAGTTTTAGGTCTTACGTTTTCAGTTAAACTCATTAAATAACTTCTGAATTGTATACACTCGTTAGCAAATGAAGACGAAAGATTATTTTTATATAAATTTTGAAGTACTTTTGCTTTTTTGTAGACTTCTGATGGCGAAAGTTTTATGATTTGAAATAAAAAGTTGAATTTTTTATTTGGCTTCATCATAGCAAAATTTTCTTCTTTCTAGTTCAGAATGAAGTTATCAATTATAGCATAATATGTATTAAATTCTTAAAAAGTCTCGAATTTCAAAATTTGTTTCTTCTTCTCTTTTTTCATCTGCAGTTAGTTTTTTTTTTCTATTGCGTATTTTTCGATATATTTTGTGTCCTGACGTAATAATTGCTCTCTCTTCATAGATATCAAACATACTCCTTAAATCTAATACATATTAAATTAAAGATTCTTATAAACTTACTACTGTTTCTAAATCAATCTCAACTGACTGCAATTGTTTACTAGTTTTGTTGAATCTTTCTAGTATATCTCCCCATAATGTGGCCATTATAGCTGTTTCAAGACTATCTAGTTTTAAATATAACCCAATAGCTTCTGATCTTGTAATAGATTTTTCTGTTTTATCATGTTTGATAAAAGACAGTGCATTAATTATTTTAATTCAATTTTTGTTTAAACTAATGCATGCATCAGATCTTGCTGAACATCTGGTATCTGATAGTTTTTTAAGTGATACATTTTCTGTTTTATTCAAATTCTTCTGAAGTATTTCCCATCTATAAGTGGAGGCACTGAAAATTTTGTAAATATTTTGAACCAGAGTAAAAAATTAAGAAGCATAAATACAACAGTCCACAGGGCATTCACCAACAAAATTTAAAGAGTGCGCTGAGCATGGTACAAATGTTGCTATAGAGTGCGCTGAGCATGGTACAAGTGTTGCTAAAGAGTGCGCTGAATACTTATGGAAAAGTATTTAGCTTCCTTTATTTTTTTCACCATTTGTTGAATAACATTATCTGCCGTTATACTTATGAACTGCTCATAATAACATCGTACCTATCGTAAATGATAGGTACGATGTTGAACCTTTTCCTTTATTTCCAAACTTTTCAATGTGTTGTGCTAAAAAAGGATCAAACTGAGCAATAAGATCTAAGTTCATCATGAAGTTTCCATTATGAACAGATCCAAAACGATAACCATCACCTCTAAAATACATTCCACGAGAAGAAAGGGATATCACAACAGCTATAAATCTTGTCAATACATTTTTCCAATAATTTATTTCTGTTTCTACTTGATACTTTAGCTTTTGATCAACTCGATTTAATACTTCTTTTCTTTCGTTCATATTCAATACATACAATTTGTGGTGTTGTGAATTTTCATGACGCTTGATTTTTTCTTCTCCTTTTTTCCAATCTGAAAAATCAACTGTAGCAAACGATGTAGTGCCACTAAATAAATAGCAGAGAGCAAAAAATATTGATCCTTTACTTTCTAAGTAAACAAAAAATGTTCGGTTAATTTTTTCACTATTAACAAGAGTAGATACAAAAATACTTTTTGACAAATATCGAAAACGAGTAAATTCTTTACTTGAGTGTAAATTCTTTTTGAATTTTGGAAATTATTGTTCTCTAAATTCTGCTTAAATCCATTGATTGATAAATAATCTATTGTTTCTTGATTTTTTATCCAATTGAATCATTAGGATCATAAAGAGAAAATATATTTTTTTAATTTACAAAATCCAAAAAATGTTATTCACGGTTTAAAACAAATTATATTTAAAAAATCCTACAAAAAAACATTCAAGCATTAGATAGTAGAGATAAATGCATAATAGAATTTAACTAGAGGATATTGGTATTGTTTAAAATGTACATAGCGTGCTATACATATTAATAATTTATTTTCTTACATAGTTTTAAGTAACAAGCAACTTAAAAAACAGTCTACCTATGTACATGTTTGTAATTGTAACTTACCATGAAAAAAATTAAAAAAAGCTTACTCAGGAACAATACATGGTTTAGGAAGATTGTAATGTTCAGCCATTGGCAAACGTGGTGTACCATTTATTTCTTCCGATTCTGTAGACAATAGAGTTTTACTCGTTTCTGTACTGATGTTATTTAATAATTTAAGATTGTCTGGATTTGATAAGTTATCTTTATTAACAGTGAATCTGTGATCATCTTGGTTTCTATAAAGAAAAATATAATAAATTTTATATAAATTAAATATAATAAATTTTATATGTACCAAAAGATATTATTTTTAATTTATATCAAATTTTAAATAAAGGTTTTACAATAAAAAATTGGGTTTTTTATGTTCATGCATGGGCAAACAGGGTGTTTCATTTAGTTCTTCTAATTTTAAACATCGATTTTATCATGCTAAGACTCTTTTAAACGAAATGAATATTCTTAATATATATCAACTTAATATTTTTAATGTATTGTGTTTTATGTTTAAATGTAAGTCTCGCACATCTCTAATTTCTTTTCACAATTTATATTCTTTAAAAGTTAAAAATAAATACAATTTGCGTAATAAAAATTTTATTCTTCAACCAGTTTTCAAAACTAATTTTGGTAAATTTTGTATTTCATTTAGAGGAGCATTTTTATGGAACAAAATAGTGTTAAAACTTTTTGATCTCTCTCTTGAATGGAACTTTTTCTTATTTAAAAGAAAATTAAAAGAAATTCTTTTCTCAGTTGAAAACATTCTGATATATTTTTAAGTTTGTTTTGTTTTTTATTAATACTCTTAAGAAATATTTTATTGTAATTTATATATACGAAATCTTTTATCTTAACTTATATATATATGTATGTATATGTATATGTGTGTGTGTATATGTGTATGTATATATGTGTATATGTATGTATGTATATATATATATGTATATATGTATATATGGATATATGTATATATATATGTATGTGTGTATGTATATTTATGAGTGTACGTATATATGTATGTGTATTTGTGCGTATTATATGTATGTGTATATATATTGATGTGTAAGTATATTTATTTACATGTTTGTATGTTTAAATATGTATAAATAATTATATTTGTATTTATGTGTGAATATTTGTCTATGAATTATTAAAGGATTATTTATTATTTAAAAACTGTTTAGGCGGTTCTCGATGACAAGATCTTATGATCTTCTGCGAGTATCCGCGTTCTTGTTGTAACGTTAACAAAATTGTAATTCTGACTATACGTATTTTATTCATTCTTACATTGTAAAACTTATTTTGAATAAATAAAAAGAACAAAAAAAAAAAAAAAAAAAAAAAAAAAAAAAAATAGAGTTTTACTAGTTTCAGTACTGCTATTACATGATAATATTGATGTTAAATCGTCTGGATTTGATAGGTTATTCTTATTAACAATAAAGCTGTGATCATTTTGATTGCTTGTATTATTTACTACATTTTCAACTGAAAGCATAAACAACCATTACTACACATATCTACATTTTAGATTTAAATTATTTACTTTAAATAATAAATAACATAACAATATGTAGCATAAATAACAATATGAAGTAAAAACAATAAATAACAGCACAATATGTACCTATATTAGGTATGTCCAAAAAAAAAAATTTTTGAATTCAACCTAGCACAGTATCTCATTTTGTTCCTTTGATGGAAACTAACTTTTATGCAAATTTTGGCATTTATATTTTGATATTTACAAGTTGCTCAATGGAGGTGAAGTTTAACAGTACAGATAAACTTGCCGCGGCTGCACTTTTTTGACTGAAATCTTCAAACTAGAATCACAAGATGATAAAATGTGATAGATACATTACTATTCATTTCAAAAAGACATACTGGTTATGACACAGACAGTGCAGACACAATCAGTCACACATTAACAATTTTTAATTTATCAAAATTAATATCAAAGAAATTAACAGCAATTTTTAAACATGTTCGTTCAGATTTTTATTGCATGCTCATTTATTGTTCACGTGTTCAAAGTTCAACTTATTTCAGTTTTCAAGCTTGCGACGTCTACCGAGGGGCATATGCCATCAGGGTGCTTTTCCGGTAATCTGGAATGCGCTTCCTGTTGTCCTCAACAACTTGGAGGAGTTTCTGCATTTCAGACTCTGTCTTTGTTATTGACTGGTTTAAAGAACTCATCAGTGCAATAGAGCGCTCGGCAGTATCATTGATAACCTTGAGAGAAGCAACAACAGCTTTGGTTTTTCGAAATGAAGCACTTTCTTCCCAACTCGGGGGCTCAAGTCCTGACAAGGTAGTTATGTCAAGTTCAAGTGACTGCAATGCAGCTGTTGATGATGATGTTACCAGTTCATGTAGTTGCTTTTTCTCCAACTCATTACATTTTGATACTGGAAACTTGTTTCCCCTGACACTCCAATCATCTCCACTGAGGATCATGGCTTCCGCAATCAACTTCTTTTCTTCATCAGATACTTTGCTGGAGAACAGTGAAAGAGGAACCATTTCTGTTCCAAGATACCACATGTGATTCTGCAATTTCTTCAAAGCTGCTTGTGAAACAATCTTGTGTACCTCAGCATATCTTTTTATTCTCTGAAACAGCATCAAATCATTCAATGGTGCATCACTTGCCACTGGACAAGCAATCCAAGCTGGTACATAAATGTGAGCTGCAAAAATGCAAAATTCAGACAGGTTTTTCACCTCAGTTGAAGTCAGTTTGAATTCATTCCTGAACAGGAAAATCTTCATGCAATATATGACCTTTGCCATCCATCTTGCCATATGGTAGGCACCCGGCTGTCTGAAATGATATGGCTTTCCACCAGCTGGATGGCTTGGTAGTGTGAAACCCAATATCAAGAGGCAAAGTTCAATCATTTCCTTGTAGTCCTCTCGTGGTAGATATGACGTTTGACCTGACAGAAAAGACAGCAAGAAAGGACCAAATTCTGCTCTGAGTTGTTGCAGCTGTGGAACTGTAAGTCGCGTATCATCAAGTGGAACAAAGTTCATTTGGTCAATAGTTGGCCAAGACTGCTGAAAACGTTCAAATAGAGCAATGTTTGGGCCACGGCTTGGGCCAAGCAAAACTGTGAACACTTCACCAATAATCACTTCATGCACGTGGTGTCGACAAGCTAAGTATAGAAGGTTTCTCCCAATTAGTTGTTCCAGCAAGACACATGCACCATTTTTGGAGCCCGTATTCGAAGCTGTGGTGTCAAAGCACATGCCAACGATTTCACTATCAACATCCCATATTTTGGCCAACTGGAATGTTGCCTTGGCTTGTGCTACCCCAGTGCCCGCTGGAAGCTTGACAATTCCCAAGATTTTCTCCAAATCTACACCAGTCACACTAACACCAATTCTGTCAACATTGGACTTTGGATCCTCTAAGTTCGTGCTGTCTCGCATGATTTTACCGTCCCAGTGGACCACCAGAGGCGGTTTTTCACTGGAGAGAAACTCCTGCCGAATACAATTTTCTGTTGAAGATCGGTGTTCAATACGTTTGCGACGTACTGTTGATCTTGACAATGGCGTGCTTTGTAGGTCCTGTCCACTGGCTTTAGCAATTGCTGCTGCCAAAATTGTAAACTTCTGGTCAGATAAATTTATGCGATCAAGTGTTGATGAAACATCTGGTGACGACAGAATGTTCTCCAAAATGCGTGGTCTTTTGTTAACTGTAGTCCATTCATGTCCAGCATCCACTACCTCACATAGCTGCTTCTTGTGATATACTGGTATCTCTATTTCGTAATCATCATCTTCAATATCCTCCTCTTCTGCTCCGTCACTGTCGCTTTCAAGACCATGATTGTGATGGCTGCTTCTGGCACTTGCATCTCTCCTTTCTTCCTCACGCTGTTTCCTTTCAGCTTCAGCCTGTCGACGCTGTGCTGCTCGCTCTTCTTGTTGTGATAATCTTACATCTTCTCCACTCATCTTCATCATGCGAGCATTCCGCTGATCCTCCAAAAACAGCTTGTCTTCATCGATTTTGATTAATGTACCTGTATCTTTGTGAGCAATATCAAAGAGTAGATTCAGTTTGTCTTTAAATGCTTTTTCTCTAGCTAGCTGTGATTCACTTTCTCTTCCTTTATTCTTCTTGATCAAACTGTATTCATCAAAGCATACCTTCACCTTTGACACGATATGTGGTTGATAGGTCATTGGTATCCGTGCCTTGCTCCAAATTTTTACCAAATCAGATGAGGTTGACTTTGCACTGGCAGATACTGTCTGTTTTATTGTTTTGTGGTAATGGAAAAATGTACGAAGAACATCGCCCGTTGTCGGAAGGACATTACTCGGTAGGTCCTTTTCAGGTTGACCAATCAGCCAAACAGCAGTTCGAGTGCGTGTCAGTGGTACAGCGTTTGACTTTGCAACCATTTTCAGCAACAGTCTAAAATTAAGATAGAAGCATTTTAGAATTAATAACAAGATAGGCCTATTAATTCAATGAATTCATATAAAAATGATTTATTAGAATATATTTTATTATTTTTATAATGGATTCGGATTGTCACAAATAAAGTTTGAAACCCTACTAATGGTTCAACACAGCATTAAGCAGGTTGTCTATAGTTCCTACAACTGTTTAATAGAATGATCAAATAAATATGAAATCAGCACAAAGTAAGAAACTAATTGAAACTATTATAATTACCTTTATTGAGAGTTTACATCAATGTATTAAATAAATTCTGTATAAATTCACAAGTTTGCTGAAATAATTCTCATTTGCTACATTGACAATGACATCATCATAGAATATCTAAATTCTAAAAACACTAAATAAATAAGTAATGCAAATGCAATGGTGCTTTACAGTCAGTAACCTTATCATAAAGATTGGTCAAATGGACAGATTATTTTCTGTTGTTACAATTTTATCGCGGACTCGCGGGTAACCCAATGCTGATGCATATTGAAAAACCTTTGGGGCCATTGAGCAACCCCTAAATATTAATTGATTAGGGATCTTTTTGGAAACATGACTAAATATTGAAAAACGAACAAAATGAGCCTATGTGCACTAAAATCGGAAGAAATTTTTTTTCCTCCATGTATATGTGGACATCCCTAACCTATATGTATAGTATATTTGCAAAATTATTAAAACGTATGGTTTTCTAGCTAAATAAACTTACTTGGCAATGCGTGAGGCTGTTTATTTGTAAAGCTAAAATTTGTTTCTAACTTAGCAGTCTTTAAAAGATTTTTTGCTAGAGCTTCATTTTTTGCATGAGTTCGTTTTCGGTTTTCTGCGCTACTCAGTTTTTTACTATGAACCATCATCGCTTTTTAAAGTAAGAATCCTAAAAGGTGTGTATAATTATAAGTTTATACCATTGTGCAATAAGCATAATATTGAATAATATTAAAGATTATATAAAAAGCTATTTAAGCTCACTTGGTTCACTAGGCCTACTAGGCCTAGTGAACCAAGTGAGCTTAAATACAATAAATACAAATTATTTATGATAACAATAAGGTTAATACTCAAATTAAAAACAATAATTGAAATACAAATATTTACCTTTTTCAAGACTGTATGCTGTAATACAAGGCATTAAACAGACAACTTACTGAAGAGCAAAATAATTAAGCCAACAATAAAAAAAACTGACAACAATCTTAAAAATCCCAAACTATATTGTGCACACGTGGTATATACAAGATGGTTAGCAAAAGGCGATCAAAGTCCAATTGCTAATTTAATATAATTAATGCGTAATTTATTCTGCTTATCACTTCAAATTTTATATAAAAATAAAATAAAAAAACAAACTGATCATTTTAGCACCAAGTTTATTGAAAGCTTAAAGCATTTTTAAAGAGTTTTTTAGAAAATCTAAAGACAATATTTGACGAATTATTTTATTTTTTAAAACTTATTAGCTGTGTCTATACCTAAGTGTTTCCGTTAATAAAGTTAATTAAGCGTAAAATCAAAATGATAGGTAAAAGTAGGAGTAGATCTCGGAACGCCAGCGCCAGAGTAATGAGGTTATCCATTAGGCTACCGCTTCATACAATTTTTATATTTATAATTAATAAATAATTTGTTTTGACACGTGAATTTCAGTATTAAATCAACGTTTTTGGATCAATAACTGGCGCATAGTTATGGAAAATTTGTAAGTTTAATTTGATCGCCTTTTGAGTAATATTTTTTTCTGCTAAGCAAATTTTTCTGAAAAAAACTAAAGATATTTGGTAAGTCTTTAAGTAGGTCTATGATTTGAACATAACAATAGTATAATAATATATATATATGGCTACTTAGTTGGAGCCCCTCACCCCAACAGGAAAAAGAATAATGCCATTAGGGTTCTAAAATCTGAAAATCTTTTCCACTAGGTATTACTTAGGTATTACTAAAAAAAGCTTCCTGATTGGGTACATTTCAATATGTTATTGTTTTATAAATAGGTGTCGTTAACATGAATCGGAATACAAATAATTGCATTTAAGAAGAAGTAGTAACGGAGGTTTTGAAGTGGTTTCCAAACTCAAAGAGATTTGGGAGCAATAGTAGTAGATCTCAATTAGCTTTATGCGCTCCCAACAATAATCAACCTAAGTTTAATGCAACTTTCGTTTCTAACAGTCAGAAAACATAAACAATTTTGTATAATATTATTTAGCGATTTTTGTTAAAAAAAACTTTAAAAACCTTTTTCTGTTGTTTATAACCATTTTTTAGGAAGAAATCAAAATATAAAAAGATGATGTCTACAAGACTTTTGATATTTGCTGGCTCTTTTGGTTTTCGCAAAGTCATAACTCATAAGCATTATTTTAAGTATACTAATAGTAAATTAAGTATACTAAGTAAACATACAAAAAAACGAATTGGTTTCCCTGAGGGAAACTCTTCTGAACCCTATTTAGAAACCATATGCATCTTCCGTTAGGATAGCAATGGGTTACCCATATAAGTCTTGATCAATGTCTATATATTTCCCTCGTGTTACCCTTCTGTTTTGGTTGGCTGTGTACACTTTCAATCAACTGATAACTAGAATAATAACTCGCTTGATATATCGCAAGGTCTTTCTCTTTTTTCTTACAAAACAGTTAAATAAATAAATAGAGTTTACAAATAATATGACGTGGTAGCATCTAAAGATGTTTAGTTTGTGAAATTCATATAAATGCGACACAGAAAAAATATGATTCATTCATTTTTGGCCGGATATAGGATATTGACAAAAAAGGTAAACGGTTGTTCAGACAAATATAGTGAATACAATTAACGATGCTTAGTTACTAGTTCTTTTTCTTTAATGGTATTTATATATAAAAATATATATATTTTTTTGATATCAAAGTTTCTAATCATTATAAGATATCCTAAACTTTTTTTTTTTAAATTGACAAGAGTAACTTCATTTTAGAAGTTAAATGTCAATTTTAATTGTAAACTTTAATACGCATCACTATAAGTTGTCTGACATGCGTTCGCATAAACAATTCATTATATTAACGAATTTTTTTTAAACTTTATAACTCTCTCTTCAATTAATCAAAATTTCATTAGTTTTTAATAATAGCTGGTTTACAGAAAAATAAACTTGCAAAGAATACGTCAGAAACTAGAGGGAAATTTTAAATAAAAATTGTAATTTTCTTTTTACCAAAGGAGTTAAGTAATAAATAAATCTTTGCTAATCTTTGACGCAATTATTTTGGTTTGCTGTTAAATTCTTTTATACCAAAAGTTTTCTAATTATAATTTTTTTTCAATTTAGAAAACTTGTTATTTGTGTATTTTTCTCAAGTGGTAATAAACTCACCGACTGCTTAACACGGACATACGAAACTTTTAGCTGTATAAACAACTCCTTATAAAGTTAATATTAGATTTGTTTATTTTTTAAAAGGGTCGGTGCAACAAAAGAGAATCTTCAAGTATTTTATGTTCACTTTTCTTGTAATATATTATTGTTTTTTTATAAAGTGTGAGTCCAATAAAAGTGAAAGATTGCATAATGAAGTTTTTTGTATCAGTTATAATTGTATTTACTGCATTCTTTGGATTCTTACTATCGAAACCTCAAAAAAATGTAAGTGTTTCCAAACCAAACTAGCTCTTATATATATATATATATATATTTATATATATATATATATATATATATATATATATATATATATATATATATATATATATATATATATATATATATATATATATATATATACATATATATATATATATATATATATATATATATATATATATATATATATATATATATATATATATATATATATATATATATATATATATATATATATATATATATATATATATATATATATATATATATATATATACATATATATATATATATATATATATATATATATATATATATATATATAGAGAGAGAGAGAGAGAGAGAGAGAGAATTTTAATTAAAATATTTTGTAGAATTTTCGAAAAATATATATTTAAATAATTTATATATCCTACATAATAATTTTGTATAAAGGATATTTATACAAAATTATTTTCAAGGGTCCCTTCACTTTTTTTTTTACTTCATTCAATCAAGTATATTAAAACTCTATCTGGTTTGGATGCCGACGTTTCTTGGAGAGCAATTCAAAAATTCCAAAACTAAAATTGCATTTTATGAACTTCCTTAAGTTTTTTATGGAACTATGGTCAGAATTTGATGTCATGCATGCTAATTGTCGAATATAGGAATATTTTTTGCAAACCAATTAAAAACGCAACGGGATTTATAGCATGGGGTATTATCCTGTTAAAATACTTTTTCGTCATCATTTAACTTTCGACGCTCATGTAAATGAACCACTTTAGATATTTAGTTATATAAAAATACACTTCGCATTAAATTATTACAGTTAAGCTGTTATTTATATTATATTTATATTTTTTATACTATATATAATTTTTATATTATATATATTTTTTATATTACATATATTTTTTATATTACATATGTTATATATATATTTTTTACATTTTATATATATATATATATATATATATATATATATATATATATATATTATATATATATATATATATATATATATATATATATATATATATATATATATATATTATATATTATATATTATATATATTATCTAGTTTATATTATATAATTTTCAAAGAAAAATCTAACCAAATCTAAACATTTTTATAATATTATGATTTTGCCCAGCTATCCAATTATTGCTTTGCTAAAAAAAATGTAAAAAAAAAAAAAGTGTTTAACAATTCTATAAAATAGACAATGATCGTAAAACCGGATCCTAAAATCTTCAATGCGAGGTCAAACTTAATAATACTTTATGATATATATTGGTTTTATACTATTTAGATAATTTTTTTTTAGTTTTATTTAATTTATTAAAAAAAGAATTATTCAAAGTTATTAGTAACTATTTCTCAAAGCATGTAACTAAATTACAAATAAATTAGGCAGCAAAATTAACTTAATATTTTTAAAGTTCTACCCAGTGAGCACAGATCAAACTGCAGATGTACGAAGTACGTCTTAAAAACTTCTAATTGACGTGATTTGACAAAAACATTACAATTCTGTCATGCATTATTCTAAAATGTTAAAGCAAGAATGTAAATAAGCGTATCTCGGTGAAAAGCATCTTAGGAAAATATCATTTTGATAGTTTTTTCAAGTTTATTAATTTTTCAGGGTAATTTTTAGATTCAAATTTGATAGTTCTTTCGAGTTCATTAACTTTTATGTGGCTGACGTCATTAACCAGTTTCATCGTATAAGAAGACACATATGTGTCTTATATCATAAAATGTTTAATGGAATTTATCTTTTCTGTAATGTCTTCACAGATTCCAATGATTTGATTTGACAGCTAATAGCATTAGAAAAAATGTTGAATAGTAAAAGCTTGATTACATCCCTTTAAAATTATATTTTTCAAAATACAAAGCTAAAATTTCGAAGGATTAGCTTCAGGGGAAGAAACTTATATAAAGTTTTTTGTGACCGAGTTTATAAAAATAGATCAAAAACCCTAATGCTATCAACCCTATCAAGTCAGATTTTTTAAAAACCTTTTTATTACAGTTTCTACTTTGTAAACTTAGTTTAGAGACTTTTTAGGAATTATTATTGACTAATCTTTTTGCTGGTCTTGATCTAATGGGCTGCTCTGTTATTTTGAAAGTGTTGGCAAATCCAGTCTCGTCACACAAGTTTACCAGTTTCGTTACATAACATCTTTGATTTCCTATCGGCAATACTCAAAATACGCGGTGGTAAATATTTTTTCTTTAACTGCGAATTTTTTAAAAAAAATAACCGGTTATCGATAATCCAGCTTATAATTTAGCTATCTGATTTATCTAAAATATTTGAATCGTTTCCGTTAAAAGTAGTATTTTGAAGATATTAGCTAAAAAAGTTTTACATTGTCCCTCACTTAGATTTCGAAATGGCGACCTCCAAAGTAGAAAAAAGTATCAAGACTGAGTTAAGATGCAAAATAAAATAAAACTTCCGAAATACTAATCTATGAGAATTGAAATAGACTCAGAAGTCAAATAAAATGTTGTGAATCGTCTGGTTTTAATTGGATCAATTTTGATGGCTATTTAAAAAAAGATATGTTGCTGAAGCTTTTATTATTGATACGCCTGTTCAATACCTTGTCAAAAAAGAGTTTAATAATCCTGAATGGTGAAAACACAAGGCTTTTTTTATAGCCACACAACCTTTTAAAAGCATTATTAGGGATAAAATAATAATATGAAAATAGTTACATCAGTTTGTTTGTATAACAATGTGGAATATGGAGGTAAAAACTTTTTTATGTGAGAGAAATTTTTATTGTCTATTTGAGGAATAACAAATAAATTTTGGTTTGATAGAAATTAAATAAAAATATATATAACCCAATCTTTAAGAATTAATTGTTTTCATTTTGAGATGCTTTTATTAAGCTCAATTCAAGTTACTCATTGTGCTTTAATTATCTTGATTCATCTGTTCTTACTTTCTGAAACAAAAAATATAAGAAATTTAAAAATGTCAACACAAGCTGAAATTCAGTATTAAAATAAGTTAACAATATTTACCAGCTAAGAAATGAACTAAAGCTTGTTTGCAAAATGATATTAGTTATAGGAAAAAAAATATTTTTTTGTATTTGTGTGTTGATATTTTTATAAAAATAAAAATTAATAAATTCAATTTTAAATTTTAAAATAAAGAAACAAGCTTTCAGTTCATTTTATAACTAGTTTGTTAAACTATTTATTGTTAATGTGTGTGGAATACGTTGATTTATAACTTGATTGCATTCGTTTTTGCTTTGTGTTTATTTACAGATTCTAAAATTATTAGGCATCTGTAAACCTACATTTATAGATGCATAACATTAGTTTTGTTACGTATTTTGCATTTCACAGGCTTCATTATAAATAAAATATCTTCTGTCAGATATTTCTTCTAAAAACTGTCTAGAATTGGAACAGACTTGATGCAAAATTGATATAATAGCTCAAATTGTAAGAAATGTAATTAGTGACATTCTTTGTCTCTAATAGTAGGGGGGGGGTCCATAATCATCTTTTTTTAGATTTTTTATAGTTTAACCAATTATTCTTAATTAATTTTTGATGCTGATTCTGAAAATCACAATCATTTTTTTTTCATTTTAATTATTTAGCCTTCTACTTCGATTTTAATAAAAGTTAATATATTGACAAAAAAAAGCATTTTTAAAAATAGATAAAATTATTATTATTAAATATAAGAAAAGTAGTTTAATTTAGTTTAATTTATCAATAATATACCTTACGATTTATAAGTAGCAAAAACATTAGGCATTATATATGAAAATAATTCATACAGTTTGTTATATACTATTGAAAATGGAAAATAACTATAAAAGTCATCATATGTGATAGAGATTGCTGCGGGAACTTTCCTTGTAGAACATCTAGGTTATGAGGGTGTTCTTTGGTAGACATAAGATGGAAGTTTGTATTTTTATATCAACAATCATGTATTTAAACAGAATAGATCTCTGCGACAATGACCTACATTGTATCCCTAAAATAAAGAACCTCATTTTTCAAACTTTTTTTTCATTTTAACATATCTTTATCTACTTCAATAATGTCTAGTTTACAGCTTAATGGGCTGCCTTGTAACTTTAATCAAACTAAAATAGAACTCATCTTGCACACCTGATGTAACGTTTGCTGCTCTTTCATTGTTATCTATTTGTTTTTGTAGCTGGTTTCAATTATATTCCATTGGACAAATAATTGGACAATAATTTTCCAAAATATATTTAAACTGCGTGAACCTTCATTTTTTATATGGTTTAAATAATTAAGTATACATCTACTGTTGAAATTAAATGGATTTTCTCCAAAGCTTTCTAACTGCAACAACTTAATTAGAAAGTTAATACTAATCATATTCCATCATGAACCAAACACATAATACTTTTCTCTTTTTTGAAGTCCTGAGGCTAACTTTTGCCAAAATACTCTAGCAAGAATGATACAATCATTCAACCACTTTGAGGTATACTTGTTAACTGCTTCTAAAAAAATTTTTAACTAGCTATTCACTGCGTTTTAGAGTAAAGCAGAAAATTTCAAAATTTGATCACCCAGTTTGTTTTTATAAAGCCTTTTAGGTAGCGGTATTCCTTTAGCCTGTTTATCTTTAAAGTTGTTAAACCTTTAGAATTTTACTGAACTCCTACTGAATGGCACTTTAAAAGAAGATTTATTCTTGACTTCATTAAAGAAAAGCGAGGAAAAAAAATGAAATTTTGAATAGCCTTCTTGATAGCTTGAGCAACGATTAAAAGAAAGAAAAAAAAAAGGAAATTAAGATATTTTAAAGCAATCTGTCTTTTTGATTACTTAAAACGTTTTGTTTAGAAAGAGACTTCAGATAAAACTTTTTTTTTGAAGTTTTACATATTTAAAACGGTTTTTTAGAAAAAGACCTCAGATAAAACTTTTTTTTTCTAAAACGCAAGGATTAAAAATCAAATTTATCCAATCAAAATTTGAATAGCATAAATTTGAAAGAAAAGTTGCATAACTTTATACGCAAAGAAACTTTTGCAAAGACTTTTATTTTTTATATCTTTAAATTTTTAAAATAGAAGTAGAAGGTCAAGCAAAAAAAAAATAGCAAAAACTGAATTGTTTTTTGAATTTTTCTCAAAAAATTATTTAAGAATAATTGGTTAAACAACAAATATAGAATTTTGGACCCCACCTACCCCTCCTTCCCCTACTAATAGGTTTACAAGGTCGAAAATCAGAATGATACATTGGTATCGGAAAATGATAAGGCAATTAAAAATTTTGGACATATCTAGACTGCATCAGTCTATATCATTTCTGTCTTTCTTAGATCTGTTTTTAATTATTTTTTAATGGATGAATGTTTAGGTTCTTTTCTTTGCATAGAAACAACTCACATAATCAACTCCATAACGTTTGAAAATTTATTCTGCAAGAAAATAACAACATAAATAATTGTCCTAACTGTACTGTTGCAGTTTTAATAATAAAAAAGTGAAAATAAAAAATAAATTTGACAAACAACAATAACATTCTCAATATAATTTTTTTCAATAACATCTAATATTTAATATTTTGTCTAATGCATTTTCTTTTAAGACAACACTTAAAGTTGTCCAAAATAATAAATGTGGCTGATGATTTCTACAAAAGCCAGAATGAATTTTTAATTTAGATCAAAATTTCCTTTTCTACATAACCTAACCTAAATAAATAACCTAAATAAATAACCTAAAGATTAGTTTGTATATGGATTGTTTTAAGTAAACAACTAAAAAAATTCATAACCAAACTTAATATATTCTTAGCACTAATCGCTTGATGATCTGCTGCTTGAGCCATACCTTAAAATTGGCTTCAAAAAGACTAATTTTTAGTTATTAAATAATTCAGTCTAAAATATAAGAAGTTGAAACTGAAAAATAAGTATTCAAAGTTGAAACTTTCTCAATAGTTATTATTGGAAGCTGCTCTGAAAAAAAAAACTTTTATATTTAACAGAATTCCCTACAACAAGAACGATTAAAAAAGTTTAAAAGATTAAAAGTTCCAAGACTTTTTTTTCACTTTTCTTTTGTGGATAAACTATCTTTTTAAAAGTTTTGAGTGAATAGTTTGAGTATCACCATAAGAAAAAAATGTGAAATAAAATTTTTAATAAGTATTTTCTTTCAAACATAGTGTAAAAATAAAAAAAATTGAAAAACTTTGAAATAAAATTTTCGAAAGTAAATTTTTTTATTCCAATTCAGGGTCATAAACTTCATTCTTTAAATTTTTAAAACGCCCTTCACCCAATATTCTCTGTCTCGGTGGAGTAACATAAATGAGAAAAAATATGTTTAAAAAATATATTTCTAAGAACATGGAACATTTTTTTAATTTTTATATTATTTCAAAAAATACATGTAATTTTTTTTAAAAAGATTTGTTATTGTTTACACAAAAAGTTACGAAAATCCATAATGGGCGCAAAGCTTTCGTCTATGAAACACAAATAGTGAGAATTAAAAGGCACATTTGTAGTAGATAGGCTTTCAACCTATCTACATATCTGCCTAATTGATATTTTAAACTATAATAAAAGCGGGCAAAATTTTGAGGGAGAGATGTTATTTTGGATTTTGGAATGGGATATTTTAACGCAAACTTACCACCGTGATTGTCCTTTTGTTTTTGCGAACCAATTTTATTAGAAAACTTTACTAGAAGTTAAAGACACATAAAATATTTTACTTTATTATGGTGTTACTAAAACACAGGATTCTACCAATAGGAAAGAGTAGATTTAAAATATTGTCGGTAAAATAGTGAATTACTTTTTTGATTTAGTTTTTTGATGAGATTTCATTGAGGATTTAAAATATATATAAAAAAAATATATCTTTCTGGATAATAAAATAAACATTTTTCTTAATAAAGATTTTATTTTCGCCACAACTTCAAAATTTTCCAAAATAAAAAATTTGGCAAAAGAAAAAAAAAGTATTTCGATTATACTCTGTAGTTTCATTGCTACAAAATTTCAAAGTTTTAAGTACTGAAAATATTTACTAATGTATTGATTTTCAATGTTTTTCTGTTGTTATAAAGTGCCTTTTTATAAACTGGTCAATATCTATATTATCCATTAAATTTTTTTCTGACAACAACAAAATCAATTAATCTAATCTATCATCTGACATAATCTAACGCAAAATTTTTATAACCATGTTTAATTAACTAACTGTTCTTTTATCGTTGGCAACAGATACTTATGCTGAACCCGTGATACTAGTGATACCAGGTTCTGGTTCCGCACCAGAACCTGGTATCACTAGTATCACGGTAATGCATTATAGCAAAAGTTTTTGCTAAATGCTTTTAAAACCGTTCGGAATATTTTTTGTATTTGACAAGTTTAGATTATTCCTTGTTTATTGGAGCAAGTAAATCTTCATAAGAAAAAATTGTTTTAATGTTCAACTAGTAGCCCAGTAAATTGTTTTTTATTTTATAGATCAGACAAGTTACTCTCGAGTCCTTAATACAAGGGGGTGCAAATTTAGCATAGATTTAATAAACGCGGGGGGGGGGGGGGGTATTAATTGGGTGGGTGGGAAATTTTTCTCAAAACTAATAAACAGAGGCTTGTATTGATATTAGGGGGTTTTATTATTATTATTTAGTAATTATATAACAAATATATAAAAATATATATAAATAATCTTTTTATTTAAACAGGTCAACAAAAGCGTTCCTGATTGAATCACTTTTATCGTGGTGCTCCTCTTCATTTTCCAACTATTCATCGTCACCGGCTTCTAAATTAAGGTTGTTCTTTTCAATACGGCTTTTTATGTAGCACCGTTTAAATCTCGTAAGATGTGGAATAAATTGGGTAGATGTTTCTGCATTACGTAAAGGTTTTCCTAACTCATCAATAAAAACAGCCAGAGGCGATTTTACGGGGGTTGTGGGGAGTGTTACACCCCCTCCCTCCTTAATGAAGATGATTTTCTAGTTTTAGTCGGTTTTTTTACAAATTTAGTCGGCTAGTTGGGTATTTGACACAATTCAGTCGGTTAAATTTTAGTTTTAAGGACCTTGTTTTTTTGTTTTTTTACGAAGTCAGTCGGTACTTTTTATGGATTCACCCTTCCTCATTTTATTTGTAGAATCGTCTCTGAAAACAGCATCTTTTCTTTAGTCATTGTTTCCTCGACATAAATCACCCAATAAAATGTTGGAAGTGGTATAGGTATTTAAATTACCTCGATTTTTTTCTTCTTGATTCTCGATAGCACCTGTTTCCACATTTGCATCAATTTCCTCGTCTGTCTGATGCTATTTATCGTGTTGATTTATAACTAATTTTTCACCTTCACAATCAAATAATTTATCTCCCTCATCTAGCCGCTCTGTTTCACTAGTTTTGTATCTTTATTTTCGTTTTACTCCTATTTGAGGAGTAATTAGCCCCTGCAGATTTTTTAAGTTTCTTGGGCTTGGGGTAAGCTTCAAGTTTTTTTGAAATGCTAGAAGCTTTTTTCACACTTTTTCTGAAACAAAAACTTTTTCTGAAACAAGATAATCCTCGCTTCCGTTTAAAGCATTAGTTATCCTCAGGGCCTGGGGTAACTAATGCTTTAAACGAGTTCCAACTTTCTAGGAGCATTCGCATCATTTGATCTGTGGATGGCTGTGGACTTTTGCTGGGGTCAAACCTTAATTGCTCCATCATAAGGTTTTGCTTCAGCTCAACCTCAAATACTCTTTCAGTATTTCGCTTTTAAAGGCCTGTGAAAATCTGTATCGTTAATTTGAACATCACCTGTAACACCACCACCTATTCCAACCAAATTATATCCAACCAAAATATATATTTAGTTATATCCAACCAAAATATATCAAACCAAAATATAATCCAACCAAAATATATTCCAACCAAAATATTTAGTAAGGCAGCTTTGATTTCGGGGATTATATGAACACAATAATCGTCTAGAACATAAATCCCGGAATTTTGTGCTTGTTTGGTAAATTAGCTATTGTACTCAGTATATGTTCCAATCTATAGGAACCTTAAGGTGCCCATTAAAACTTCACATCTTGAGGAGGATTAAGCTGAACTCAAACATCTTTGCCTTTAAAAACAAATTCTGGTTTAAGTGAGACTTTAGGGTCACCGTAAACTTGAGTGTAAACAGTAATTCGTTCTCTTGAAAGTGAATAATTTTCTTTAACGTATTTGTCCAAACCATTAAAATTCAAAGTCTTTTTAGAAAAAACTTTCATTCCGGTGAAGTGACATTTGGTCTTTATTGTCAAAAACAAGCAAAAATTAATAAACGGAGGGGGCGGGGGTCTTAATAAGCCTAGGGTGGGTGGGAAAAGTTTTCAAAAATTGATAAACGTCCCCCTGTATTAAAGACTCGAGAGTAACATGAAATGAAAAAGCCGGGTGTTAATATAAATGTTGGATGCCGAATTAATACATATTTGTATTAACACTACACCCAATCTATCTGCAGAAATACTTTTTAAGTATTGCATATCTGCAGAAATATTTTTTAAATATTGCTTCAAGTAGATTTTTTTTTCTCATCAAGTATCAGCAATCACATTGATTAACATTAAAATGTTTTAGGTGTATGATTAAATCAGTTTTTATTAAATCTGCAATTCTACTATCTGTTTTATTATTTAGCAAATATTTTATATTTATTTATTTACTTATTTGCAAGAATATATGAACAAGGTAAATCAAAACAAACCAAAGTACTAAAAATAGATATAAATATTTTGTATTAATTTATTAATTATTAATAATTAGGTAAAACTATTTTATTCCAAAAAAAAAAACCACGACAAAAAATACAATATTTTTAGTTTGGAAAAATGGCTCTTCAATACTTTTACTGACAAGAAGATCATATTTTTTTTTAGGTTTCATTATGCATTTAAAAGTCAATTTGGACGTCACAGAGTTTAAAAAATCAGTTCCATAAAAATTTGATTGATTTTTAATCGTGTAAAATCGTTATTAATTTTTACAATTTTTTTTTTCAAGGAAAACGCAAACAAATAAAATTAGTCAAGTTTTTAAAAACTTGCTTAAATACTTTAATACGAGAATTATTTAATATTAAGTCAATATTTGATTTAAGATTAATACAGAATATATTTAGCTACTTTCTTGCGGAAAAACTTGTGGAAAATCTTTATTTCTTTTGTTTGCCCACTAATTACCCACTCTGTTTCAATGTACAAACGCTTTGAGCTTAGACACGTTTAATACAATTGTTTACAGTTAGACGTGTTTATACAATTGTTTACAGTTAGACGTGTTTAGACAATTGTTTACAGTTAGACGTGTTTAGACAATTGTTTATTCTCTATAAAAAGATAAAAAAATATATTTATATAACATTTATTCAAATAAAAGTTTGTTTAGCAGTTATGACACTTTGTTTAAGTTAAATTATTTTGATAGGTAAATTAATCTCTCAAACTTAACCTGAAATTTAATCAGATTAACCTTTAAATTAATTTATAGTTCTTTAAATTTATATATTTATTTTTTTATGTTTTGGTTTTTTTAGCGTAACTTTTTTTGATCTTTTTATTTCGATCCATAAGCTGAAATATTGAATAAAAAGCCTAATTATCAACCATTGTTAATTTTTAGTTGTGTGAGAATTTTATTACAATTAACTGTAAATGATGTAAAAACCCAAAATATAAATCATCTATTTAACTTTTTTACTAATTGAATATATTTTTATATTAGTTCATAAAGTTTTATCTAATTATTACATTTTCAAATTAAAAATCTGAGAATATTTAAGTGAAAAACTAATCTGATTAGAGGCTATCCATTAGTTACGTCAACATAATAAGGGGAAGGGGAATTTTGTATAAGATTTGTTGACAAGGGGAGGGGAAGGTCAAGAAAAGTCGACGTGAGTAATGTTACTTTTTAAAAATAAGTTTAGCTATTTTAAAAAAGAAAAATTAGGCAGCTATTTAAGTCCTATGTTACATACTCGCGTAAACTACCTTATGTTAATAAAGCTATTTATATTTCTACTATTTGTGCTTTAAAAAGACCCGACACATATAAAATTACATAACTACACACGAGACAAATAATAATATAATAATTAAATAAAGATGTTGGTAGCGCTTTAAAAGCTAAAAAACTTTATAACTTCTAAATTTTGGCTCTTCCGTCTCAAACCGTTGCCGTCCCTTGGTTTATACAATATATGAAATTGATTTTTTGTTATTTTAAACTCTATTTAAAATAATTGGCTTTCACTGTGATTTTGGATTAGGTCTAATGCTAAAGCGAGGAGAATTTTATTAATATAAAACTTGTTTTTAATTTAAACGTGTAAGGCGTATACATTTTGGTGAACCTTTTAATCTTTTTTTTGTTAGGGTTAGGATATATATATATATATATATATATATATATATATATATATATATATATATATATATATATATATATATATATATATATATATATATATATATATATATATATATATATATATATATATAATATAACCTTTCTGTAATTTAATTTTTGAAATTTAATTTTTGGACTTTCTGTAATTTAATTTTTGGAATAAATTGGAGTTTTATTAATTTGATCATTCATTTCTGATGAGTCTTTATTGATGAAAAGTGTTAAATTAAAAAATTTTGCTAAGTGATTTCTACTAATTTGTAGTTTATATATTATATAAACTACAAATTAGTAGAAATCACTTAGCAAAATTATAGATCACTTAGCAAAATATAGTTTATATATATATAGCAAAATTATAAATCACTCAGCAAAATATAGTTTATATATTATATAAACTACAAATTAGTAGAAATCACTTAGCAAAATTTTTTAATTTAACACTTTTCATCAATAAAGACTCATCAGAAATGAATGATCAAATTAATAAAACTCCAATTTATTCCAAAAATTAAATTACAGAAAGTCGCATGTCTTACCAACTGTAATTTTTCACACATTTGTGGAATTTCCTGACACTATTATAAAAAAAATTCATAAGAAATTATTACTTATGCTTTTTTTTAAAAAAATTTTAAATTTGATGTAACTATTACTTGAGCTCACTTATTTTGATAGTTTTTTAGGAGAAACTTATTTTCGTGCCTGTCTTTAGAAATCAATTCCGATTTTTTGTTTAATAAACATTCTTGGTTTGCATGTGTAATAAATTTAAACTTTTCTTGTAGCATTAGCATAGCATTTTTCGGAAATTATATATACATGCATACATATATATATATATATATATATATATATATATATATATATATATATATATATATATATATATATATATATATATATATATATATATATATATATATATATATATATATATATATATATATATATATATATATATATATATATGTATATATATATATATAGTAATAGTAATATTTATTGCTGTAACAATTACATATTTGTTTAAATATAAATATTTAAAAATAAAATAAATTGTGGAACGCGATGCAAGCATCGGGTTATAGACAGCCCACACAAATTTAAAAAAAAAAAAAAAAAACACAAGTTATGAAAAATGTTTATCTATTTGCGCTTTGAAAACATTCAACGATGTTGCTTCAATGATTTCATTTGGTAACAAATTTCAATTTTTACAAACTCGATTGGTAAAAAAATTGTATCTCGGTAAACATGATGGTACGTATTCTCTTTCTAGCCTGTATTTATTACCCCTTACAGAAAACGGATATATATATATATATACCCGTTAAAATATTTGTATATATATATATATATATATATATATATATACATTCTTTTTTTCTTAATTTTTTTTTTTTTTTTTTTTTGGGGGGGGGAGGGGTAATTGAATGTTTACGTAATTTAATTAGAGGGGTCTTTGGAAGTTTGGCTTGTTGTTGACAAGGGGGAAAGGGGTAGGTAAAAATCGCCCACAAATTGTTTACGTAATTAATGGACAACCCCTTACACGCTCTAACATATTCTAATTAGAAAACGAGTTTTTCTATTTTCTATTGATCTATCGTAAATTACTGTTATCGATCTTTGTTGACTAAATTAGCTTTATTTGAGCTGTAATTTATATTTTGTCGAGGAAACGCGACGAGACGATTTAATTTAACGTCTAGAAGTTAAATTAAATAAAGTTTTTTTCACTAAGTTTGTAAAATAAAAAACATATTAGAAACCACAGCATAAAAATCCTTTATATAAAAAAGTTTCGAAATAAGACAAAAAGTTATAACATGTTTCGACGCGTTAGAAAAAGTTCCCGAAAAAAATGCATAGCGATTGGTAATAGTCACAAAGCTCAAATTACCTATTGTTACACACCAGTCATTTTTTTAAGTTTACATGGTTTTGTCCAAAGAGTCAAAGTTAAAATGCATCAGTCTATATAAATATATTATCCATAAGATTTTTTTATACGCGTACCTTAATATAATGATGATTTTATTGGGACGACTAAGCATAAGTGCGAATGGCGTAAATGCGAACTGGCATAAGTGCAAATCAGCATAATTGCAAAACAGCAAAAGTGCAAATTGGAATAAGTGTGTCAAAAGATTTTGCAAACATTGGCATAAGTGCGAATTGGCATAAGTGCAAACTGGTATAAGTGCGAACTGGCATAAGTGCGCCGAACAAATTTTCAAACATTACCATAAGTACGAATTAGCATAAGTGCGAACTGACATAATTACGAAATACTAACTTGCACTTAGGCTAATATTTGAATATTTATGATTATATTAATTATAAATTAATAATATTTCGGCGCACTTACGCCCATTCGCATTTATGCCAGTTTGTACTTATGCCAGTTTTTGTAACTGCTTCGCACTTATGCCAGTTCGCACTTATGCCAATTCGCACTTATGCCAATATTTGCAAATTTATTTGGCGCACTTATGCCAATTCGCAGTTATGCCAGTTTGCACTTATACCAGTTTTTGCAACGCTTCGCACTTATGCCAGTGCGCACATATGCTAATTCGCGCTTATGCAGCCTCCCCAATTTTATTGATGTCAATCAATTTGAAAATACTTTTTGTCGTATCTTATATTTTAATACCTTCTTTAAAACTTTGATAAAAGATCTTATCGGAAATATGCAAACCAAAAAGTTTATTTTTTTTTTAGTGCAAGTTAGTGCCTAATAATGGTGGTTTTGCTGTTGTTTGCAAATCAAACGTAAGCAGTCATCCAACAAAACAAAAGGTATTACTTTATTAGCAAGTTATAATTTAAATTTATTATCTTGTGATGTTCATCTAATCAAAGGTTTTTGGTTATCGTAAAAATGATGGTTTTATATAATAATATTATATTACATCATCATTTTTACAATTACCATTAACCTTTGATAAGCTGATCGTTATAGAATAATGAATTAAAATTTTTATATAATGTATAAAATTTTGCCTTAAATAATAATTTGAATCTAGGCGGTTTGATGCTTAGTATTATGAGGAACAGGGGTATACTATTGAAAAATGAGTAAATGTCAACGGGAGGGGGTTGAGGGAGGCGCTGACCCGTAAAATTTTTTTTTTGAGATTGCATATATAAATAACATATTCAGTTTATACTTGTATGTAAATTTTTCCATACCTATAATGCGAAGCTCACGCACTAAACAACTAACTTTATTTAATTTACAACTATCTTTGGTAAAATAAGAAACATTTAAATTTACTGTAATGTTATTTAAATGTATATATAACAAAAGATGTATCTCTGAAAGCAAGCATTAAGGAAGAAGTTTGATTTTCTGTTAGTTTGTACAAACTGTTTACAGTAAGCCTTCATTGAAGCAAAACAGTATAACGGTGATTTAAAGTCATTGATTTTAAAAAGCCTGTCTCTTCAATTATTGTATCATTAATACTTTAAGTTCGTTTTTTCTGACACAAACATTTGTTTTTTGAGCCATTTTGCTTCATCAAATTTATATATTTTTTTATTATAGTTTTTTGAATTGATAACTATTAGTTCAATATTATTATTAAAATATTTAAAGTTAACGATTTATTAAAAAGTTAAAAGTTTACTTACTTACCTGTCGTTTAGAGTTACGAAAAAAAAGCAGAACATCAAAAAAATAAAAAACCTTCAATATCTGTAGAATGCACAGATCTTGAAACAAACTCTAGTGACGAAATAAATGGCTTTATTTTGGAAAAAATCATGATACTAAACTGTCCATTAAATATGTTTTTGAAAGGCATGAGGTTAGAAAGAAATGACACAAAGGCAGTAATGAAGTATACCTGCTGCACCTGGATACCACTTGTTTCATAAAGAAGTTTATTTATTAGACTTTTGTAAAGACATTTTTTTGTATTATTGCTTTTCTTTTAAATAAACAGAAAAATAATTTATTAAGCTTTAAAAATTATTGTAATTTTTGTTGAACCTATCTTCAGTGCCGAATCAAGGGAGAGAGGGCTAGGGGGACTATAGCCCTGGGCTCCGCAAATTTAGGGGCCCCCAAAAAATTTAGAGGACCTTTTTTTTTATTATTTATTTTCTAAAAGTCATTTTAGGCTCTGGCCCATAAAAAGGCCTCCAAAAACAAAAATAGCCCTGGGCCCTAAGAAGTCTTAATCCGTCACTGCCTATCTTTAGCATAGCTTTTTCAATTGTCGATTAATCTTAATTAGATTGTTGCAAAAAAGTTTTTTCTAGTTTTAATTAATCAGAACTTGTTTCACTCACCAGATTTACTTCTTTTGCGTTATGCCGTACAATCCGATATATTATAATATACAACATTAAAAATTTTTATTAATCAGTCTTTTTTTTAATTTTTTTTTTAATTTAATAATAATTATTTATATTTATCTTATTATAAAATGATTAAAAAACGTTCAGATATTTTTTTATTTAAATGCTATGCTTACTACAATTTTTTGCATTTATATGTTACAACCCAGTGGGAAAAAAAGACATCGAAAAGACGTCTTTAAAAGTTTTTTTTACGAAGTCTTTAAGACGTCTTTTTTTAATTGATTATGCAAATCTAAAAGACATCTTTTTTCGACATCGAAAAGACGTCTTTTTTTGTCTTAATCTTGTCATAAAAAAACATAAAAAATGCGTCTTTAAGACGCCTTTTTTTTGGTCGAACATGAAAATCTAAACGACATCTTTTTTCGATATCAAAAAAGCGTCTTTTTTGTCTTTATCTTCTAATGAAAAGACATAAAAAATGCGTCTTTAAGACGCATTTTTTTTCAAAGGCTCGGAACGACTTTTTTGCCATACTTATTAGTATACTATAGTATCCTATACGCTATAGTATTAAAACTTTTCATATATGAAAAGCTGTTTTTATCAAATGAAAATGATAATAGCTCTTCATACAAAGTATGACAAAAAGCTCTTTCCGATGCCGAAAAAAAAACCTCTTTTAGATGTCAATATAAAAGAGGAAGCATTTTCTACATCTTTTATATGTTTAAATATAGGAGAATAATTTCTAAATAAAACAATAGTATTGTTCAACAGAAAATTTTTTCATCTTTCTCTTTCTTTTCTGTTTCTTGAGCTAGCTCTGTTTCTTGGCGTTGTTGAATAAAATTAACAATTTCACGTCGAGAAGTCCTTTCATACGAGCAGGTTACGACTTCTAGCTGGCTACCACATTTAAAAAACGAGTGTTCATAAAAAACAGTTTATTGCTAAAATGTAATACAAAAAAAAAAAACGAAACTTGATTAGCTGAGTGGAGCACATTATACTTACCGACTATTAACTCAAAAAGGGCTGATCTTTTTAATCCACTCATGTTTCCAGCGCGGTCCCTTCTTTTTGAACCCACTAGGTTAGATTGGGACAAATTTAAACGGTAGACAGTCTAAAAATATATAAAAATGAGTGTGCTAAATAAATTTGCAACCATCAAAATGACTGTACAACGATGTATTTTATTATGTAGTACTTTAATCAAGCTAAACATTTGCACCTCTCAGATTTGCTATGAAAGCCAAGTTATTAAAAACAGATATTGATATTTTTCTGGCTTCTATAACATGACTTTTTAATTGAATTTCGCTGAAATTAAGTGTTGTAGACTCATAACATTTTAAATCCGTGATTGAATAAAGACTATTAAAACAAAAAGTTAATTTGGCTAATACACCTTGAGAGCTGCTATTCATTTAAACTGGAAAAAAGTATTAGTCAAAGCTCTATTTTAGACTGAAACATAAGGATGCTTTACTTAACAACATAAAATCATAAAAACTGGCAATACCATTAGCAACACAGATGTAATACACATTAAAAAAAAAATTAAAAATAGAAAGCTGTAATGTTGTTTAGATATAAGAAAGTGTACCTTTCCAGAATCATTTTCACTTGGTTTTTTGTATCCAAACCAAAAATTTTGCGAACAGTTCTAAAGATAAATCTGTTGTCATTATGTGTATATTTTTAATTGCTTTGTTAATGAGAGACAACAGTTAACAAGGATATAACATATTTAACATAAAAGTTAAAGAGCCAATCTTTTGTATAAACAATTTCATCATTCAACTAAATAAAAACAACAAAAATATTATATGTATATATATATATATATATATATATATATATATATATATATATATATATATATATATATATATATATATATATATATATATATATATATATATATATATATATATATATAAATAAAAGGTTAGATGAGAAAAAACAACTTTTTTACGGTACTTAAAGTTTCATGCCGTTTTCGGCACTCATCAGCCATATATTTAAATCAAGAAAAAACCGTTCAAAAATACAATTAAAAAACCGTTACAAAATTCAAAAAAAAACAATGGAATGAGTTCTGACGTCAAATAATTATAATACAAATAATAGCAAAAATAATAATGATTATAATAATAATAATAATATAATAATAACAATAATAAAAAAGTAATAATAATAATAATAATAATAGCAATAATATTAACAATAATAATAATATTATGGAAAAAACATATTTTCTAATCGCCAGTGTCAAATTGAGAAAGGAGGAATCTGTTTCTATGTCTGCACTTAGAAACAATCTCACTCCTTTTATTTAGTAGATTGGTATTTTTATAATTTAGGATTTCATATTTTTTGGTGAGACATAATTTACAAGATTTGGATGTAGGATTATATGCTTTACATCGCCTGAGAATTTTCCACTTAACTATAGGAACTAAATTGGCTTCTTTTATTTTCCATACCTGCTTTGACAGCTCAGTATCATTTTTGTATTTTGGGATGTTAAAAGATTTAACGTGGTTAGCGTATCTCAATTTAAAAAAAGTCTCACTTACACCGATGTAGGATTTTTCGTTAGGAGATGAATCACTAGTGGTGGTTACAGTTGCTTGGTATACAATGCTGCTTGTTAAACATCTATTGGACAACGGGCAGAAATTTTTATCTAAGCAGTTACAGTTTTCTTGATTAGAGTTTGCATCGTTGTATAAAATGTACTTGTTGTGCGAATTTATGATCGATTTCACACTTGGCATACAACTGTAGCTAACTTTGACTGTGTTCCTGTTAAAGATTTTATGTAGTTTGTTATTATTAGGAAAATGTTTGCCAATTAATTTCAAAAAACATTTTCCTACGTTGGTGCTAACATTTTTGCTAAATGGAGGATTAAACCAAATGATGTTGCGTGCTCTGTTCCGTTTTTTATTATCAGGTTTGAGATAAGGTTTAAAGGTGCACTCACTAAGATTTAGAGATTTAGATTTTTTTCACTAAGATTTATTCTATATATATATATATATATATATATATATATATATATATATATATATATATATATATATATATATATATATATATATATATATATATATATATATATATATATATATATATATATATATATATATATATATATATATATATATATATATATATATATATAATGGAGTGTTCATGCACTGTCTGATTTAGGGATAGGCACCGAGGAATGTCGTGCATTTACAAATTTAGGGATAGGCGCAGTGAAGTGTGCATTCGTTTACTAATTTAGGGATAGACGCAGTGAAATGTGCATTGCTTTAATAATTTAGGAATAGGCGCAGTGAAGTGTACATACATTTACTAATATATGGATAGGCGCTGTAGAGTGTACATGAATTGACTGAGGGTCTTGGTATGGGGTGGCAATCATTTCTATTTATTTAATGGAAAATCCTATTTAATTTTTTACATTTTTTTTGTTTTTGTTTTTTAAAAACAATATGTTAAACTTTCTTCATTTTACGGTATAACAAATATTGTTTATTTTGGCATGTGATATCCTCAACCAATAAAAAAAACTTTCGGTAGGATAATTTTTATTTTTCTGCTAGCGACTTTCGGTAGCGATATATATATATATATATATATATATATATATATATATATATATATATATATATATATATATATATATATATATATATATATATATATATATATATATATATATATATATATATATATATATATATAATATATATATATATATATATATATATAAAGATTTCTATTTGTTACTTTAAAAAGAATATTTGTAAAAAAAATCAACTTTCTAAAATTCGAAAATTAGAGAAAGTGTACTGTATAAAAATAAAAAATATAAAAATATTTTTTCAAAAAATTAATAATTAGTAATTAATTCACTTATTTTATAAATTTTTTGGTTTATTTCTGATTAAATTTTAATAAAATAATATCAAGAATTGTTTTTGTTAAAACATAAGGAATTTAATTAATAAATATCTTTAATTATTGGTACTTTTTTTTTTTTTTTTAAATAAGCATTTTTTTTTTTTTTTGGTAGTTGATTTAGGTGCTCCAAGAAGTCCTTACCGTCTTATCAAAGAGCACCGCGGGAGAGCATTTAACAAGAAGTTCACGCCTCCTTCCGTACCAATGTCGCTTGTTGGGCTAAAGCTGGCGTCGAACCTGGAACCTTTTGGCTCTGAGCTAGAACTCTAACCACTGCGCCACGGCTGCTCATTTCGTTACAATATTTAAAATACCTATATATAATAAAATGCATATATATAATGATCGTTATTAAATCATAAAAAAACGCAGGGACTCATAGAAGACCATACGGTCTTATCGTCGAGCACCGCGAAGAAATGTTCGTGTTAAAAATTATAAGATATTTACAAGATAAAAAATAAGTAACAAAGTAAGAAACTTAAAATATTCCGTTACAAATATAAGATACAATATTACATATTACAGTTGTTAATGATAAATATATAATTTTTATAAATTCATGTTTAAATAGAGGGTAAAAAGGAAGATTACCAAAAAATATCAAAAGTATATTGTTAAATCTTCGATTGTAAAAATGAGTTCTTTAGGCTTTCGATTTAAAAGAAAAATAGTTACTTTGATGAATAAAATCCTGAGTAAAGTTTTTTTAAATTATTTTATTCTATAAGAATGGTCCGCGATAATCAATACAAAATTTAAAAAGATTTGTTCGAAAAATGGGTTGCTTAATAAAATTATCATTGCGTAAAATGTATTTTTTTTTTTATCCTTTGATGAATACAAATTATTAAAAGAAATCGGGGATAAATTGGTTTTACTTTTAAACATAAAACAAAGAATATTAAAAATATTAAGCTCATATATAAAAAACTTATTTTCAAATAATAAAGGCTTGGCATGAGTATAACGGTCTTTAAAATATATAAGACGTACTACATGCTTCTGCTGACAATAAAGAGGTTTAAGTTTATTTTTATTTGTACTACCCCAATCAATGTTTTCATAATTTTTGTGACATTGAATAAATGAGTGATATAATTTTACTAAAGTATGTTTATCTAAAACAGTTCTTGCTTTGTACAATATTACTATACTTTTTGAAATTTTACTTGATTAGTTTTTAATATGATTTTTTCCATTTAAAAATTTCATCTACACGGACACCTAGAAAGTTGGTTGCTGTTACTTGTTTAATTTGTATACTGTCAGTAACAAGTTGAGGCATGTTAATTGTGAGTATATTTTTTGATAACAGGATGGAAAAGAATCCATTTAGTTTTATCAATGTTAAGAGATAATTTGTTAGTCTTAAACCAGTCAGATATTTTGATTAACTCGATGTTCGCGTAATGAAATAGAGTAGGAATGATAGAGTAGGATGAAAGTAGAAATAGAGTAGGATGAAATAAATAGAGTAGGATGAAAGTAGAAATAAATTAGTATCATCAGCATAACTGTTATTAAATCTGAAAAAATATAACTGTTATTAAATCCGAGGCTTTGTATAGATCATTAATATAAATAAGGAAGTGAAGAGGTCCTAATGTGGATCCTTGAGGATCTACACATGTAATATTTAACAAATTTGATGAAAATGTTTCACCGGCGCACAGTGAGTCAGAAAGGTGAAAAAACGGCAAAAATTATATAACTACAAAATATATACATCTGATACATCATTACAATCGTATTTTTGGTCAAAAAAGTTAAATTTGCTATTAAAAATAATTTTTACGCGTACCAATGACGCGTACAATGTACGTTTACGAGCGTGTGTCATTAACGCGGGCAAAATTTGCTTTAAGTAAAAAAATCGGATTCCTTGATCCAAAATACCACATATTTTTTAATATAAATTTTAGTTGTGTCTAAGGCTCGTACTACACATGTGTATACGTGTTAGAGTCTTTTAGGCGCACAATGAATGACTTAATTTAAAAAGATTATATTCTTCAAACCAAAACATTTACTAATTAAAAAGTAAAATTGGATTCAAAAAATCAAAATACAGCTAAATATTATAATAATATTAAAATATATTAAATACAAAATAAATATTTATCTAACCTAATTTTTCTTTCGAGAAAATAAAAAATAAAATCTTGTATTAATAAAAAAGCTTTATTTCATTATTACGGTATTAACAGAGATAAAACTTCAGGGGTAAGGGTTTTTCCATTTTTAAATCTGTATTTTAAAAAGAAATGATATTTCAGGATCATTTCTAATAATGAGGTATTCAATCTAGCTTTGCAAATTTCCTTATTCAGAACCTCTAATGACACTTCAGAGTAGTAACCAATTTACATTGGCCTCAATGCCTCAGATATCTGCACACCGTGTTCCAAGAGTTTATGAACAGTTGGGAGAGTCACATACCAGCAATAGATTTTGAGTATAAGGGCTGTAGTTTCATAGCAATAGTGGCTAAAACTTTCAGAGTTCTACTCATAAGAGGAGCATACTGATACTAGGATTGTCCTCAATCTAATAACTACATCTACTGCCACTCCTGTTATATCAGCAAAAGCTCTAGCATTTTTAATTGCCCTTCTGGCAGTGTTTTCATCGTTAGTGCTGCTAAAATCTGTTTAAGCATATCAATTTTAAGACTTAGCTTCTCTCTAAACCTCAGTTAAAATACTTTTTTCTATTTTTTACTAATGTTTTTTCAGCAGGGTATTTGGCAAAGTACTTTTATCCTTAAGTAACTTATATCCTAAATGTAAAATATATTTAAAAGATCTGAGCCAGCAATGCAGAATAAAAAAGAAACAAAAGTTTTTTATCGATTGGTTTAAATCTGATCAATGCTGTGTTATTAAGTTCGCTGGGCTGAGTAAGTGTTAGTAAGGGCATTAACCACTTTACGATCAAACGTAGTTAAATCTAGTTTGATCTTAAATGTGATAGTCTTATCCGTTTTGCCTTCCTCTACTTCTAACTTTACCTCAAACTTAATTAGTCTATTCTTTTTTTCTTTTAAAATTTCATATTCATTTCTTATCAATTATTCCGTTTTAAAATATGCAATATGCCGTCAACTCTTGCATATTTCGATTTTCGAGGTTTGATAATTATGCTTGAGTATTTTTACTAATAGGAACTAAAGGTATTACTTTCGCTACTTTATACGCAAGTTTTAATTAAAAACGGAAAAAAACATATAAAAAATACGAAGTAATTAAAAGGTCTTATTTCTATTGGGGCAAGTGATTTTTATTTTTTCTGCTTTCATATATACCCATCGATTGAAAAATGTTAAAACTACCATGGAATCTAGTGGAATCTATTAGTTTTTGAACTAAACTCATAATTAAACTAATATAAAAAAATCAATTTATGACACATTTTTGAGATCTCAGTAATGAAAATCTAAAATTAAAATTTATTGTCAAAAATGTTATTAATAGTTACCAAAAATCTTAAACATATGACTTCAATTTAAATTTTGAACTGTTTTTACCCATATCAATCTTAAAAAAGTGACACTAAAGCAAAACTTTTGTCAACGAGTTTTCCGAGAAATAAAATAAAAATAATAAGTCATGGAAAAAGGCGTATATAGTGATGAAATCTTAAAAATTAATCACATTATTGTCTTTTAGTGGTATTTAGTTACATAATAACTTAATTATTTTCTAGCAAGAGTTTTTTATGGTTGTTTTTTTTTGCCGTTTTTTATGGATTTTGACTCACTGTGCGGCGCAAACAAATTGTTTACACTTAGTTAAATATTTTTTCAACCATTTTAAAACATTGTCTGTTATACCATAATACTTTAATATTTAGCAAGAATTTTGAAGAATGGTGTCAAACGCTTTCGCTAAATCAATAAATATTCCCGATGATTTAGAATTGTTAAAAAAGTATGACGTACTTTTTGTAAGCTGAATAATAGCATACTCAGTTGAATTATTTTTTTTTAAATCGATATCGCATGTTACATAATAATTTGTTTGATAAAAGAGGATTGTTACACCTACGTACAAAACTCTTTCTAAAATTAAAAAAAAAAGGATAGAGATTTAGAGAGAAGATTGAACTTATTTTTTTACGAATTAATTTTTAAGGAAATTGAACGATAGTTTTTTACATTACTTTTTTCTCCTTCTTTAAATATAGGAATAATTTTTGCAATTTTTAAATCATCAGGAAAAAACTCCCTGAAAAAACTCCCTTTAAAACTTAAAATGTTACTTTATGTACTTATTTAAATCTTAAAATGTTACAACATATTTTAACATTTTAAGAGAAATGATAAAAACCAGTTTGCGTGCAGTAATTTTAAAAAAAGAATTCCAAAAAAAGTCTGCTTTTATTTGACGTCTATTAGCAAAAAATAAAAAATATTTGAAACTATTGTCGCTCGATTTCTTTTTACTCTCCTTATTATTTGTAATAATAAAAAATTGTGACTGACGTCTGTAAGGTAAAAACACAATACTGATTTGTTACCCACGTGAAATTCAGTTTTTTTTTTTTTTAATTAAGTTTAGGAGAGATAACCCCCTCCCCTATACATGCGTATGTACTTTATGGATTGCCCCTATACTTGTATATTGTCAACTTAATGATATAATAAATTAATTAAAAACCAAAAAGACAAAAAACATTTTTTCATAAAAGTTTTTCACGTTTATTTCAGTCCGAAAAGATTAGTGGATTGAATCATGTTACTACAGAGGTAGCCAGTTTTTATTTGATACAAATTTTATGCAGCAAAAAGAGTGAAAATTAATAAGTAAAAAAATATTCTGGCTACTTCTGTAGTAAAATATTTCAATTCATTTTTACCGATGTAAACTTTTTTATTTATAGTTATAAAAAACAAAATTATTTAATAAACGTATTTAATGTTTAATAAAGAAAACTATCGGTTTACAACTCTTCATTAATGGTAAGCTAAATTAAACCGGAAATAAAGAAAATATCATCGGTTTTTTAAATATTTGAATTTATTTTTAAATACGCACAAAAATAAATGAACTATGTTCTGTGTAAAAATTATTTCCAAGTATTTAACGGTTCTCGGATTATTAACCTATTTCCTTTTTTAGTAAGAGTGTAACGCTTAGTTCGTTGTACAAAACTTTGCAATTTTGGGAACGGTTTACTGTAAATGTCCCATCAGCGAGCATCAGCGAGTTTATGCTTTATTAATTAAAAGTTCATCAAAAATTAAAATATTTTTGTCATCTTTGTAGCTATCATATTTTACAAATCGTCTCAAAATTCAATCTCCGTGTAGCGAAAAATTAGCAACTAAACAATTTTGATGTTTTATTGTTCCTAAAATTATGTACCAATCTTTTGAGGTTCAGTAAACTACATTCACAAAACTGTAAACACTACTTTATAAAGAAATAAATCAACGTAAACTCTTAAAACATCAAAGGAAAAATAAGTTTAAACCCAATTTTATCATAAAAATCATTATAAAATATTAGAAATCACAACTTTAAAAAATAGTTCTGAAAATATAAAACAAAGACAAAAACGTCGTAATATAATACATTCTAATCCCGTAGCAATGTCCTAATTGCATTAAATCTGCAAGATTAAAGTTCACTAAGTCAATATTCTTTACAGTGAAAGTTTTAAATCAATTTCTAGTCACAATTTACAAAAAAAAGTGAAATTTTTAAGAGTGCATCCTTTTAAAAATTAAGGAAACTCGATTTCTTCCTCGACATCTGAAACATTTAATGGTGGAATAGGATTTCTCCAGTAACTAAACGCAGTAAACTGCGAAGGTTCGGCGCACATATTTTTAGAACTTAAAGGTGGAAACATTTGATCTACAAGCTGGATAAGTTTATTATATCTAAAAGTATAAATTTTTTAAAACATAAACAAAACAAAAACATTAAAAAAAAAAAATTTATGCCTTTTTATTTAATAAGTCAACAAACAAGAAAAAAAAAGAAAAGAAATAAAGAACAGTTACAAACTTGATTCACATATATTTATGACATATTTTAAAGTTGAATATGTGTAGATATGCGTGAAATAATTATTAACATGTGCGACATCGAACACTATATAAACACTAACGTGTCCTACTTCTATTTTTTAATAATTTTTGTCTGTATATTGAGCTCAATGATTTATTTGATGGTGACAATGGCTAACAGAAAAATTATTTTGCAAAAAAATGATCAAAGAAAATGTTCCAATCGCACAAAACATTATTCATTGTTAATATAAATGTGAAAAACATTTGTTGCATAAAAAGTTTCACAAAATGAATTTAAATGTAAACGAATAGTATAAACTAAAGTAAATCAATGAAACGAATATTACTTTTTCAATACTTTTTATTACTTTATTATTGATTTGGCTGCATTTTTGAACATCCTAAAAAAATCTATTAAATAAGTGTTTAATTTTTGAACATCATAAAAAAGTCTATTAAAAATCAAAGTTAAAATTCATCACTAGATATCAAACTTCATCAAAAATCTCTTGTGATTAATAACTTTAGTAAAATATATTATTTACTTAAAATGAGAGAGCTGTTAATTGCATTTTGAAGAACTTTTAAGGATGGATACTTTTGATTTAACTTGAATGGATATGAATGGTAATAAAATGAACGCTCTATATAAGCAACCCCTCTAAAAGCAACATTCTTTATAAGCAACCTCTATACAAGCAACTTTAGTTCAACTGTTCTGTATAAGGAACTCGTTTTTTTAAAGCTAAATATTTGAGTTAAGTTTAGGCTAATTCAGAAGTAAAATTAGATGTTCACAACAACATAACCTCAAATTATAAAAAATTTTCTTAATGGAATATGCTTGTGTTTTTTGATGCCAGTATTGAAGTGAATTTCTGTTAAATAGAATAGTTACTTGAATTTTGTTGGTTTTTGTTGATTAATAAATTAATCAACTCAACCTCAAAGTTGTAAAAAATTAACCTCAAATTGTAAAAAAATAACCGCAAATTGTAAAAAATTATTTGAATTAATTTGTGTTTTGTGTTGACAGTATTGAAATAAATTTCTGCTAAATAGAATAGTTACTTGAATTTTGTTAGATAATAAATTAATATTTTTGTGCTTTAAATTCAACCATAAAATTTGATTCAGAAGAAAAAAAGACGTTCAATATTGTTAAAAGATAAATTATCCATTTTAAAGGACATTGAAGATGGTGAGAAAACAAAGGACATTTGTAGCGAATATAAAATTGTTAGATTTACAATAAGTAGAGTAAAAAAAAAAATAGAGAAAATTTAGAAGAAAATGCAACACATGTGAATCAGAGTAAGATTAAGCGAATGAAGACAATAAAATATAGTGAAACCGACTATACAGTATTTTTTTAATTCTTGGAGCAGCGACAATTAAACAATTTAGTTCCAAATAAAATGATAAAATTAAAAGTACTCAAAGTAAATAGATTAAATAATGGACCAGAAACATTTTTTACAGGTGACGGATGGTTAACAAAATTTTAAAAATGCCACGGTTTGCAGATTTTGTCTGTTTGTGGAGAGAGTATGTCTTGGAATGTGGAGCTAGGTAATTCATTTAAAAATAAATTTTAAAATTATATTGTTGAAAACTGCTTTTTGCCTAAACAAATATATAATTGCGACAAAACTGGTCTCGTCAATAAAAGCTTGCCCAATAAGATTAATGTTACAAATTTTTTGAAAAATCCGCAGTTTGAAAAAAAAGCAATGAAGGAAAGAGTAACAATTATGCCATGCGTAAACGCTACAGGTATGCATAAATTATGCATAAATTAGATTTGATGATGAGAGAGAAATCAAAATCTCTTTGTTGCTTCAAAAATATTATTTTTTCAGTATATTACAAATCATCCAAAAATGCTTGGCAAACTTATACACTTTTTAACGACTGGTATAATGATATATTCATACCTTCAGTAACTCAACACTTGGAAACTAAAAACCTTCTTGTAAAAGCCCTGTTCTTAGAAGATAGTGCAACTTGCCATGGGTCTGAGAATAATTTTACTGGTAACCTGAACTTCAAAATTATGTTTTTTCCTCTTTATAACATATAATAATAACACACCATTATTGCAACCACTAGATCAAATTGTGATAAAATCACTAAAACAACGCTATGGCAAACATCTACTTGGATGTTTTTTGCAGCCTTAGGTGAAGAAGATAGAATAGTTTCAGCACTGAAAAATATAAATTTGAAAGATGCTATTTATTTAGTGGTGCAGGCATGATATGAAATTCCCGAGTCAGTTATACAAAATTCATTTAAACATCTGTTTTTGTCAACTGATGAAATTCAATACCACATTCTTTTCAATCACTTTTCAGAAGAAGATATTTCCTTGGCAAGATTGTATAATTTGATATTTCATTATTGTAATTTAGCAGATACTAAAATTACGAAGTGGAACAAGTGAAGCAAATTATCCATTTAACCTTGAAGAAAATCCTTAAGTAGAAAGTGAAACTACTCCTATTGACGAAAATGAAAAAACATTGGATGACTCCAATAAAAAAATCAATGATGTAATAAATTCTTTTAACTTGGTGATAGAATGCGCAAAAGAAAATGACACACCCTGCAATAAGGTTTTTGTTTTTTGTTACTAAACATATAAGAAAAAGCTATCATGAACAAATATATGTAATTATTTTTGTTTGTTTTGGCAATTAGCCCTGTACTAAACCAGAGATTTATTAAATTTTGATTGTTTAATTTTTTTTTTTCTTCCATAAAATAATTAACTGCACCTATATGATAATAATAGTAATAAAATATTTTCTTTTGCAAAATAAAACTGAATTTATTTATTCACAATTTATTTAGTAACGCAGTTTAGTTAGTAAAAAAACGTTAAATATTTTTATACTCCTTTTGTCTCTATAAGCAACTTCTCCCAATAAGAAACTTTCTTATTGAAATTGGTTCAAATGAGTTGCTTATATAGAGCGTTTACTGTATTACTCTAGACTAAATATGAGAGCCTATATCAAAAGCTTGTGTTATGTGGAATATTTTCCATATAAAGGGAGCAACAAAAGTAATTTGAATATTAAAACAAACTCTAAATTCATATCTAAAATTTTAGATAAGAGCTTTGGATCTAGAATGAACAAATGAACCTTTGATCTTGGCATACCTATATGAGCATTAAATTTGTTTCTGAATTGACTTTGAATTTTACTTTTCTTTGCTTTTGTTTCATTTTTTTCTTCACACATTTGTCATAGATCTTCAGGAAAAAGCAATATACAACAACATATAAAACAGAGTTTTCAAATGTGAAAAATACTTAAGCCATATCAAAGAGCAACTAAGTTAACATTGAACATTTCTTGTGTATCATTTACTGTCTTATATATTTCATTAGGAGAACAACCATGCACAGTAAATTGTTAAAATGAAGGCATATTAATGAATGCTAAAACCATTTTATCTATTAACATCAAACAGCTTAAATCTTTCCAGACTTTTGTAACTGTGTTACAAAAGTTAATTAGTTTCTAATTACAGAGTAGTTAATTAATTATAGTTACAGAAATTAATTAATTTTGTTACCTTTAATTCAAACAAATATTCATAAATTCTTTTTGCAATTTCAATGATAAAACTTAGTAGTCTGAAAAGTTTACCTAGCCCAAATCTAAAAGGAATCTATTATTATTGGCCCAAAAATCTTAAGGGATCATAGATATCATGATAAACCTAAGAGTCGTTAAGAGAACATTGATATCACAAATAATGAACAGTTTCTAATTTTAATTGAATCTTGTTAATAATACAGTTTACAATTTGTTGCATGCTACCATTTTAGGTTAAAGAAACATAAATGTTCATTGCAAAAAATCATTAAATCCTGCAACATTTTTCTCAGTTCATACTGTACTTATACTTTTTTTCTCTTACTAATTCTTACAAGAGTATGTATTAATAGATGCTTTCATTCTACTTTGATACAATTTTTGATTTGAAGAATATTGAGATTTTGAAGTTGATACCAACTTATAAGGAGGAAACTCATCACCTTAAGTTTTGGATGCAAACCTTATTTGATTATACTGATCTTGATGAATATGTCATCATCATCTTTATGATTTTTATTATTCATAGTAAATTAACTTTTTTATTACCTCCATATCATTTACTGGTACATCTATAGCATATCAGATTGTAAATCATGACTAAATACGCAAGAACAAAGAATTAGATATTTTCAGTTTTTAAAGTTTTTAAAAAGCCTTAAAAACTTTTAAACAATTTTTTTTTTTTTTTAAACAACTTCGCTTCCAACAAGGCTGCAAACAACCACTAATCAGTGTTCGAAGTTACTGGAAAAGAATAGATGAAGACTGTAGAGCAAGACAATGATTGACAGACGACTTAAAAGATTGCAAATTTTTTGCCCTTTTTTCTTTTAGACAAGGATTTTGCACCTTGTCTAAAAGAGAAAGGGCATCATTAGAAGATCCACCCCAGATATGGCAATAGTATTCCATACAAAGCCGGATTTGAGATTTATAGACATAGAGAATAGAATCCAGAGTAAGAAAAGGTCGAGCACAATAAAGAGATGCAACTTTAGCAGATGCCAATTTTGCAACGGATTTGATATATGGTTTCCAAGAAAGATCAGAAATAAGAGTTAATCCTAGAAGATGAAGGGTGGTTGACTCATCGAGTACATTACCATTCATAAGTATAAGAAGGTCTAAATTATTGCAATAACGATTGGGTGAAAAAAATTGAGTTTTATCTGAATTAAAGTTCACCAGCCACTGTGAGCCCCATGCTGTAGCAGAAGTGAGATTTTCAAGCTCAAATGACCCCTCCAAGCAATCAGAGAGAGTTAGCTTCTTATTATGACATGAATAAATGGTAGTATCATCAGCGAACAATGACACCTTAGATGTGAGAATATCTAGAAGATCATAAATGTAAAATAAAAAGAGTATAAGGCCAAGGATTGAATCTTGAGGAGCCCCTAAGGATACAGAATAATAAGAAGAGTGCTGTCCATCAAGGACAACTTTTATACTGGGATTGGAAAGGAAAGACTCAATAATCTTAGACTAGCACGCCAAACTTTATCAAACACTTTAGAAATGTCAAGAGCAATGGCCTTAACCTCTCCACCTTTATCTGATGCACGATAAAACCTATCGGTTATTACTGTTAGCAAATCAGCCAAAAAAGAAGATCGAAATCCATATTGATGATTATAAAGTAAGTTATAAGATTCAAGATGAGAGATTAAGTGTTTGTTAATTAAAGATTCAAAAACCTTGCTTATGATAGGAAGAAAACTAATGGAACGGTAGTTTGACGAAAATTTAAAAATAGGGATAACAGATGCTGCTTTCCAGCAGGCTGGAAAACAAGACTCTGACAAGCACTTGTTGAATAGTTTTGAAAGGATAGACGACAGCTCTGGAGAACACTTCTGCAAGACTATAACAGGTATGTTGTCCGGGCCACAAGCTGTAGAAGAGTCTAAGCAGGAAATCACTAGATACAGAAGCTGGAGTGATACAAATGTCAAGCAATGAATCAAAACCTTTTTACAATGCTTCTTAGCAGTAATAAACAGACATCTGTTTCCTGGTAAATTGTTTTGCTGATAGATATGGAAGTAATATTTTGGATTGGCAATTGAAGCAGCACAATGCAAGGAAAACCATGGAGAAGAGTGAGGCTTGACCTGAAATCGTTGAGAGGGAATAAAGGATTCCATGCCAACCTGAATCCACCAAGTTATGCAAGAAGCACATTTGTCAACAGGAAGACGAAAAATTTCTACCCAAGGGCTATCACAAAGAAAATCACGAAAAGATTCCCAGTCAGCTTCAAGGTAGTTATAAGATATATGATGATAGGGGGATTCTGATGATAAAAAAGGAATGAGATAATAGTTTTAGAGAAATCAAACTGTGATCAGAAGCACCTAAGGGTGAATGTGGAGAAACTGACCACTGACAAGGATCAGAAACAAGACATAAGTGGAGTGGAGAAGGTAAAGGATTGGGGATATATTGGGGAAATTGAAGATATTTTGGGCTAATTTATTTAAAATGAATATATATAAATAATTTATAACTATATATAAATTTCTTTTGTGTGATAAATATAATACTATATGACTTCTTCATATTTTATTTTGGTTTTTTTACTTGCGCTCTATTCAATACAAAATATATTTCACAACAATAAACCTGAATTGAAACTGTTGCTGCTTAGTATTAGCACAGAGATTAAAAAATGGCTTTTGTCATACAGCGAATGGAATTGAGATATTAACTAATGCTACCTAAGTTTGCTCCACCCCTCATGAAATCTTTTGAATATAATATAAGACCTGATGATAACCCAAAACATTGTTGATACATCAACATTAATTTACTGACGCTGGCAATTAGTTGTGCAAATTAATGGAGGGGGGGGGGGAGGAATTTCAATTTCAATTACCAATTCATTCTATACACTTACCATAACTACAGCAAATTTTTTTGTAAAAACAAGTGTTAGCAATAGCTTTGCAGAAAGTATTGTGCTTAAATGCATTTGTTAGTTCCCATTAACACAATCATCCCCACTCTGTACATTTGTGATTCAAAATTAAATGATTATTTTAGAGCAATTAGAGGGAAAAAAAAAGATCAAAAATGTTTACAACCATGTAAAAGAAATGCATTTTTGTTTTGGGTGTTACAGTCTGATTAATATTCTGAATTATTTACTTTAGCAAATCCAAAACCAGATTATGAACATTTAACAATAGTAATTGATAAAACTATGCATCACACCTTGGCTACAGTAAAATCACTATTTTTAAACTTCTCCATCCTTGTATGCAACTGTACACTTTTAATTTTATTATGACAAAATCAAGACCCTCTCGTAAAAAAAAAGACTCTTCATAAAAATCAATAACAATAAATATCAAAACTTCATGTCAATGTAACTTTAGCACTGTTGTATAACATTTAAATGCATTCAAACATGTTCTTAAATATTTTGATCAATTACATCAAAACAGTTGAAGACCCCTCCTTCTTGTATGCTATTGGCTGACCCCAATAACTTTATGGATGCCATTTTAGCTATCAATTATCTAAACAATTTTATAGATATTTTCAAAAAAAAATTTTTTTAATAAAATTTAGTTTTTTTAATAACTGTGAGAATTGCTTTTATCACCTGAACATGCCAATAAAAAGTTTAAAACCCTAAAGCATATAAAGTATAAAAGAATAAGTTAACAAAATAAAAAACTGTACATAAAAAAAAAACTTACGAGGATGTATAAGCAAGAGTTAATTCATGTTTCACTTCACCCTAAAAATAAAATTTTTTATTGTTAAACATAATATCTTAATTTATCATTTTAAACCAAAACAGAACTCATAATAAAATTGTAATAGACTTCAATACATTTACTAAGTTTAAGGCATAACTACAGTGTTAACCAAGTGTCAGTAATATCTACATATAAAGGAGATAAATAACACCAACTTTTACTAAATTTAAAGTTAATTAAAATTAACTTCAAGAACTTCTTTAGTGTTGATTTAATAGGTGAAAAAGTAATAAGAAACAAGCATTTTATTTTTTGCTATTTATTGTTTTTTATGTTTATTATATATGTTATAAATCTACAGTTGTCATCATGATATATGTAGAGTTTTTGTCTATGTTTAGAGTGATGCTCAATAGAAAACTGAAATTAGCTGTAACAACTAGACATTTAATTACTAGCATTTCATATTCAATTATAAAAAATCTTATTTATTTTTTGTATATATTACACAACCCCATACCACTATTGGTTCTATTGAAATTTTCTTACCTTAATTTAATAAAATATCCTCAAAAAGGATAGGTTAAGGAAAGGTTGTGCATATCAGCAATGTTTAAAAGAGTCTGTTATACTCTACATTAGATTCAACAGCGAGATGACATCAAAGTCAATCATCTAATCAATAAACCTAGTATTTCTAGTTCAATCAACTACAAAAATTTGATAATCTCTATGATAATAATGGATCTGGACTACTAGTGAAAATTTCCCATTTTATGGTAAATTTTAAATCTGAAAGGGTAAAAATAAAAAAGTAAACAAAAATTATTTTTTTTTACATAAAACTTTAGGAAAACATTTGGAGGATTGGTACTTATTTACATAAAACTTTAGGAAAACATTTGGAGGATTGGTACTTATTTACATAAAACTTTAGGAAAACATTTGGAGGATTGGTACTTATTTACATAAAACTTTAGGAAAACATTTGGAGGATTGGTACTTATTTACATAAAACTTTAGAAAAACATTTGGAGGATTGGTACTTAGTTACATAAAACTTTAGGAAAACATTTGGAGGATTGGTACTTATTTACATAAAACTTTAGGAAAACATTTGGAGGATTGGTACTTATTTCCACAACTTCAGCCTAATCACAAAGATTACTTAGTGCACTTAAGCAATGTCCGAATCAACTTGGAGGCTGGAAAAAGGGCATGGAACCTAGTATTTAATCAACCAGCCATTTTGACTATACTTTTTATTTACATACATCCTTTCAATACAATTCCTCCCAAAAATTGACTGAAAACTATGGCACAACATGGCAAGTTTTATCCCAGAGTACTTTGCTGTGCATTGTTCAATAAATTTTTTGCAAGCTTAAAACTAAATAGGTAATTTAGAAAAAGAAGAAAAAAAAAAAAGAAAAATCAAAGAATTTTTTTTTTAAATAAACGTCCTTCATAATAAATATATCTAAACTATTAATCTTTATATCTAAACTATTAATCCCCAAACCCAAACCCTCAGCCAGTTTATGTACTGAAGTTCATGCAAGCTCATTCTAGTAAATGGCTAGAAAAAAAAAAAATACCTTATAATTAATTGTAAATATCCGAGATATTGGTATACCTACAGCTCTATAAGCCCACATGTCCTAAAGTAAAAAACATCCATGACTATAAAAATATGTATTAATAACTTTCAAAATTTATTAGAATTGTAAAAGGAGCATCTACTAAAGCTTTCTCAATTGCAATTATCTTATAACTAAATCACTATCTTTATACAAAAAACACACTAAACTATGTCAAAGTGTGCTACAAATATAATTTTCTTTTACTCACTGCGCTTTAATACAGTAACATTACTTACATTAACACGATTTCCAAATCCAGAATGGAATGGGTTAACATCAGTTGGAAATAGATTTAAAATATCTCGCATACAAGAAATTTTAAATTCTTCTGGTTTACGATCAATCACTTCCCTACAACAAACATGATATAAACACTTGATACAGTAGGACTAACTCTTTTTTTTATGAAAACAATAAACAGATCATTCAAGAAATAAAAAAGTTAGGCTATCTTTACATAAAAATAATAATTAAAAATCATTATAAGCTACTTTTTAAATGCAACAAACAGAGAGGTTGGGGTGAGAAATAATGGTCCATCAGGTAGTTCCATCTGTCCTTGTCGTACATTATTTAAAAACTCTCTTGTCATTGATGCCTAGAAAACAAAAACAAAAGTTATTATGAGAATTAACTCATGTTTAAAAGACATTGTTTTTTACCTGTCCAATTGCTCTAGCAGAAAGATAAATAAACTTGTAACCATTCTTCTTAATTTGGGTAAACAACTCTGTGACTCCACTCTGCGACCAGTCTTTTCCTACATGTGGAAGTATTTGACCTAAAACATCTGATTTTGTGATTGTTCCATCAATATCAGAGATAATGATTTTATCGGAATAGTCCCACAAAAATATTCTTGCACTACATTCCGCTGTTCCCTGAAATATTTACTTCATTTTATATCCAAATGAAAATGTTGGAAAATCAATTTCAGATGGCAAAAACCAAACCTGCAATCGTGTGGTAACAGAAAAGGTGACTTTGTTCGGACCATATTTTAAGTTCAATGCTTTCCACTGTTTAGAAGTTAATCGTAGTGTTTTTCGATATTCAATGTCACAATCAGAAAACCCATCAGAAGTTCTATTCATTGCATCTGAGTCATTAACTTCGGCTATGGGCAAATTGCGTTGATGCTGATAAATAGCAGGTTGTACTAAATTTTCATCATCTGATGAGTCCTATAATAAAACAAAAGTTATTCTATATATACTAAAATTATTTGATAATAATTATCTTTACTAACTGATAAGTAAAAATTAATAAAATAATTTAAAAAGTATATATAATAAATAATATAATATATGTGTCAAAATTTAAAAGATTACATCATTTGTGGTTCTCCAGTAAAACCATCCTTTTCTTGTCTTTGGCATGTACTGCTTTTTAAGCAAGTTTAGACAATCCTTAAAATAACAACATAAATTTTCATTTTAAACACCCCATCCTAAATAATTTTACAGGAAATCTATAAAGAAATACAAAAAGGAAGAAAAAAAGTGATTGAAAAATTGCATCTTAATGGTGTAAATTTATCTTTAAATACTCAAAATAAAATAAAAAGAGTAATAATTAAAATAGAATAAAATATTTAAAATAATTTTAAAAATTTGTGTTTTTTTGAAATATATACTCTAGATATCATTTTGTTGTTATAAATTAAATAATAATAGAAATAATAAAAACTCTTACTTGAACAATAGGCTTTTGAAACACAATATAACTCATCAGATATGGAGCTGCCACTGCCCAATTGTAATAACTGAAACCATTTTAACTGTTAATATTTTTTAAAATACATGTTAGAAAAAATATATACTTTAAAGAGATCAAGGATTTGGATACAATGTTTTATTTGTTGTTTTGAATCTATCTATTTTGAATCTATTGAATCTGTTTGTTGTTTTGAATCTATTTATAATCTATAAATTTTTATAAATTGCCTTTACAAGACACTTTTGTTCTTCTTTTTTTTCTTTTTTCTTACCAACAAAAAATTTTTGACTTAAGATCTCAGAAAGCAACAAGTAGTTACTGTTGTTACCAGGCTGTATTATTTTAGCAAGATAACTTTATAAATCAATTAAAATTGCTACATTTTGTTTTTTATTTTACTTTTACTTTAATATTATATATACTTTAATTTAAAAAAATAAAGTTGTAATAACTTCATAAAATATTTATTCAACTAAATTCAAATACAAGAAAATTAATTAAATAATTTTGCAAACCTTATGAAAGAATTTTGAAAACTTTTTATTTTTATGAATTCCAAGGGTAAAATTTTTATATTAAAAAACTTTTTATTTTTATTTAGATGAATTTATTGCAAGGGTTCTAAAAACAGAATATCTGAAGGATATAACAATTTTAATTTATCCTGCTGCAATTAAATCAAAAAATAAATAAATAAATTTGGAAACTCTATTGTAATTTTTATAAATTGTAAATATTTTTTTATTTGTATAAGGTCAAAGCCGAAAGTCAACATAGTTTCTATGTTATTATGTCTTCATAGTTTATCAACATTATTTCTGAAATATATAGAATAATCACATCACCTTTTATCAAACTTGTTAAATTGTATATATAACAATAGTAAATATTCTTTTATTCATATAAGGTTAAAGCTGAAAGCTAACATAGTTTTAGGACTTTTTTTTTATGAATTTGTAAAAAAAAACTGTAAAAGTATTAACAAACGATGTCCAAAGGTGAACAATTAACAATGAAATTATGATTTCATTTTATCAATGTTTGATATTTCATTGTAATTTTATTTTATTATCAAATGATTACATTTTCTTATATTTACTATTTTAATAAAACCTTTATTTTTTTTTTTTTTTTAATTTGCATTCACTCCCAACAAGGCTGCAAGCAACCACTATTAAGTTGGGAGTTACTAGGGAAAAAAAAGAACAGAGTTATAGAGCAAGGAAACGGTTGACAGAAGACTTGAAAAGCTGAAGGTTGTATGAGTCAGGAAAACATGAAGATGGAGAGAGTTCCAAAGGATTGAAGTGCGGGGAAAAAAACTAGATGAATAAAAGTTTTTAGAGCATGCAGGGACAGATACAGTAAACGAATGAGACTTAGCTGAATGACGAGTAAAACGAGAATGAATTTTAGTTGATGGAACTAGAGATGATAACTCCTTTGAGCAGTGACCATGATAGTATCTGTAGAAAAGAGAAAGAGATGCAACTTTACGACGATGGGAAAGAGGTTCAAGCTTAGCAGATAGTCCAGGTTCAACAACATTTACAATGCGATTTTGGACCTTGCCAAGAAGAGAAAGTGAATCGTTAGAAGAACCAGCCCAAATAGGACAAAAGTATTCCATACAGGGACGAATAAGAGATTTGTAGAGGTAGAGAATGGAATCAGAAGTAAGGAAATGGTGAGCACGATAAAGAGAAGCAACCTTAGCAGAAGCTAATTTAGCAATCGATTGTAAATATGATTTCCATGAAAGGTCAGTAGTAAGCGATAATCCAAGAAGACGTAAAGTAGAGGACTCAGTAAGAGGATTGCCATTCATTAATATAGGAATGTTGACCATATTACGGTAGTTGTTTGCAGTAAACAACTGGGTTTTTTTAGAGTTGAAATTCACAAGCCACTGGGAACCCCAATCTATTACGGAAGTGAGATCGAATTCAAGATCAGCTGCTTGTTCTAGGCGATCGAAAAGAGAAGACTTTTTGTCAAGACAGGAGTATAAAGTTGAGTCATCAGCAAAAAGAGCTACTTTAGATGAAAGGTTGTCAGGAAGATCGTTTATGTAGATAAGAAACAAAACAGGGCCCAGGATGGGACCTTGGGGAACCCCAGAAGTTAATGAAAATAAAGAAGAGTGTTGGCCTTCAAGGCCATTTGATTAAATTAGTCTCTATTAGATTAAATTAGTCTCTAAAATAATTCGCAAAAAATAATTGGAGATAATGACAATGATGATGATGATGATAATGATGATCATATGGATGTGCGGCAACTAAAATGTTCTGTAACGCAACGCACTTGTTCAGTAAAGCATATATTGTTCGTTATTGCAACTTTTTTGTTCGCTATTGCAACTTCGTGTTCGATTTTGTAACTTGAATATTTTTTTTTTTTTTTTTATTAAATGGTTTCATCTGCACAAATAAAATTTAGTTCGAAGTGTTAGTTGGGCAGAGAAAAATAAAATTTAGTTCGAAGTGTTAGTTGGGCAGAGAAAAATTTGTTTAGTGAGTAAAGTGAAATATATTGGTATCAAAACAAAATTGTATTTCTAGGAAGTAAGTTTATGGAAATCTAATACATATCAGTAGCCTATACAATTACACATGTGTTTAAAGTTGTAAAATTCTTTTACTAAATTTTTTTTTT
>NC_061167.1:42006043-42016043 GCF_022113875.1 Hydra vulgaris | reverse complement strand
ATAGATTCCAACCAGGACTTTGAGGTGCCCAAGCCATCAACTGTAGTACTATATCCTATGGCCATGTTGGAAAACTTTCACAAGTTTTCCAACATGGTCACCTTTAAAACAACCTCAAATATAATGTTGCCCTCATGTTTAACTGTTTGCACTATGCATCATCCAGCATCCTTTCTCCAAATAGACAACAAAGGATTCAAGTCTATTGCTTATTTATACTATTCACTGTTATTATAATGAAAGGCTATCATTTTCACTACACTTTTTGAAAATGTTGGTATTTTTTAAAATATCTTATTCCATAACATAATTAAACTTATGGTAGAGTTAATTTGGCTAATATTTTTATCTTTAAAATGTCTCTTTCAAGATAAAAAATATAAGAGTTTAAGATAATGTGTGCAACTAAAATTATGGACGGTAGTGAAAAATTATTATAATTGTTTTTAATATATTATTCACATTATTTTTAGAATATGGCTTTAAACATACTCTTTATCAGTTGTTGGCAACTCTTTTTCAGAAACTTTACTTTGCTCTTTTGTTTCATCATTATTAGTTAACTCCCAGTCAAAGCCAGAGTCCATTTCATCTCCAGAACCTCTAAATTAAATTAAAACTTTTTTTAAAGAAAATAAATAAAACACCTATAAATAGAATAAATATGTTACTTTAAAGAAAATACATAAAACACCTATAAATAGAATAAATATGTTACTAAATATCTGTTGTTTAACTAATAAAACCTAAGGAACTTTACTAACCAATATTAAATATAAAATTTTTAAATTAATCTGATTGTTATATAAAGAAATTAAATGGTTTTAATTTTTTTTTTAATAACTTTTAAAATTAACTCAAATCTTAAAATTAAACACAACTCTTCACTTTTTAAAAGGCTACTATTTTTTGTTGTGTTTCACCCTTTTTTAAATCATTTAATCTGAAAAAAATTTAAATTTCTTTTTATTTCAATAACAGGTGGTTACTTAACATGACATTATAAATCTTTTCTAAAAAGTTTGGCTTTTGAGCGATTCAAGTACTCCCATGCAGGCTTATGGTGCCGAGCCGGAGTCGTGGAGCCTGGGAGCCGCTGTTTCAAAAAATCAAGCAGCTCTCGACTCTCGTGTTTTTTTTAAAGGAATAGAATATATATTTTTTATTTTTTTACTCTAGACAAACTTCATTCATTTATTGTTTAACATTGAATTTCTAATTTTTCTAACAGCTTCGGTCTTGCCAAACTGTAATAAAAGTAACTATTTTAACGATTTTGTACTCAACAAAATACTATTCTTTAATAGTATTTCTTAATATGCTTTATATTAAAAAAAAAATGAAATTATACAATATTGGACAAAACATTTCCAACCAACATCGAACAATGCCAATAAGTGTTCCTAGTTTTACATGTCTTAAAATTGAAACAAACTATACTACCACAGCAAACAGTTCAGGAGCCTGGAGTCATAGCATGCCATGGCATGAGCAATTAGCTGACAGCACACAGGCAGAATTTCATTTACAAATGCCATTTTGCAGCAGACAAAACAAATGCAACTTTTTTGGTTTGTTTTATTTTCTTAAGTCTGGATAGAGTCAATGTCACCGAAGTTTTTTAATAATTAAAGGAAGTTTCCAGAAGTTTCCAGAAGCATGCAAAAGTTTCCAGAAGTTTCCAGAAGAAGCATCTGGAAGCATCCAGAAGTATCCAGAAACATTCAGAAGCAACCAGATGCGTTCAGAAGCTTCCAGAAGCATCTAGAATCTTCCAGAACAGGTTCACACACGTTCATTTTACTATATAAGAGACGTAAACCGATATGTAATTCAGTCAGTATATAGATGTCAATCAGTAAGTATTGTCAAGACAGTTTATCGAAGTGAGTTTTATCAAAATGTTATATCGAAGAACATCAATACAAGAAGTGAACTACAACAAGTGTTTCAATACATCAGTATAGTCCACATCCAACCAAGACTTTGTGTTCCACAGAGCATTATTGTATCCTTATCAGGTAAATGTAACACGGTAAGCCTTGAAAAGCGTGATTATTTATTTTTATTATTTTTATGACTTCAAGTGCAAAAATGGCTCCCAACAGTCTTGGATTGGAACTAAGAAGGAAAATTATTGGTGATTACATAAGTGGAATGTCACAAAAAAGTATTTGTGATAAATATCGGGTGAAAAGTGGACCGTATCAAGACTATGTTCCAAATATCGTTCTACGGGGAAGTTGGCAGTAGATAACAAAGGTGGAAGAGCGGGTTCCACCACTTCTAGAGAGGATTCTATGATCGTCAGATCCATCAAGAAGGATACCTGGATATCATCAGTCGAGATACAAAAGCAATTTGAGCTGCCTGTATTGGACCGAACAATCAGTCGATGTGCTGTTGAAGCCGGATTGTTTTCTCGACGCCCTGCAAAGAAACCGCTGATTTCACTAAAGAACCAGAAGAAAAGACTCCTGTTTGCTACATCTCATATTGACTAGAATGTGCAGAATGGCGAGCTGTCTTGTTCAGTGATGAATCAAAGTTCAACGTTATTGGGAGCGATGGCATTTGTAATGGTCTGGGAATGTTTTTCTGCTAACGGTCTAGGTCTAATACATCGAAACAATGGAATAATGGAACGTTTCATCTATAAAAGTATCCTGAAAGATGATATGTTACCACATGCTGAATGGAATATGCCAATAAAATGGGTTTTTCAGCATGACAACGATCCGAAACACACTGCAAAAGTAGTCAAGCAGTGGTTTCAAGACAACCACCTATCGGTGATGGATTAGCCACCTCAATCTCAGGATCTCAACCCTATCAAGAACCTGTGGGAGATCGTCAGCCGCAGAATTAATCGTGAAGGTGTTCCTAATAAGAAACAACTGTTTGAACAAATCCAAAAGACCTGGGCAGCGATTCCACAAAGTTTCATTGATCACCTGATCGAATCTATGCCTCGAAGATGCAAGGCTTGGATCGACAGCAAAGGATTCACCACGAAATATTGATAGCGAAAAACAGCTTAGTCAACATTTTGTAGAGTTGCACTTGTTTTGTCCAGAAGGTAATCAACTTATTTAAATACTTTTGATTAATTTATTAATTTTCGTGTACAAATAATGAACTTTGTGATGAATAAAACTTGAAGAACATTGTCTCTAAACAGTTACATAGTTATTTCTCAAAATTGAAAAAATGCAGCACTTTTATATAAAGAAACTAAATTAGCATTATTTGGTTGCATTTGTTTTGTTCGATACTGTATATGGAAAAATTACAGCTTTATATTATATTTTTATATGTTTTAAATTATATTTTTATACTGATTCTATACTGTTAAATATTTGATGTGCCATTTAATGATCAAAGGTTATTCATATCTTTAAAACTATATTAAAGTATGGAATCGTTAAACTCGAAACGATGATTTTCGTTTTAAAACTTGTCACTAACACATTTTTAATGTAATTTTTTTGCGTAATTACTTCAAGTAATTATAGTATTAATTAAAAACATCAACAAACGAGTCAAAATGTTTCTATTAATTAAATTGTGATTGAAACAGTTAAAAAAAAAACGAAAAAAAAGTCTGCACAACAATCTACCTATTTCTTCTGCATCGTTACTTTCAATCGCTAAAGCATCTGAATCTAGCAAAACTATTGTTTGTATGGGCATAAAACAATACAGGAGCTCTCTATCTATTGAACGAGCAAAAGGATCTGGAAGAAAGAGTGGCTTTAAGGATAAGAAAGCAGCAACTAGTATTTATTTATTATTCAACGATCATCAATCAAAACCCCGGCTTATCGAACAAAGAACAAGCCATAAGGTATAAAATTTCAGAGTTTTTTAAAGATTAAATTTTAACAAGCAATATGCAGCTGAGGTTTGAGATCTTGAGCTTTTGTCGCATCGTCAACTTTAAACTCGGATTTTTACATCAAAGAATACTTGCAAGCTAAACTTTTGCAATTTTATCGAAATCACGATGTCCCCTTTTAGTTCTGGCCTAATCTTACTTCTTGTCATTATTTTAAAAAAATTGGTACAATTTGAGAGACTTCAAATTCATACCAAAAAGCTTGAATTCATTAATCTGCACACAGTTCCGTCCCATTGAGACATTTTGGAGAATCGGCAAAGAACATTTGTGTAAAAGTGGCAAAACAATAAGTACAGCTAAAGGTATGATTAGAAAGTTAACATTAGTAGGGAAAAAAACTGTAAAAAACACTGAGCAGAAGTTGATGTCGTCAATTAGCGTAAATGATCGCTATTCAAATTAATGAAAAATATTAAAATAAAAAGCACTTTTTTAATCTTCAAATTCCTTAGATTAACATAAATATTTAAGTTTTTGCATTAGTTGAACTATTTCTTAATGTTTTTTTTTTGAATTTTTTTCGTTTTGGATTTAACGATTGCATGTTTTACCCAGTGGGCACGGGACACAAAAGAAGTCTTTTAAACGTCTTTAGAAAGTTTTGGATGCCTTTTGAACGTTTTGTATGTCTTTGGGACTTTCAAAAGATGTTTTTTTTAGGTACGTGCCTCTTGGGTAGAAATAGAATTAAAATTCAGACTAAAAACTCTAGTTTTGGGCAAATAATATATAGAAAAAAGTGTTTGTTTACCCAAAACATTTTTCTTTTCAAAGGTATAATATCCGGTAGTTGAGTAGAGTAGTGATAGTAATACAATAACCGTGTTATCATGAGAGTTGGTTAAAAATTAAATTGCTGTAGTTAGTATAGTTATGGGTAAGATGTGATCAAAAAAATTTCCAAAACTTGCGATTTTTGTTCATAAAGTTCGCGAGCCGGAGCCGAACCAGGAGCCGAGCCGGATATTTCTTAGGAGCCGGAGATGAGCCGTAATAAAAACAGTCGGCTTCACAAACCTGCTCCCATGTCATGTTTAATATTAGTAAAAAGGCGAAGAAATTAATAATTTATTTTTTGTTGTTTACTTTTTTTGTTGTTGAAATGTAGGTCAGATCATTTCAAATAATTTTATTTGTTTCCTTGTTAGTTTTTTTTTTTTTTTTTTTTTTTAATTTTAATTCACCTCCTTAAGGCCGAGAAGGCCACTACAGACGAGGAGGCTACTTATTCGTGGCTATAACCCTCTCTCAACTCTATAACTCCGAAACACGAACCTTGACGAACAAGGCCGCTGCGCGGAGAAACGAGTTGAGCGCGGTACTACCAGGGACGTGGTGGGGATCGAACTCGGAACCACTCGTTTATGAAGCGAGCGCTCTACCACTACACCACTACCGCATATAAAATGTTAAAATAGTTTTACATTAAGTCTTGTGAAAAATTGTGAAATTGCCAAAAGAATGGGCAGGCCCATGGGTACCCGTTAAAAAAAAATATTTTCATAAAAGTTGTACTTGTAAACATTTAATAAATACTCAATAAAAATTTTTCATTCAATGAACTCATTTATTTTGTTTTGACCTTCTTCACTTATATCTAAATTTTAAATGTGTTATTTTAAGGAAAGTATAAAGAAAATGTAAAGAAAAAATATTAACTAATTTTAAATTTATTTTTACAAATTGATGAATATTATAGCTCTTATAGCATTTGAGTTGTTGATAATAAACTTTTTATGATAAATAAAATAATTATTTTTTGAACAAATTTTTTAAGAAGAAAGTGAAAACATTTAAAAAACAATTTGCTTAACCAAAACTTGGATTTCTTTAAATGAGCATCAAAGTGATTATATTTTCTATCTTCGAGGTTTTGGAAGAAAAAATCTTTAAAAGATATTTGATTATTTCATTAGTAATTTGTCACAGAAAAACTATATCTTCACAAATATCTTCTTCATCAGTTTCAACTTTTTCTTGTGTGGATTTTATCTGAAAGACAAACTAAAAATCAAGTTGGAAGTGTTTTGATCTATGTAAAATGAGAAATAATAAGTTAAGACTATATTGAATAAATGAGTTTCTGAATCAGAAACTCAAATAACTTTCTGAATGATATATTGAAACATACCAAGTTAATATTGTGTCATCGTTATTAATAATGATTACCATAAACGATTAAGACCATTAACAATTTTAAACTTGAAATTTTAAACTGCGGTAGAGGTGTATGGTAAATGCGGTAGTGGTAGAGCGCTTACCTCATAAACAAAAAGTTCCAAGTTTGATCCCCACCATTTCCCTGGTAGTACCTCGCTAAACTTGTTTCTTTGCGCAGCAGCCTTGTTTATCAAGATTTTTGTTTTGGAGTTATAGAGTTGAGAGAGGGTTGTAACCACAACTAAAGCAGTCTCTTTCCAAGCAGTGGCCTTCTTGACCTTTGGGAGGTGAATTAACATAAAAAAAAACAACAACAAAAGCTGATTTTAAATTGAATGGAACAAATTTTAAACTTGTCTAAAAACAGTTACACATTATTTGGTAATGTTCCAGGGTAGTAACCAAAGGATGAGTATCTAGGTGTCAAGGCTACCATCAAAAGCCTGATTCACATTAAAAGTGGATCAAAACTTATACTAAGATGCTTCTTTTACTTCTAGTTTTAGTTAGCCACATTTAGAAAATTATCTAGTAACTCCAGATTATCAGAAAAAGTTGGAACTGATGAAGAACATATTTGCGGAGATGTATTTTTTTTTAGACATACTACTAATGAAATAATCAAATATCTTTTGTTGATTTTTTAAAGAAATATTTTTTATATGCTTTTTACTTTTTTCATTTACTACTCATATTAAATATTAAAGCTCATTAAACTATCGTAAAAATAAGTTAGACATTTTCTTTAATATTTACCTGAAAAAAAACTCACAATACATAAACATACAGTTGTTTATAAACATAAAACTAAATATATATATGTTTTTTAAAATGAGTTATAAATTTTACATTTTAATGATGAGCTACAAATTTTAGGTTATAATATAATGACAGGTATGCCTTATAATTCATTATGATTAATAACACATTCTCTATACTTCAATGCCATACACATAAATCAACAATGAGCTTTATCAATATTAAAGATAATTTCTTTTTTTTTTTTTAATGAAATCTGTCGCCAATATATTGACAAGAGCATTTCCACAATTTTAAAAATCACAACTAATACTCTATAACTACCATACTAAAAACTATAATAAGATAAATAAACAAAAATATATATATAAGAATATAATAAATATAATTTAAATAATATATATAAAAGAAACCTGTGCAAATAAATATCAGCAACATCTTTGTCAGCAGCAAGAACATCAGCTAGTAATAAGCCTTCTGATTCCAACTTTTTCTCTTTAGTTTTCTTTCTTCGTTCTACTAAAGTTGCGCTGCGAGGAGTTTTTGGTTTATTCTTTTTAAAAGTATTCAAAAGTTAACAAATAAGCAGTTTGAATTGTAAATGATTGAATTGTTGAAGGAAAAAAAAGGATTAAAAAATAATAAAAATACCTCTGGCAACTGACCCCACAACCATGTAATATCTTGTTCAATTGCATTTTCTACTGATGGAGTTTCTGTGTCACTGAATACAGTGCGCAAATGTGACTCTGATGGACTAATTAAAATAAATTTAAATTACTTATGCATATTTATAATAACAAAACAATATTACATAGCTTTATTCAAAAAATTGAAATACTAATATTTTTTTCTGCATTTTGAAGTAAGCCCATAAAGTAAATTCTCAGAAAATAAAGTTAGATAAAACTTTATCAAATCTGGATATTTAAAATAATTTTAACATGTTAAACAAAAACTATGTAGACCCACTATCAAATATATAGCATACAAAATTAATTGCTACCTCATAGATAATGGAGAAGATATCGGACTATCCATGTCAGAAAGAGGATACTGCACTCTTGAAGATGTCAAATCAACAGAATATGACTTTAACTAAAAAAAAAGGAAAAATTTAAGATTTTAGATTACAGAAAATTATTTTTTAAAAACTTAAAAATTATTTTAGATTTTTTAAAAATTTTAAAAACAATTTTCTAAAATTTAAAAAATAATTTGCTATATATTTCTTTCATCATGCATACTTTTTTTTACCAAAAATTTCAACATTGATTAATGTAGCTGAAAGATATATATGGTAAAATATTTTTCAATTAAATATTTGGATAAACTTAGAAATATACAGAAACTAGAAATGAAACAATGGGATTTTTAAATTAATTTTTTTCAAATCATCAAAGCATTATTCACTATAATAATGCATTGGTCATACAGTTTCCTATACACACTGTCCCTCAACAAATTCAAGATCGATAAAAAATGTCAACAAAAACTGTTTCCAGATCCTTTAAGAACTTTTTTTGTACATCAGAAATCTGTTAAAATTAAAATCCTAGCTGCTCATCCAAGATTTTTTAATGACTTTCAAATCGACCATTTTTTCTTAAAAACGTCAATGCCCGGTTTAAATACTTAATAGGATAACTAGATCATTTGTGTAATATTCTAGTTTTTAATTAAATTAATTTTGTATTAATAAATAGCTAAGAACTCTATTGAACTAAATTAATAACAAATGTGAGAACTATGATATTATTGTAGCATATAAAAATAAAGTCTTTATCTTCGACATCTTCTTTATTTTTTGGAAATTTATGAAATAAAAATAAGTATTGAGTATTATACTTAAAATTGCAAATTAGCAAATCATGATGAAGCTACAGTAAAAGTATAAGCACCATGTGGGAAAAAAATAATTTCAAAAAAAAAGTCTCAGCAGTTTGCTATCACAGAAAAGATAGTTGAATAAACTAAAATGTATACAAATTCAAATTTTGACATAGCAAATAGCAAATATTCTTTTAGTATAAGTGGTACTTGCAGAAAAACACGAAGCGTGAAAAAGATAATAAAAACAGAAAATTGCTTGAATTGATAAAACATACTATTGATAAGAGAAACTAGAATTAGAGGAGATAGACAATGCAATTGCTATCAGGGCGGTTCCAAGGGGTGGGGGCATAGGGGGAGTCTAGCCCCCCTACGAATTTTATTAGTCAACAAATCGGACACTGGAGTTGGCAAAATTGGATTTATAGTTGGCAGTCTGCAAATGTCAGAAAACGAGGACCTTTTATTTTTTTAATTGTTTTTTAGATAAGTTTTAAAATCTCTTTGGGAAGGCCCTGATTGCTATATATGCATCACAACTTTAAAATCTTGTTGAGGTAAATATTACAAGCATAATTTATATATAATAATAAATAAAGAGAGTGATATTTTTATTCAAAATTTATAGGTAATGAAGGCGCAAATTCATAATTTGTAATAAGTAATATAATTTTCGGAAGTTCTGCTTAATTTAGGTAACGGAGGCAAAGGTTTTGTAAAAATCTGTACAACAATTTTACCAGAAAGTTATTACTCAAGCTAAATCGTGAATTTACTGAGGATGCAACTAATGATTTCAAAAAGTAGGAGAAATTGAGCCTTCCTAATAAAAAAACATCATTGTATTCTAAAGGGGGTACAACTAGCAAAAAAAGAAAGTTAACAGGTGTTCACAGATTAATAATACTTTGTATAGTACATCAAGTTAAAGAATCTTATGAAAACATGAAACTGCTGTTTAATCTAATTTGGTTAGATAAAACTCCTTATTTTTTTGTAGATGACTTTAAATTAATTTTGGTTCTTAATGGTCTGCAGACAGCCACTTCAACAAATCCTTGTCCATATTGTTATGTTAAACTACAGTCACTCCAATGATTAATTAAATTACACAGGAGGAGGAAAATGTATGAGATGTAAACTGCAATTTAGGTATTTCTTTGAAACCTTTGAACAATAGATGGGTAGTTTTTCGAACATATGGTGATCTGAGAAAATGCTATCACAGGTAAAATTAAACATTATGTTTTAGATAATTTTCTGTTATCAATTTACTATCACCCGTTTAATTATAAACATTTAATACATGTTTAATAAATACTTTACTAGGTTTTTTACTAGGTCAGT
>NC_061167.1:41833543-42001043 GCF_022113875.1 Hydra vulgaris | reverse complement strand
AACAATCTGAAAATATGAAAATTTTTTAACAAAACAAAAGTAGTTCACATTTTCAGACAATCTAATCGATAATTACTCAGGTTAATGGTTTTTTGATTCCATAACGATGTAATTGATTACACATTAGCGGTTAGATATATTGAAAAAAAAAGCGCTTAATAACTACATTAAGCGCTTTTTTTTAATTATCAATTAGTTTAGACGTCATCATTCGGTGAAACATGTCCATATCAGTTTAGACAAAATTATAAAAAAATATAAAATTTTACTTCTTAAAGTAAATAAATATTTAATTACAAGCATATGATAAATTATATATTTGTATGATTTTGAATGAATATTATTAATGCTAATTCTAAATAAATTATTATTTAAACAGTTATATTATTGAGCACAAAATAAATAAAAATTATATATGTAAATGGTTGCTAGAAATGGGTGCCACAAGCGCCCCTGAACCAAATATTTATTAAGTATACGTAGTATATATACTTCTTTGGCTTCCCCGGCTTCACTTCACTTCTCAAAATAAATAAAATTTATATATATCAATGACTGCTGAAAACAAGCGTCACGGGCACCCCTAAATTATCTAGTGCCCAAATAATAATAAATGCATGAAAAAAGAGTCTAAATACTATAAAATACAATAGCTATTAGACTTCGAAATAGTAATATAATGCATCAATGTTTTTTATCTTTGTTTTTTATCCCAGCAATACAATACAATAGTTATTATAATTGTTTTACATCACAGCAATACAATACAACAGTTAATGTCATTGTATTACATCACAGCAAAACAATACAATAGTTTTAGAGCTTCAATGTATTGTTGGAAGAAAAAAAAATACAATAGTTATTGCAACTGTTTTTATTCACAGCAATACAATAACCATAAATAATGTTTTAATTGCATCTCTGGTATTACAATACAATATTATTGTATTGTAATTGTTATTGTATTTAATTTTTACAATAACAATAACAATAGTCCTAACCCTAGTCCAAACAATCTTTATCAATTGTATTTTTAGCTATATGAAGTTATATATACTAACATTTTTTATACTCTTACACGTATCAAAAGTAAAAACTAAGGAAAATCTTTAATGCACTTACATACTTATTTTCTAAATGTTGAAAAAACATTGTTGGTGAAGGAATTGGAGAGGTAGCAAGCTGATTAGGAACACATTCATTATCTTTAACAGATTCCACAAAAAAAGCTTCACCCGCTTCACCAAGCTTCATGTGAAGATTTACTTCTTCATCATTTATCATAACATCTACCTTGAGTTAAAGTGTGTGTATGTGTGTGTATATATATATATATATATATATATATATATATATATATATATATATATATATATATATATATATATATATACACACATATAAATATATATATATATATATATATATATATATATATATATATATATATATATATATATATATATATATATATATATATATATATATATATATATATATATATATATATATATATATATATATATATATTGCTGAAATTTATTGTTTAAATGAGTATACTTACTATTTTCTCACGACTACGTAGAACTCCAAGCTTTCCAAAGCGAACATGAAAAGGACTTCCAACATATGTGCCATCAGGATGCTTTATAACCATTATATCAATAGCACCTGTCAATGTGGCTGAGTTTATTTGGTTATATAAACCAGCTACACTTTTTGCCAAATTCCCAATATAATGCATGGTTTTATATTATCACTACATTGTTTTATGTCTAAAAATGATGCAGTTTACCAACAAATTAAAAAACAGACAAAACAATTTTAAAAATTATTCAAATGAAGTGACAATCAAATTAAAAAAATAACATTTAAAGAAATTTAAATATCTTAATTGTCCTGAAAAAAGTACTGTAAAAAATCTCTTCCAAATTCAAATTGAAGGACTCTTACCAGAATCTTAATGCAAAGTAAACTTCTTATATGGTTCACTTTGAATTTGACTAATGTAACAAAAGGTGTTTATGGTGAGAAACACTTTATTTTGTTTGTACTTTTTTTACCGTATTTAGGACTTTAATTTTTACAACTTTTGCAATGAGAAATATTATTTAAAAAATCTAGAAAAAGAGAAAGTTATAATGAAACATTTTGGGGAAACATGAACAAAATGAAAAAAATTATACTAAAACAAAGACAAAAATAGAAAATAAAAAAAATTAGAAGAAAAACAAAAAATCAGGAGAAAACAAAATCCTAAAACAAAAAAACTTAAGGAAATGTTAAAAATTAAAATAAAAAAGAACGTAAATAAAAAAACACAGCTATTTTGAAGATAAAATAAAAAGTATGAACAAAAAATAAATAGAACTGAAAGTTTCAACTTTTTATTTTTTTTAATAATAACTTGTATATATCTTTATTGCTATTATTATTAAAATTATTATTATTATTATGTTTATTATTTAATAATTATTATTGTATATTATTATTATTATTATTATTATTTTTATTATTTTTATTATTAAGCATTTTGCTTATTGATACCAAATGTAAAAACACTACCAGTTATATATGATTGCAGTGATAATGATAATTACTATAATGGTGATAATAAAATTATCAATAGTAATAATATAAATAAATATCAAAGCTATATATATAAAATTATTTTTATCATATACAGCCCTCGGAATTAGGAAAAATGAGGTTGGCAATAATTTGTCAACCTTATTATTTTAGAGGTCGGCATCAGATTGGCAAAAAATATTTGATACAAAGGTTTTACCATAAACTATAGAAACAAGGTTAACTATTTTTTGTCAACCTCAAACATTTCTAGTCGGCAGTAAATTTGACATTGCCAAAAGCTGCCAACCAGGCTGCATATATGATGATAATAGTATCAATAAAAACATTAGTAAAATTTTATTTATAAAAATAATAACAGTAGCACCAAAACATTATGATAAAGTACAGAATAGAAAACCAAATCCCAATATAAATAATGAATTTTAAAATATGAGAACTAACAAAAAAAAATGAATGAAAATATTAAAAACAGCAGACTGAAAACCATAAGAATTAGATTTGTTAATTTGATTTGTTAACTTTATATTAACAAGTTTAACAAATGAAATCAAGGGAAATTTTTATATTAAGGAAATTCAGATTTAATAGGATTAATTTTTTCTGAAATTTAAGTTTTTATAAACTTTATTTTGGTTTGGATTAAAAAAAATAATTTTAGTTCAGTAGTAAGATTGAAAACCAGAAGAATTAGATTGTTAATTTTTATTAACAACTTGATAAAAAGAAATTATTGTCAGAACAATATTAAACAGAACATGATTTATGTATTTTTATACTTTTTTAACAACGCATTGATAAGAGTAAGTTGGTGTTATCAGCAAAACAGTAAGCTGTTGAAACTTAAAGAATATTATTTTAATTATTAAGCTTATGAATAAAATGAAAAAAGGCAACAATTGCAAGGCCTCAAGGTACACCAGTGGACTATTTTATAAAACGATTTGGAAACAAAAAAAGCAAAAAAACACTTAAATCTTATATAAAGATAGTATGCAAAACTAATTATAATTTTACAATACATTGAAATTGGGGGCAATTATATAACAGAAATTAGGATCCATAACATTTAGAAAATATTTTGAACATTGATTAGTTTTGAAAATACTTTTTATTGCTTCACAGCCTTTATTTCAACTAATTTATGGACAAATTTTCAATTATTTTTCAAATTATATAAGTTCTCTAAATTAAAATTAAATATTAAAAATTTAAACTTTAATTAATAACACCGTATTTTAAATTTGAATTGTTTGTATATCATTGATAAAGAATTGCACAAAGCGTTTCAATAATTCCAAAATTATAGATAGATGATTTCATTAAAACAACGATAATAAGAAGGAATACTAACATCACTCATATACTTACCTTTTTTATAATATATTTATAATATGTTTTGTTTACAATTATTAACTACCATTTTAAACCGTTTAAAGAAAAACATCTGCTCAACAGACGCTTACATCTCCGAGATAAACGATTGATAAGCGTTTACGTCTAAATTAAATTTAAAGTAAAATTATTTTAAAACTGAATTCTAAAAAATAAATATTTTTATACAACTGCACTATTAAATCAAGAATAAACAACTCATCAGTTTGTTTTTTAAAATTTAATTAAGCTAAAAGTATACTGAGATAAGTAATTAAGACAAAGCAAATATAGTAAAAACCAAATGCAATCTTACTAAAGTACAAATATCTTTATCAGTTATACAATTTGAAAGCTGATACGTTATATATTGATATTATTCGATATATATTATACTAATATTTCTTTATATTTGAGAAAGATAATTTTTAGACATGGAGCAAACTTCAACCTTTTTTCTTAACTTTATTTACTTAAATATTACAAATTTGTTTTAAAAAATGGGACCAATATGTACTTTTTGGACACGCCTAATAAACTTCCGTCTACTTCCGTCTACTTCCGTCTACCCTTCCGTCCATGGTACATTGGTTAGAGTTTTGGTTCAGAACCAAGAGATTCGAGGTTCAACGTCGGCTCTAGCCCGATAAACGACATTGGTAAATAAAAAAGACGGTAAACTTCCTGGTTATATGATCCTCAATGGACTTCTGCGATACGACTGTTAGGTTTTCTTAGAGCACCTTTATAACTAAAAAAAAAAAATTTCAAAAGTTTTTGTGTTCCTAACATAAAAATTTGTAAATATGCATTTATAATAATTTTTCAAGATGATAACATAAAAAGTTACTATAGTTAATTCTCTGTAATAGGTATGCAGAAATCGTGATTTACGGAACCGAGTTTTTTGCTAAAATTCTGTGCCACATTTTTTGAAGTCTCTTCTAAGGTTGTGTTACACAAAAACAAATTTTTTTTAGAAATGGCTATTGGCCTTCATGTTTTTGAAGAAGTAGAAGAGTTCAGCTATCTTTTCCTTTTTATATATTTTTTGTATATTTATTAAATTTTATTATGGTTTTATTGATTTTGAAAAATACCTTATTGTTTTCATATCAAATTATTATTGGCAGTTTGTTGAATTTTTTAAAAACCATTTTTTATACCTATCTTTTATTAAGCAGCTAAATTTTATTTAAAAAAATGTGTCGCAGACACCTCACTACTTCTTGCAGAAAAAGGAACCTAAAATTGTTTTTTCTCAGTTTCGACGTGGGCTAGGGGAAGGTTGAAACTAAAACTTTTCGAAATAATAATATTCTTATGTTATTAACATGAAAATATAAAAGACTTTATTATTGCTATATTAATAACTTTAAAAAAGTTTATAATTAATTACAATAATTATAACAATTAGAAACAATTACAAAAAATAATATAAAGTTAAATAACTGAAGCCCTAAGGGAGAAAAAAATTGTTGGAGGAAGGAAATGTTTCTTATATTATCTTATTTCGAACATTTTATAAATAATAATATTGTATTAAATAAATGTATAAATATATTTTAAGTTTTGTGATTTACTAAAAATATATTACAAAATTCAAAATATATTTTTATTATAACATTTTATTTGTGTACGTTTTACCAAAATTGGTATTCGACTTACCGGCCCTAACACCGGTTAACTCAAACTTATGTTATCTCAAACTGTTTCTATTGGTCCCTTAAAATCGTCTAATTGATTAATATTAAAATTCTCCGGTTTGAACCTCGGGTAACCCGAACTTATTGGAAGAAGAGTGGGAGTTGTTATAGACTGCTTTGATGTATTTATAGACAAACTAAAAAATGTACTAGCACGTGCCCAAACATTTGCTTCATATAAACACCACAACACCGTCAAATTTTTTTTTGGTATTGCTTCTCAAGGTGATGTAAAGTTTTATTTCTAAATCATGGCATGGTTGCGTTATTAATAAATATCTAACTGAAAATTGTGGTTTTTTATCAAAGTTGTTGTCTGGTGATGTTGTTATGGCTGATTAAGAAATCAGTATGAGAGAGTTATAGATAATCTATAGAAATATAGAAATCAGTAAGAGAGAGTTATAGATAATATTTGAAATATATATAAAATAAATATAAAAGAACAATGTACCTCTGAAGTAATTGATAAAACTAAATAACGGCCTTACTACAATGGACAAAGCTGTTACAATATCATATTCATTGATAAATTTGAATGATTCTGTAATACCATTTGATTAACCATATGGTCAGATGAAGAAATGTAAAGCAAGAGTTTTTTTATGAGTAGAATATATCTGTGTAAATGACAGCGGATTTAGGGCTACAGAAAAGTCACTAAAGCCACACTATATTAAAAAAAGTACCGTTTTTTGCTAAAAGATAGGCTGCACCATTTTCTAATATCGTGTGGCCCTAATCTTCCATCATTTCTTAGTATATATATATATATATATATATATATATATATATATATATATATATATATATATATATATATATATATACATATATATATATATATATATATATATATATATATATATATATATATATATATATATATATATATATATACATATCTTAATGAACCATCAGCAGGTTCATTAAGATGTTTTCTAATAAGCCAGCTGAAGGCAAAGCAGACTGTAAAAGAAATTTAAATTAGTTTTTAATTAAAACTATTTTATTTATAGAATACACTAACTTATTATTGTTATATATATATGTACGTCTACTAGCTTCTTTCCTCAACATAAATTTAAATAGTAAATACAATGCCTGCAAAACGTGCTCGAATGGCTGCATTTCTGTTTTACAGATTTTTTACGTTTTATATACGTGTTATATATACTTTTGTAATTTTTTTATTATTTTATTTTTTGCGATAAGCTTATATATCTCCAATTTACCATCGATCTAATTTTTAATTTGAATTAGTCAACAAATCAGATTTAAAAGCTTGCGTGTTTTTTGGCGCGAAGCGGTATTAAGAATCATTTGAAACAGCCAAAGAATTTGGCTGTTTCAAATCGTGTTCTCATTTCTTTTATTATAAAATCCAACACTGGGTAAACTACAGAAGTTTTTAAATCTTGATCTTGTTTAGTAGAAGAATTTCTTTTTGTATGATATTGAACTTGTGTTTCAACAATTTCTACCACAATTTTGTCTCATGAACAAAACTTTCACACTAATTACGTATGTGACTCATCTCTTTTACTAAATTTTGGATAAGGGTTGTTTCAAAATAAAATGGTATCTTTTTACTTTATATCATCTAACAATGTTCTTTTTTCATAGTAAAAATTGAAGTATTTTTTTAATCTAATAAAAGATGTAAGTTCCCTGAAGAGTAAAACCAAGATAAAACACAGAGAGTACACCAAGATAATTCTTGACATTTGTTTAAATGACTTGATTTGTTTCACTGTTTGTTTCTGAAAGAATTTGAAGAGATAATGGTATGTGTTTTTTTTAGCATTTTCCATCGAGTAGGACTATGAGAGAACATACAGTTAAAGTTTTTATATTTCCAAAAAAGTTTATTACATCAGGGTTTTTTTTTTCTGGATTAAATCCACAAAGTTTAATGAATAGGCTCCACATTGGAAAAATAAAAACACCTTTCTAAAGTGGTCATTAACACCATTTTTTTCAGTACATTTTTGAACCGTTATAATTACGTTGTCAACGACATTTTTGGAGATCATTTGTTAGATGTTATAAAATATTACACAACTTTTTTCATCGACTTTTTCTAGGGGAAAATCCGATACTGGCTAAACCTCTCAAATTGTTGTTATGGCATCGTAGACAATGAAGTTTTATTTTCCTTTTTTAAGCCTAATGTCAATATTTTTTGACATTGAAAAATGACCTCGTGTTTGTTTATCTTTATTTTTGTAAATAACAAAGATTAATAAAACATTTTTCCTTGTAGATCATTAGGTACAATTTCAAGAACTCGCTAAATTTTCTCAATGTTGTTTTCATACTATCGCTAAGCATCTGAAATGAATTTGGGCTTTAAAACAGGGTCATCAAAAGTTCAAAACTTTTTGATTAAATTAGAATCAAAAGTATCATTTAAATTTTATTATTTTTCTGCTAACCCATCACTATACCCTCTACATCACTATACCTTCTACATCTACATCACTATAATCCATCACTTTTATCCGCCTTCTAAAAAACAGAAACTTCCACATATCATGCCAGACCTTTTAATCAATAATATTACTTCAAAATGGGAAAAGGTTACAAAGTTTCTTGGAATACATAATGATGAAAATTTTTCCTGGAGGTATCATATCGATACTACTTCCACAAAAATTGCAAAATGCATCGGAATTTTTTATAAAGCAAGAAATATATTAAGTAAATATCAGTTAACACAATTGTATTATTCATTTATTCATTGTCAAATAAACTATGCAAATTTGTATATGAGGAAGCACCCATAAGACAAAGCTTAAATTTCTATAGGGTAAGTTGGCGAATTTCGGGCAGCATCGAATTTCGTGCAAACAGGCTTTTGGATCAAAAAAATCACACTGACGCTAATTTAATCAAAGTGTTGTTTCACGTTTCAGTTAGTACAACCTTTCCGCATCAAGTTACTGCTAACCCCATGTCGGTAGTCCAAATATTTGTATTAAAAAAGCTATAATAAGTTACGATACATCGGTTTTTCATGTAAAGTGAAAAAACGTAAATCTTTTTACACTTAACTTTTACACTTAACTATACAAAAATGAAGCACGACATTTCTTTGAAAGAAGTACTAATCGTTCACCCAAGTTTAACAAATATGTTTGGAAAAGTAAAAATAAAAATAATAAACAAATACTTTTTTGATGTAAAAAATTTCTGCATGAATTATTGAAAGCATCATATTTTGTGCATTATGCCCGAAATTTAATTTTCACAGAATTAAATTTCGTGCATTATTTTATTTTTACCTAACAATGATTTTGAATGCTTATATGGTTTTAACTATCTTTAAAAATATTCTTAAGGTTGCTTGTGACGTTTTTAAGACAAAACAAAAAAATTAAAGCAACAGCTGCAAAATTATCCGCATGGCTGGATTTCTATTAACTAAGCAATATTTAAATTCAAATTTCAAAATGTTAAAAATATAGCATCATCATAAAAGAATATACAAGTTATAATTTTTTAATCAAGTTTGTTATCGTGACAAGCTAAACTTTCCTTTTTCCATGAAAAATGATTGTCAAACTGATAAACTTGAAGTTTTAAATATAATGTACTTTCTCAAACAATTGGTGATAGAATAAATGGCAGATATGGTTCCGCGATGAAAAAGATCGGTTAGTGTTGATTAAAATATTTATTTACTTACTTACGCAGATGTAATTCTGCATGAGCAATTCTGCAAAAAGCAATATATAACAAAGCATCGACTTAACGATAAAGAAAAAAACGATATGATAACTCATAGAAAGTTTGTCAATAATCTGCCAAGCAAGTTTTGGATCTACAAGTAAATAATTGCTACTCTATTAGTTATATTTCCAGGAGTACAGCCTCGTTACAATTTAGACCATGTAAATCCATCTATGTTCTTCAATTTAGACCATGTAAATCCATCTGACTAAGTTCAATTCTTAAATGTTTTTTATTTAATTGCTTTATAAAAATTTTTAAGTATTTTTTAGCTTTTTTTCAAGCATTAACGAAAGATATATATTTTCAGTGCCATTTCAGAATAATATTCGACAAATAATGTTTGGGGCCCATCCAAACGGTTTTTGGTGTAGCTTATATAACATTATAAAGTTTTTTAATATCAACACTTGTTTTTACAGGTCCTATAAGTTAAGAGGGTCTTTTAGCTTTTAGGACCTGTAAAAACATTTATTATTATAGCCCAGTGATCGAGCCACCCAAACGGTTTTTGGTGTAGCTTATATAACATTATAAAGTTTTTTAATATCAACACTTGTTTTTACAGGTCCTAAAAGTTAAGAGGGTCTTTAAGGACCTGTAAAAACATTTATTATTATAGCCCAGTGATCGAGCCTATAAACAGGCTTGATCACTAGGTCAAATAAATAGCCGCGGGCCCCACGTTATGTTCTAAAAAAAATAATCCAACTCTAAGTCAGACATTTAATCAATAGCAAAATATTTGCAAAAAACTATATATGAATTAAGTATTGCATCTTGAATAAATCAACTAAATTTAAATTATAAAAAAAAGCTCACGAAATTAAATCTTACTTTGTCAACTTGCACAAAATTGTGCAAATCATCGAAAAAAAAAAAATTCATAGCGAAAACAAAAAAATAAATAAAACATAGTATTTAATAATTGCCTAAATTATTACTATTTTGTAGAAAAAACAGTTGGCTGCCTAAATTGAGCTCATTATATTTTTGGTGGCCGTTTGGTTATATTCTATAACGTTTATGGCAAATGTTCAGCAAACTGCCCAAAATTCGCCAACTTACCCTACCTTCGTCAGAAACACGCAGTTAGCGTAATAAATTTTAAAAATCGGTTTTCTCACACAAAACCACCTTTTAAAGTAATGAATATTTTGAATGTGTACCAACTAAATGTTTTTAATATTATATTGTGCTTAATGTTTAAATGTAGAGAAAATATGTCACCAACTGTATCTAAAAAAGTTTATAATTTGAAACCCAAAAACAAGTATAATCTTCGCACTAATAACAATCTTATTAGTGCGAAGATTATTAGATGCCCCCTTTTGCCAGCAAAAAAAGACCAGTTTTTTATTTCTTATTGAGGACCTTATCTCTGGAACAAAAAAGATTTACCAAATTTTGATTTTTCTATTAAAATGACTTATGCTTCATTTAAACAGAAACTCAAAAAGGTTATTCTTTTTATTAGAAAATATTCTCATCTATTCTTAACTATTTAATTAAGACTAACAGTTACTAAGTATTTTATAAAAAGATGTATTATTATTATTTCATTACGAACAGTTTATTTCTAATTAAAATTATATTGAAAAAGTGTAAATATATTATATTTATTAAGGGATTCATAATAAGATTCTCATGATCTTCTAAAAGTCCTGCCGTTGTTGCTGCCAAATGTAAATGTAAATATATATTCTCTTATGGTTATTGTAGTTATACATATATACATATTATTGTAACTATATTATCTGGTTATTATAACTATTTTTAAACGGCGAAATAAATCTAAAAAAAAAAAAAAAAAAATACCCCATCACTATACTTTTTCCTCAAATTAATATAAAATTGTATATAAGAATTAAAAATAAAAAATTTACCGAAAAAATTTCCAGCACATATTTGACAAAATCCTGTATCAGCATTACATTTATCCTCTCTACCCATATAGTTATACTTTCCTCGCATGCCAATTCATCATGGAAAGTATTTTGTGTAGCCAACTCCTGTATAATCCTCAGGGCTTACGCATTCTTCGATACCAAAATCCATTTTCTCTCCATTAATGTTGTATAAATCTTAAGTTGCATTCCATAATTCCATAGTAATGATGTAGCAGGGTTGGCATCAGAGCCGTTGCTAGACTAATTTAACCGTGGCAAATGGGTTGGATGCCCGAATATCTTGTAAACTGTTTGTGTGATTTTTTTAAAACTAACAATAAATTAAATGTTACTTTAAAACTGTGAGTTAACAAGTAAAGTTAAATTTAATAACTTTTAAAGAAATCATTAATACGTAAAATCAGATCCGTTTTTGAGTCAGCAATGTTTAGCAAAATAGAAAAGTATTTTAGTTGTTAAATGAATTTATAGCAATCTATTTTTTAATATCCGCCGAAGTTGTTTAAGAACTCATTTTTTGTTGTTGTTGTTATTAAGAGTTTCACTAAAAACGTAGATAAATTATAAAAATAAATTATATATTATTAGTATATAATTTTTCAAATATGTTTAGCGATATAAGGAAAAGTTAGTTTAAAAAAACTTTTGTGTGAACATTTCTATGTTTCATTTACTTTATATTCTTTATGATCTTTCTTTAAAATAGTACGGAAATCAAAAAAAATAAAAACTTTCATATATGACTTTATCTTATCATTTATTCATTTCCGCTTCTTTTAATTTTTATTGACTTCTTTCATTCATTCTATTTTTTCATTCACATATATACAATGCATATGAATGTTTTACAATCTATATACAATGTAATCTGTATGCATTACATACAAGTTACACAAGATTTTTATAGTTTATTTTTCAATTTTCTTTTCTGAGGGGTCATATATAATACGTACGCCAAAAATTTAAAAATTTGAACCCTTTTTCCTACCTCCATGTTGCCATGCGTATTTTAAAGTCTTCTCTTCCCTAATTATAATTTCGAACGTTTTTGAAATATCCCTACCTCGCTACCTTCTTTTTATGAGTTAAAAAGTTTTTAATTTAGAAAAGAATTGTATAAACTAAGAAATATTTTTTAAGTTAGAGCGTGCGTATTTTAAAATTGATCCCTTCCCCCCCCCCCCCCCCATACTTTACTAATTGATGATATCCATTGACTATTATTAAATATTGTTCCATATAATTGTTCATTTTTATTAATTTTAGTTTTCATTGTATTTATAAAAATTGTAATAACACATGTATTCTTAAGATTTATATTTATAAAGTGTCATTTAAATTGTCTAAGGCCGACGTGTTATAATCTAAGGCCGACGTGTATTTCAGTAAGTCTGCAAAAAACGAGTTTTACGCAAAAAACAAGTCTTACGTAAAACAAATATTATTGAAAGTCATATTCTAACCAAACCCTTAAGTTCAGAAACCAAGTAAATCAATTAGCAGTAAAACGATAAAATCAGAAACCAAATAGACAATAAGACCAAAAACTACGTAAACCAATTAAGTCAAAAACCTAGTAAACCAATAAGGTCAGTAAGTAAACGCCATTTTCAAACAAATTGAAGAAACTAATGTTGATGTTAATATCAATTTTAAAATAGAAAAAATGATTTGATTTCTACATTTAGTTGTTTTTTAAGGGAAAATTAAATTTTATTTTTAATGTTCAGTATGTTTTCGTATTTTTTCATTTTTTGTTGAATTTTTTACAATTAAAAATACATCAATTAAGTTATTTCATCAAACAACCGTAAAAAAACAAAATTAAAAAAATATACTTGACAGCCTGCTATATAATTAGACCCACAATGTAATTTCTTTGGTTTTCAATTTTTGATTCAACACGTTTAAAAAAATATTTTTACACTTAAATTATTAGTTTTTTAATTTTGGCATTACACCTTTATATACATTCCATATACTTAAATGACCTTAAAAAGGAAGTCCAGGATTGTAGTTGTGAGTTTCACATCATAATTTTTGCGTTAATGATTCTGGCTCACTTAGAAGGGCCGTAACTTTTTTAATTTTGGAATATTTTAAGTTTACACTCTTTTTTGTGCTTTGGTTTTTTTTGCTATTTATCGCTTGACGTATGAAAACAAGTTAGGCTCCTCAAAACGCTTCGAATTAAAGAAATCCATTTGAATTGACTTGATCACCTTATTGATTTTCTTCAGGAATACTATAATTTAAAACAACATTTTTACTTAATATAAAAAAGAAAAATTGTGATGATAACTTTGGTTTTCGTAATCATCACATAATAAACAGTCTTGAATACTTTCAATTTTGAAATTTTTGAAGAGTTATATCCCTTAAAATTATGTAGAGCCAAATAAATAGCCGTTTTAAAAAAATATAATTTTTACAAATATCTCAATATATAATAATTTATAAATGTGTAAAAAAAATAAATAGTAAAGATCGAAAATCTTAAAACTTTAAATTTTCTTTTTGCATGGAATAAACAACGATCCTTTAAACAAACTATCGATATCTTCTAAGTTTCTGCTCTTTGTCTCCGGTAAAAATAAATAAAATACCCAAAATCCAACAAATGCTACAGAGGAATAAAATAAAAAAGCACCAAATCTAGTCAACCAGTCCATAAGATTTAAAAAAGTTAGCGATACTAGCAAATTCAAAACCCAATTTGTAGCAGTAGATATTGAATTTCCAGTGCTACGTGCCCATATTGGATAAATCTCTGCATTAATACACCAAGGCATAGAACCTAAATACAAACAGATTTTATGTATTTTTTCTTTAACGGATTATTTTAATACGAATGAATGTTTGCATGTGTGCATGTATGTATGTATGTATGTATGTATGTATGTATGTATGTATGTATGTATGTATGTATGTATGTATGTATGTATGTATATATGTATATATATATATATATATATATATATATATATATATATATATATATATATATATATATATATATATATATATATATAAATATATATATATGTATACACATACATATATTCATACATACATATATGTTTATATATACACATTAAAGAAATGCTTTTTATTATGAGACGCAATTTTAAATAATACTTATTTACGACTACGTTTTTAAGGATAACTAAACTAAACAAGGTGAACACAAGCAAAGTGATATTTAAAAACCATTTTTGCAGCTTTAACTGAGGTGTTAAAATGTTAAAGCTGCAAAAATGGATTTTAAACATCACTTTGCCTATCCTTAAATGTTAAGGAAAAAGCTACCACAAAAATATCCTCCTCCCTCCCAACACACACATATTACTGGGAAAAAATGGTTTCCAAAATAAACTATAGGTTTGTCACTGTTAAGTTGCATTAACGCATAACATATAAGTAAATTTGATTACTTCTTACCCATGCCTGGTGCAAACATAGCTAAGTAAAATGTCATAGCTAGTACTGGAAACCACGGATATGCCGTTGGACAAATGCCACTCCACTTAGGGACACTAGAAGTAACATTAGAATAGTATTTTTGATCGCAGAGTGGTGAAACGCCTTTATTATTTCCAAATGGTAAACATGAAGCATGCAAAACTTGATTCCCATCAGCAATGTAACAAAAACCACACTTTTCATCATTTAAACAAGATTGGCATGTTTTTTGAGTACTGCATATTTCATCAAGTGGTTGAACCATGTAAGTTATCTTCCATGATTCATGTTCCAGTTTCCAAAACATGAAAGCAAGCAAAAGAAGTGCAGCAGATACACCAAATATACTAACTAGTGTTAACTTTCGTCGCCCAACATGTTCAATAAGCATAATGCTCAAAATTGTAAATACAAAATTTCCAGCAGCGACTACAGCTGCTAACCATATTATTGTGTGTTCATCTTCTACACCAGCCAATTCAATGATAGTAGCGCTGTAGTACCTGAAGATAATTGAAAATAAGTATAAACTGTAGCTAACTACATGTATAAAAAATGAAACACTAAGTTGTTGTTTACATGACAGTATTTATTCCACAAAGCTGTTGAAATGCTTGCAAAGCGCATCCTATTGCTAGAGCTCTTCGCGTATGTTTTAGTCTTAGTATATCTTTTATACTTCCATCTGAATAAAAAAGCAAAGAAAGTTGAATGCAAATTAAAAAAAAAAAAATTATTTAAATGGAAACATGAAATTATATGGTGTAAACATAAGAAATATTAATTTAAACAACATAAAAAATTTAAACAACATAAAAAAATTAAACAACATAAAAAAAGTGACAAAATTTAATGTACTAAAGCATTAATTTAATTGCTTTGACATTTTGACGACAATAAAATGTAGCTTAATTGTCGAGGTAGCAAAATTGTATTTGAAAGAGACTTTTTTTACATTAAAAGTCTCTTTCGAATACAATATAAGGATATATATATGTATAAATATATTTATATATATATATATGTATATATATATATATATATATATATATATATATATATATATATATATATATATATATATATATATATATATATATATATATATATATATATATATATATATATATATATGGACATTCTTGTAACTTTCATTATTGATTTGTTGAGTTCAAATAATTTTAGGGTACTTATATAACAATTATATGCCAACTATTAACATATAACGTAAGTTATATGAATCTAAAAACAGTGTTAAAATTTTGGTTCTGCTATTATGTATCTGTTGTCTAGTAGTGTTGATGTGTCATTATAAACAGTTTCGAAAAAATGGGTAAAATGGCTTTGTTATTGGATGATGGATACCATTTAGATTAGAATTTTGTCTTCTTTGATTTAAAAACATTAGGAACCAGGTTATTATCACAAAAAATTACCTTTAACTTCATTCTCCTTTTAAAATTTTGATGACATCTATATAGTTTAAATGATGCAATAATGAATAATGCTAACAAAAGTGGCCTTATAGAGCTCCAGTCACTTAGATACAAAAATAAAATTAAGATTTTAATTATCTTGTTGAGACATTTAGCAATATTTCACACAACAAATTTATAATTTTAAACATTTACTTTTACAAACTTTTTTTTCAAAATAAATTATATATTTACCCAGTAAAATTTTTAGAAAATATGATGAGAGTGCTATATAACAATAGCTTTAAGAAACTTTTTAGAACAGTTTTTGTGAAAATTGGATATTTTGTAACCATTCTCACAGAGCTGACAAAAATTATAATGAACATATTTAGTTGCTTATTTGCTCCAATAGCCTAGTTCTTTGTTTAGATAACTATTTGATGATATATTATACAAAAAATACTACTATAAAATGTTATTTTATACAACTTATTTGTCATTTTTTCTAAGAATGCGTGTTTATTAATCTCCCGACAGACGTAGCTTAAAAACCACTTGACTGATAATTTATATGAAAATTTCAGGAAGTATTCCTCTTATAAAGACATATGCAATCAACAGAATTTTTTTTAAAACCAGACAGGTAAAAAATAGACGGGTCTTTTTAATTTTTAACTTTTTTTTATTTTTTTAAATTTTTATATTTTTAAACTATAGAAATTTAAAGGGATCCCTAAGTGCTCCTAACATATGATCTCATATGAAAGAGCATAAAAAAAAATATGTAAGTTTTTTTTCTTTTTCACTAAATTGTAATAATAAATGCATGCTAACAAAAAACAATTGCTGAAATCACTGAAAAACAACTCCATTTTGATTTTATTTTTTCACCATTGAAACTCGATTGTTAAAAATCACGTTAGTACGTCACAACAACTTTAAAATATCTACTTCGATTTTGAAGTAAAAAAAAGTTGTGATTAAATAGTTAAGTTTTAATCAAGTTTTTTTAATTAGTTTTGCAAAAACAGTTATTAAGTAATAGTTTTAAATAGTTTAGAACTTATAAAAAAGTCTTATAGGGTTCGAATTAAGCGTATCGCGATTGCTTTTGTGATTAGTTTTTTCTTTTGTGATTAGTTTTTTCTTAAAAAAAATCTTTTCGCGATTTGTTTTTTTTTGGTTGTTTAATTACTTTTTTTCTAGCTTAGCATTTTTTTTAGCAATTCTTAAAAGTAATGTTTTTATCATAAAGAACGTCACACAAAATTTATTATTCTGAATACATAGATGAATAGATGATTTGCTCTTTCGCGCAGAGATTTTCTTTCAACATTAAACATTTTTGAATTTGAATTAATTTAAATCTGCGTGGAAAATTTTTATTAGGCGAAAAGTTGAAAAGTTGAAAAGTTGGTTTTTACCTTTGTTTATCAAAACTTCATGTTTAAAATAAGGCTTAAAAACGTTAGAGCAAAAAAATTACTGACTTTTACTTGCATTTTTATACTGTTTGAAAAAAAAAACTAATAAAAAAGAATTAATTGTTATTATTATTAATTCTAATAATTATTAATTAATATATTATTAGTTAATTCTTTTTTATTAGTTTTTTTTTTCAAACAGTATAAAAATGCTAATAAAAACCAGCAATTTTTTTACTTTAACGTTTTCAAGCCTTATTTTAAACATGAAGTATAATTCGATTTATTTAACCAAATTTTTTTGTTTCATCTTTTGTTGGAAAACTTGAAATAGAAAAATTGAATAAAAACATCAATCATTTAAATAAAAAACTTAATTATATTTAAACTTTTATTAGTCCTTTATTCAAGAAACAATAAATTATAAAAAATGTGGTATCTAATTTTTTATTAAGTTTTTGACAATGTTTTTTGATTTATTGACGATAATTTTTCCCCCCCCCCCATTACCGCACATCGGCGCGAGCTATAAGAGAGAGAGAGAGAGAGGGGGGGGGGGGAGAGAGAGAGCAAAAAAAAAAGAATTTTTTTTTTCGCAATTAGATTTTTTTGCGTTAATTCGAGCCCTGTCTTAGTTTAATTTCTAATAAAATGTCTATTCAACCTTATTAATTTGAACCAAAAAAATATAGCAATTTAACATAAATGTTAATTTAACTAAAACATTTTACAATAATTATTTTTTTTATCAAGCAAAAATGAGAGTAACTGTCACTTTTGAAACCATAAAAATGACTGAAATAAATTTATTTTTCTACTAAGGAAATATTTAAATAAACTTTCATGTGTCTAAATCAATATTCATTTGTTAAAAACTGACTAAAAAGAGTTTAAAACTTGACTTCTATTCATTTTTAGCCGTGGAATTGCCCTTATAACACAAATATATAAACTAAAATTATAAAAAAAAATTTAATATACAAATATATTTTCACAAAATGCTGCAAAACTTATTCTTGTAAGTAATTATGTGTTAGTTGAAAAAAAAACAACTTCACTTTTACCAAGTTTGCAATAATGACATTTTGTCTACTTTGTTTATTTTGACGTACAAACGTTAGTTTTTTGAGGCAGTAGAGTCAATAAACTTTGGACAAGGCGCATTTTTTTTATTCGAAGAAAAGCGTTTTTTTGAAAATTAAATTTGTTAGTGTGCGTTCATTATTACGTTTTAGAAAAAATACTATAAATCAAACATTTTTTTTTTAATGCTCTTTTATATGAGATCATATCTTTATAGCACTTAGGGATCCCTTTAAGAAGACGTTTAACATTTATTTGCTTAAAATGATTGCTAAAGTTTAACAGGCCTTCCGCCTGACAGAATAATTGTAGCAAAAACTGTCAGCTTATTGCATAGATCTATTTTTCTACAATAAGTTGGGAAAAAATCAGTTAAAAATATAATTTTAATTGACTGCAATCTTTACCAAGGTGAGAAAATTTGACATTTTTCCCTGCTTAAAATAAACTTCAATAAAAGTTTTTTTTTAATTAACTTTTTTATTATCAAAAAATTGCTAACTTTTTTTCTGTGTTGCTTGCAACATTTCAGCTAATTGATTGAATTCTTCGTCAACATTATTAGTTCCACGCAGTCTGATTAAAACCTTGCGAGCCTTTTCAGCAAAACCTATAAAATAAATTAGTAAAAACAAAAACTTCAAAATAATTTTTAATAAATTTTAAACTAGTCTAAAAAAATATTAGCTTTTGAACTATTTATTTATAACTTGTTAATAGAATTGATTATATTGAAACTGTTTATCAAATCATTATTATCTAGTTTATAAATGCAACCACAGTCAAATTCATTTGACTTGGTCCGCACACTTATGTTTGCAATGAAGGGAAAAAAATAAAAATAGTAGCATCTCAGTTTGATAAAAAATAAACAAATATTTTACATCTTAAAACTTATACTTTTTCTGGCCAGATTTTTAAAATGCTTTAATTGTATTATGCTTCTGCTAATTTTAAACCAAAAGATTCGAATGGTCTACTCAAATACTATCATTTACCAAGATCAGAAAGTGTTCAAAAAACACTTTAATTGTATTGTGCCTCTGCTTTATGCTTTACAATAATATTGAACCAAAGGATTCAAACGGTCTACTCAAATAATATTATTTGCCAAGATCAGAAAGTGTAAAAAAAAACTGTATGGAGTTGCTTAAAACAAGTTTATAAAAAGAGGGATAAAACACAAACAATTTACCAGACATTATTATTCCAGTTTAACAATAAGAAAAAAGATGTGAAAAAAACTAAAAATAAACTTGAATTAATTTTAAAAACAAAGAGATATACTGAAAAATAAGAGATATACTGAAACAAAAACACAATTCAAAGAGAAAATTATAGTTATAAAAATTATAAAAGGAACCCTATATATATAGAAGTTCAAAAGAAAACTTTTTAAAATGTTAAAATAAAATGTTAAAAATAATTTTATCTTGAAAAAATTATAATGGGAGCAAACTTATAGTTTTTATAAACTTTATTAATGGTCTTAACATAATAAAGTATAAAATTTGACTTTTAACATATCAAAATAAGATTGTAAAACATGATTTCAAGATAATTTAAATTTTTTATTGTCTTACAACCATATATTGAATTTAATGTTTCTTCAAAAGTTACTAATAAGGTATTATTTTGTTTAATTTAAAAATGTTTGATGTATTGGTCTTTAGCAAGTATAATTAAAAAACGTAAAGTTTTGCATTTGTACACTCAATCTGTAGCTGGCATTAAACATAACATTGAGGAAAATTTTCTACTTGTTGCTCATGGCCCAACATAATCAACACATTTTTGAGTTTTCTAGTCTAAAATTTCTAATGGACCTAATTTATCAGGGCTAAAACCATATTTATTGTTGATTAGGCTAATAAAGTATAGGCATTTTTCAACTTTTGCTTTAAAGAAAAGTTTTCAAATATTTTACTTTTTTGAATATTTTCTAAATTGCCCAGGCCTGGTGCATATGTTCTTTTTTTAAAAACATTCTAATTTAATATAAAATGCTTCCTAAAAAAATCAAATAAATTAGATTAGTCAAGCAGCTGTAATTTATGTTTTCTGTGATCATGCCATTTTTTTGTATTTTGTTCTATGCTTATGTAATTAGATATTAATTAAAATATCACATCATTTTGGTACCATGACGTTATTAAGGTCAATATTTACAATACCATTATAAAAAGCTATCTACTAATGACAAATATGCTATGCCTTTTAAACCATCATAAGTGCTTCATATAGTGGTATTTTCAGTATGATTAGGGATGATATTAGTGACACTTTTGGTATTATTTTTAAAAGTGTTATTTTTTCTCAAAGTATTATTATCATTTGAATCATCTGTGAATTTATTGATATAGAAATGAATGTTTTCAATTTTATTGTTACCTATGTGAATTATATTTGGTTCAAATAATAGGGTATTAAAACAAACATAATCTGATAAAACAAAGGCATTTCTTTGTGAGTATCTGTAATGTAAATGTTGACAAACAGATGATTTGCGTTCAAATTTCAATTTCATCAATACAAATTAAACACATTACAACTAAACAGTCATTTTTTAAAAGTGTTATTTCAATTACTAAACAATTAATGATATGAATTAAATAAATTAATTTAAATAAAAGGGATACATCCCTTTAAAATTAGTTTAGTTCAGGATCTGCTGATATAGCAATTATGTCATCTTTTTTATTTTACTTTTTTAGGACTCAGTTTATCTTAAAAAATGGTTACATTTGTAACTGTTCTGTTCAAGATGGAGCCTAAATCTTTTCTTTTATAGTTTTTATTGTAACTAGTGTCTTATCATTGTGTTTAAAAACACAAAATTGAAAGTAAGCAACCCAGTACACAACCTGTAGAACTAACAGGACAACAGCAATGTTCTATTGCTGGATTAAATCAATCAAAAAGTAAAATAATTGATCTCAAGTAGTCACTATATAATTTTTTACTCACAGATTTAATGCATATAACATATAACCAGGTAACTAATATATTTTGATACATTGTAGCATTTATTATGCTTCTTCATGAAGTCTGCAGTTCCCTTTCTTTTTATGGTCACAAAAGTTGTAAACTATATCTTCACTAATTTTCTTATTGTAAAACATGTTGTTTGATGACTGTTCAGCTAAAATTTTAAGTATTTTAAGTGAGACTGCATTGAAAATACATGTTTGCTATTCAATAACAAAATTATTCAATAATAATATTCAGTAGCCTAGTAGGCTACTGAATATTGTTATTGAATAATTTTGATTTGCAATTCCTCGAAAGTACCACATAAGACTCCTTTTCTATCTTTTATAATTATTTATGTTGATGAATTAGGAACTAATAAGTGCAATGACAGTATTGTTTAGTTGGGTTTTTTTACTAATATAGTTGCCATTTTCACTTTTTTCCCTACCTTGAATTAATTTTGAAACCAGGCCCCTGAAATGAATTTGGCTTATAAGATGTATTTATAGCTGATTTTAATTGAACTCCATTCTTTTGCATTAACGTTCATTTATACTTTTTTATTAAAAACTTCCTTAATTATTTCATACAACTTCATTTTGTCATTAACATATTTTTTCAGACTAAACTACCTATGGTACCGTTGCAATCTGTAAGATAAAGGTATACATACCGTTGCCTTCTGTAAGATTTATACCTACATATGATTGTTGCTGAAATACCATTCTACTTTATTTCTGTAATAAAAACAATATCTGCAGACCTTATTTGAATTTCAACTAAAACTTTTTATTTTTTTCAAATGATGTTTAATAATGTTATATATTTGTATGTAAACTTGTAACAATTAAAATTGGTATATAAACATTTGAAGCGTATAATAAAAGATGTAAGCGCAAGTAACATGATTGACTACCATATTAATGACCTAAACACTTGTTTAAAATCCAAAAGAAAAAAAAAAGAATAAATAAATAAAAAAATTGCTGTATAAAACTATGAAATTAAATAGTAAACATAATTCAGATTATTCAAATTTAAAATTTTATTTTTATCATTTTCATCTTTGAAAAACAACAACATAAAAATACCTTCATTAAGAAGCCAGCGTGGACTTTCTGGCATCCAAAAAAAACCAACAAAAAGTACAAATGAAGGAAATGCAGCAGCTCCAAGCATATATCTATAACAAAATTATAATTTTAAAAGAGTAGTGAAAAAGTAAAATAAAACAGTAAATAAAATCAAAGGCAATTTTTACAGTAAAATCCAACTTATCCAAATAAGACTCTGCAACAAAGAAGCAGTACAACAAAGAAACTAAAAACATCTTCAAAATTAAAGGCACTTATTTAAAAGTTGCAGGTACTTATTTAAAAGTTGCAGGTACTTATTTAAAAGTTGCAGGTACTTATTTAAAAGTTGCAAGCGTTTATTTAAATGCACAGATTATCATTCATTAACGGCTCAACATTTTTAAGTTTGTAAAGCTTGACAATGTGCGAAAACAGTTTTGTGAAACTCCAATCATTTGTAAGTAATTAGGGTTTCAGTTTTGCAAAATTGTAAGATTTAGCAGTAGTTAATAGCAGGGGTAAGAATAAAATTTATAATACTTTATATACTATAAATTATGCATAAATTTATTAAATACTTGCATATATATAAATTTTAAAACTAATTCATTTCCAACAAGGTTGAAAGCAACCACTGTTAAGTTATGAGTTACTAAAAAACAAAGTTAAAGAGCAAATAAACAGTTAACAAGCCTCTAAAAATTTTTCTTATGCAACAAAATCATAAATAGTTCTAAATGAAATGATTATTATATTTAAAACTTTGATATAATTTCACTTTGAAAATTTGAAAAAATTGTTTTTATGAACTAATAGCAACTTTGTGAAAAAACAATGAACTTTTATTTGATCAAGACTAAGATATTTTCTTCAATATCATTCATATTTGATTTGATTTTTTTCAACTTTGTAACAAATAGCAAGTGGATGTAATGTAGCTTGATCAGCTTTGCCAGTAAAACAAATGTAAGGATGCAATGTTTGTCTTTAAACATTATTTTAAACATCTTTTGTGGTGGCAATAAAGATTATATAAAGTTTGACTTAGAGTTTCAATAAATTCTTTGGACTGTGACAAGTACATTTCAGTTAGTTGACACCCTGTTGTTTGTAGGTGATCATTAAAAACAAAATTATTTTTTCAAACAAATTTTTTCCAAGTCTTGTACATACAGAAAAACATACAGTTTTGAGTATCTATCTATCTATCTATCTATCTATCTATCTATCTATATATATATATATATATATATATATATATATATATATATATATATATATATATATATATATATATATATATATATATATATATATATATATATATATATATATATATATATGTATATATATATATATATATATATATATATTTGTAGTTATTAAGGTGCTCCCAGAAGTCCTTTACAGTCTTATCACAGATTTGACAAGGAAGCTAATGCCTCCTTCCTTAAAATTGTCACTTATTGGGGGTAGAGCTGGCCTTGAACCTCTGACCTCTTGGTTCTGAGCCAGAACTCTAACCACTGCGTCATGACTGTACTATTACAAACACAAACTTTTACTGCATCACTATCTTAGTTCATAGAACTTGCTAAATTCAATTTCTTAAACTTTGTTTGAAGTTGTTTTAAGAACTAATACTCATTGTTTTTGTTTATAAACTTTTACATTATTTATATGCACTAAAAGAGTTTTTTTTTCTTGAAAATTGTCTTGTGAATTCTTCAGACTCATAAACTTTAATGGCTTTTTGCTTAATATTACTTTTCAAAAAATGCCCTGAGACAAAACCTCAGGGTTACTTAGTATCCCTTTTTTCTCAACTTTTGGGCTTTTTTAACAAGATATTCTTAAACTGAAAAATTTTGTAAGTTTTTTCAATTGACTAACTATCAGAAAATGTTAGTAAATTTTTCTTTCTTTAAACTTGATTTCACTTTTCATTTATTACATATAAAAGTTTGTTTATATCATTGCAGTTTATGCAAATTCGATCTTTTTCCAATATTATCGTTTTGGGTTTATATCCAATTAAATACTACTCGGTTTGTCATAGTTGTTTTCAGTTTTTTAATTTTTTGTTTCACAATGTATCTGTTTTGTTTCACAATGTATCCTAATGTATCTGTATTTGAATATCTTTTTTCTGTATAGGAAAATCTCTTCTTAAAACTTACAGTTTTAAGAAGAAATATTCCAATAATAATAAGAAATATTCCAATAATAATATTTTTTGTGTATAGGAAAATCTTTTTTCTGTATAGGAAAATCTCTTCTTAAAACTTTCAGTTTTAAGAAGAAATAATAATAATAATATTCCAATAAAGTAATAATAATATATTATTCCAATAATAATATTATTCCAATAATAATAATAATATTCCAATAAAGTAATAATAATATATTATTCCAATAATAATATTATTCCAATAATAATAATAATCCAATATTAATAAATTTCAATAAAGACGCACTCTGATTTTTCCTCATCTTTTCTCATTTTTTTGTCGTCTTTTTACTGCATAAAATAATCAATAATCATAAAATCAAATATTCAAAAATCAAATAAGTTGATTTAATTCATTAAATGGAAAACTGAAAAGTCTACAACCATGCCATAATATAGAGTATAGGTCTTTAATTTCTTTTTTAGGCCTATATATAGAAACCTCAGCAGAAAAGAGTTTCAAAACTTATTTCAATTATTAACACTACTGTCTATGAATGTCAAGTAAATGTAATTTACCAGATTTAAATTTTTTTTTATACTAGACTATTGCATTAATAAACTAATTTTTAATGCATAGTTTTGATTTTTACAATAAGTGGTCAACCTAAGTCCACTAATGTAACAAAAAATTGGCACTGCTAGTCACAAGGTATTTAGGTTTTGAAAAATGCTTAAAAAACCAGAATTGTCATTTTGTTCTGAAAAATAATTTTTAAATCTCGCAAATGTTGTTTCAATGAAAATCGACAGCGCAAGAGAAACATTTTGCTTTTCATTACCAGGGTAAAGACTTTGATATTTAATTTTTGAAGCTTTTTTAAAATAACCTTGAAGTCATTCATTTTTTGAATGTAGAAGATAAAAATCTACCCAAGTAATATGATCAGCTAGAAAATTATAGACATCATCTTTTATATTATATGTAAATGATGGTAAGACAAATTTTTTACAGTGTAATAAATTATTTCTATTTAAAAAAATCTGAACACTATCATTAAATATTTATATATATATAGACTATCAGGATGATAAAGTTTTAAAAAACAGGTGAATTTATATGGAAAAACCCTAACCCTGACGGAATGACTCAGCCTGGTTGTTTAGTCATACACTTTTTAATAAATTGTTTTGAAAATATATAGCATAATTTAAAAAAAAGAAAACTTGCATTATATTTTAAAATTTTAAATTATGTTATTAATTAGCAAACAATTTAATACAATAGTGCATGAGCTGAAAGGAGGTTATTTTGTTTTTTTTTACATCTTAAATAAAAAAAAATCTAATGTAATAAAAAGATTTGAAATGTTATAAATGTAATAGAATCCTATTACTAGTTATAAAATTAAATATAAATATATAAAAATATATATATTTAGAATGTATAAATTTATACACTACCTCCAACTGTCTTTTTTGATATGACTGAAAGCCCCATTAAGTAATGAAGCAAAAAATTGACCAAATGTTATAAATAACACATTGATTGTAACCAGTTTTCCTCTCATATTAGAAGGAGCTGCTTCAGCAATATAAAGTGGAACAGCCATGCTTACCAATCCTATTTTATAATAAAATAACTTTTAGACTGACTTATTTTTTACCAGCATAATTAGCAAAAGCAAATTAAAGCAAATTAAAATTATATTTAACAGCAAATTCACTAATTGCTGATTCTCAATATTTCTCAATCACATTTATTTGAACTTACCTATTCCGAATCCAACAAACAGTCGTCCTACTAATATTAAAACAGGGCCATTTGCTACTCCCATACAAACTGAACCTATAGTGAAAAGAAATCCACCAGTAATCATTGAAGGTCTACGCCCATAATAGTTGTTTAATATCCCTGATACAAGAGAACCAATTATAGCACCTACAAGAGCCATACTTACAATGGCTTCTTGCATTAAGTTAGTCAAATCAAATTGTTTTTTTAAAGGAATCATTGCTCCAGATATAACGCCAGTATCATATCCAAATAAAAAACCTCCAATGGCTGTGAATATAGTCAGAAAATACAAGTAACTAAAAAAACAAAATATAATAAAAGATTTTTTAAAAATAATTTTCATAATTTTTTAACTATGTTAATAAAGTTTATAGTTTCAAAAAGACATATTCCTATGTAATATTTATCTACTAAAAAAATATCTTATACCATATATCAACACATTTAGTTTTTAAATAATGGAAACTAAAAAAGTATTTTGTATCTTCTGCCTGCCATCTTACTCCAATCAACTAGGTCTGTATATAATTTAATAGTGTTAAAAACATTGTATTTGTCTTTTCAAAACAATACACAGGCAAAATTTTGAACAACCCTAATTTTTTTTTTATATCCACACCTAGTGATACTTACCCATTTCTTACTCATGGTTACCCATTAATCATCCTTATATTTAGCTTACTAACTGAGGACCATTATAGATTACACTATTGAAAAATAAAGTTTAGAGGTCAAATATTTGCAAAACAGTATTTTTGTTCAAACTCAATTAATAAACTAATAATTTAACTCATGTAATGACCCAACGAAGAATTATTTGTGATCTAAAAAACAATATTTTTTTTTAATTTGCAAAAATATTTTAACATTAAACACGCCTTTATTATTCGATGATAAAACTATCCATAACTCTCAAGATATAACAGATAAATACAAAAATAAATAAAAAGAATTAAAAGGTATTCATAAAATAAAAATTTTAAAAAACTTAAAAAAAAAAAAAAAAAAAAAGAAATGCTTACTTTTATATTTCAATTTTTAAAGAAAAAAAATTTGACTTTAAAATTAACTTAAAAAAATGTGGAATTTATTAGTTTTGCAAACCTGTCTTTTATCCATACCATTTTAATAATTTATCAAATAATCTTTAACTACTATTGATAATAACTATTCATTCAAACCACTCTTTTCGACATAGAGATCCTAATAACTTTAGCATAAACATAATATTGAATGGTACCTTATTGTTTGATAACTTTATCAATCCTGTTCACAAAATATAAATTCCACCTATGCTTATTTACATTTATTGCAAATTATGTAAAAAGAAAAATTAAAAAATCAATGCAAAGTTTAATAAGGTCATATATCAATTGTTCAAATATATAATTATTCAAATGGTACCAAGAGCTGTATGATTATGTGTTTTTTGATGTAATATGTTCACATGCAACAGGACTGCAAGCCAACATTTATGTTTATAGAAAGCAAAGAAGAAAGCTAAAGAGTGAGAAAACAATAGGTTTTAAAAAATGGAAATTGTATAAATACATGTATATATAATTCAGCAAGAGTGGCGGTCATAACATTTGACACTCTTTAAGCTATTAAAAACAATCATAAAAGGAAAATGACTTGAAACTTTCCAGAAATTTAAAATACTGTCTTATAATTTAGCATTTAAAAGAAACAGCATTTAAAATTTAGTATTTAAAAGAAACAGCAAAAGTCAACTTTTTTCAAAAATTAACTTTACATAGCGTCACAGTTGTAACACTTTTTACCACTTCTGAACAAAACATCTTTGTCACATAAAAACTTCAGTAGAAAAAACATATTTTGTTCATACTTTAAAGCTCTATATTTTAAAAACAAAATTTCAGAAAAACTTCTAGTTTTTTTTATTGTATACAACTCTACACTTACTTTAATAAAACTTTGACATTAAATTCTTGAATGTCCCATTTTAGGCTACCTAAAAAACCAAAAAAATTGTTTGCAAGTATAAAAAGTTGATTTTTGATGAGTCAGTGCAAGTGTAAAATGTTGATTTTTGATAAGTCAATGTAAAAAAGCTGCAGTTTAAGGAGTGAAAAGAAATATTTTTTTAGTTTCTATATATGGTAGGCTTCTAAATTTTTTGAAATTTACTGATAAGACTCGATTCAGTTAAAAATTATAGACTTCTAAAAATGGCTGGGGCTCAAACTTAGGAAAATGTGCCTCCATTTCAAAGCACCCTAGGATCAACACTGGTTTTAATAATTTTTTTTTTCTTCTAATTTAATAGACTTTATTACAGTGATTTCAGGAAAAAAATAGTGGGTCATGGGGAAGTTACAAAATCAGAACAATGAAAATTACCCAAAATGCATTAAAACAATAAAAATAAAGTTATTGTTATACTTTAGTTTGTATTATATATTGTAATACAAAGTACGTATGAATTTAAAAGTATTTCAAAATCAGTACTAGAAATAAGTTTTTAATTAGGCCTGAATTAAACTAAGTTTTTATATAGCCCTAGCTTTTTCCTGCCCCTCCCCCTCCCCTTTCCATTTACTTCTAAAATTCACATTTTTTTCCAGAACTTAGAAAAAAATTGTAATTGAAGACTTCTCCTTAAATGGTGTGTCTGCTTTTATGTCTAATGTACGAAGTGTCTTTATTCCCAAACACACCACTAAACATGATCATGTAAGAACTGAAGCTTAGTTTTTTATATTTTCATATAAAACTTATTAGTAGCCTTTTAGGTAAAATTGAAATGAAAGATTTTTAGTCTAACTTACTTAAAATTTAATATCATAACTATACATTTTTTAACTAATATTTTTTCTACACATTAACGATTCCGCCCCTCCCCATTAATTCGGCTTATTTGATTATCATTTTCAAATTTAGATTACAACTTATACCAAGTTTTAAGAGTTATTTAACTTGCCAACATAATGCACAAGTTGATTATGTAATAAAGAATATTATCTGATAATATTAATACGCTAATTTAATAGTAGTAGTTAATAGTCGACTTTACTTCTATTTTAAAGTAGTTTCTAGGCTTTTCTATACGCGGGTTTTTTTTTACTAACAAACCGTATTACGGGTTGCTTACTGCTAGTTATGTAATAAACAATCATTATAAACATTGAATCTTTTAAATAATTTTTGCTAAAAAACTTAGACCAAAGTGGTGTATTCTTATTGGAGGTGCTTCAGGTCTCCATTAAGTATGTGTTTGTGAGTACCACCAAAATGCAAAACATTTAGCATTACAAATACCAGATATTTCAGACTATAAAGACCTCTTGACATTAGTTCTATGTGACTTAACAAATCGAGACTGCATGCTGCACTGTTGCAATAAATGCTCAGATACCAACACACTAAAAGAGTATCTTATGCTTTGTTCGATAGACACAGCAGGGAAGATATCACCTTTATTTAGTGGCAAAAAGCCAACAAAAAACATGATATAGTTCCAGTAACTTTTCCTGTGTATAATTTTATTGAAAAAGCTTGTCAACAAATAGACCAATTAAGAGAGCACCATTAATAGCCAAAAATTAAGCAGCATATTTGCAGCATCTAAATATACCATTACCATGTAATCATATTTTACATAAAATGTAAAAGTATTAGTATCATTTCAGATCATTTGCAAACACAATACAAACTCAGTTGATTGTTTCATTTATGAAGTAAGAGTTGTTGCCTTACTTTAACCATGGCATTTATTTTAGCGATGGTTCAGGTTCACAATATAAAAACATGTCTAACTTATGTCACAATGAACTAGATCATAAAGTATCTGCAGAATGGTATTTTTTTGTTACATCACATGGAAAGAGTTTGCCATGGTGTTTGGGGCTCTGTCAAAAGACTTGTAGGTAAGGCCAGTTTACAATCACTTACAGATCCTATCAACTCACCTGAGAAAATGTATGATTGGTGTAGAAAAAATATACATACTGTTAAATGACACCTGTCTCATCTGTAAAGTAGAAAATGATTGTGGTATAAAACAATGGTGGTTTTTGTTCCTGGAATTGTTGAACAAGAAGCATAATGTTCTTCTTATTTAAACTTTATACCATAGTCATAAGAATAAATAGTCTGGAAACACGGCCTGGGAACAATAGTTTTTGCGTTGATGTTAGGTTCTTGTACCCAGCCTACTTTAAGGTGCAAAACAAACAATTTTTTATAGTTTAACTATAAGTACAATGCCTGGAGCAAATTGTTCAATATATGGTTGTACTACTTCTCGTTATTCACATGGTATAGCTATATTCAGTCTTCCTAAAGGTCAGGATGACTATGATGTTGAATGGAGAAGAAAATTGATTGAGATCGTAAAAGATCGTTTGATTGATTCAGCATTAAGAAAATAAATTGCCAGTGAATCTTTACATGTATGCGAAAAGCATTTTGAAGGTCACGAAGTTAATAGAAGTAAGTTATGTGTTCACATATTCAATTGTATATATATATATATATATATATATATATATATATATATATATATATATATATATATATATATATATATAATATATATATATATATATATATATATGTTTATATTTCTGATAGCATTTATAAATATTATTTCAAATGATTTTATTATTATATCACTGTTTTAAAAATATAAAAATAACATTTTTTTATAGATTCAGCTAGAGCAAGACTTTTACCAGGATCTTTACCTTCAAAAAATTTACCAAAAAGGAGTGTTCAAACATCTAGGTAAAAATTTTAAAAAGATCTATTTTTTAAATTTTAATTTTTCATTTAAAAGTAGATTTTCCTTTTTCCTTTTTTTAAGTTCCTTAACAATATCAAAACTTCCAACATTAAGTATTGAGTTGAAAAAAGATTGCTGTGAAATTGACAAAGTTCAAAATGATGTACATTCTTTTTATAAATCGTTTTCAGAACTTGTAGATTGTGTCAGCACCCTTATGTTGGAATCATGGGAACTTGTTATATCAAAAGATTTAGTCAAAGTTTTCAAATTAGATAATATTCACCTACAACCCCAATAAAAAGTATATATTCAACCTTGCCTATTATTTACAATGCGATCTTTAGCTTGGAACTTACCAGATAAGCATGAGATATATTCTAATTATAACAAATCAGTTAAAAACTTTATCGAATATTATTACTCTTTTATCAACTTACTCATTATGTCAGGGTGTTGCCTCTGGTTTAAACATTTTTAAAAAACATGTTCTGACAAAGTTGTACAACCCAAGTGTTTCTTCAATTACTACATTTGAGACTGAATTTAACAGGTCAGCTTTGTATTTGTTATTAATAAAATCTGGTAATATTTGTTATGAATGTAAAAATTTGGAATTGTCACATAATAATAAACATCATAAGGCTGTAAAACGTCAAGCTGAAACAATTACAAAACCTGCTCAATTGAATGCCCCAACCTCATTAACTTAACCTGATAGAATTAAACTTACTTTGCAAAACTATCGATCTGAAAATGCTTTTTTAAAACAAGAAATAAAAATTATGCAAGAAGAAGATCAAAAAAATTCATTTCAAGTAACCTCTGACCTTGATGATGATATGAAAAGTCAAATATAATAATGTCAAATGCTGTTGAAAAATATAATGTTTCACCATTTATGAAGTTCTTTTGGAATGAGCAACAAAAATACTTGTTATCAAATCCAATATCTGTTCCATATCATCCTTTGATTATATGGTATTGCCTAAGCCTTTGTGCAAAGTCTCCTAGCACATATGAGGATATTCGCTTTGATAAAAAGTCTGGTACTAGTTTTCTTGTATTACCAAGTCGTCGTCTTCGTGACTACAAGAATTGTATTCATCCTCAACGTGGTTTCAGTCCTGGTATTGTAAAAGAGTTGAAATCAAAAGTAAAAGATTTTAGTGAAATAGAAAAATATATTGTATTGTTGTTTGATAAAATTAAAATTCAAGAAAATCTTGTATGGGATAAACACACAGGAGAAATTATAGGATTTGTTGACCTTGATGATATTGATTTAAACTATGCAACTTTACAAAAAGTTGTTGCAGTAGCAATTCATGTTCTAGTATTTATGATACGCAGTATAGTTAACCCTTTTAAGTTTACACTAGCTAATTTTGCCACACTTGGAATATCATCAACCCAAATTTTTCCATTATTTTGGAAAGCTGTTGCTTTATGTGAATTGGAATGTAAGTTAAAAGTTATAGCAACAACTTGCAATAGTGCTGCTCCTAACCGAAAATTTTTTAAAATGCATTCACGTTTATCTAATTTTAATGATAAAAAAGATGTAGATGTCACATTTAAAACTATTAATCTATATTGTCCTGAAAGGTATATTTACTTTATATCTGACCCCCCACATCTTCTTAAGACAACAAGAAACTGTATTTATAGCTCTGGCTCTGGTAAATGTACTAGATACATGTGGAATGATGGTTTATACATTCTATGGAGTCACATAGCAGACATTTTTAAAGAAGACCAAACATGTGGTTTACATCTACTTCCAAAATTACCATATGATCACATAAAATTGTCATCTTATTCTATTATGAACGTCAAATTGGCAGCTCAAGTTCTTAGCAATACTGTGAGTAAAGTCCTTCTTAACTATGAATCTTCCGATGCTTTTGTCACAGCTAACTTTTGCTCAATGATTGACAGTTTTTTTGATATTATGAATATTAGTAATCCTATGGAATCAATTCAAAAGTCAAAGCCATTCTTAGTTCCATTTTCTTCTATTGACGACTATTGTTTTAACTGGCTTAAAACAGAATTTTTGCCATATTTCAAAAAGTGGTTAAATTCCATCAATAACTGTCAAGGTAACTTTACTCTAAATGATAAAAGTAAAATGTTTATACCGTGGCAAACCTATAAAGGGATTAAAATTACTGTTAATTCTGCTGTTGAGTTAATAAAAAATTTTACTTTCTAATGGTGTGTCTTATGTATTAACAGAAAGATTTTGTCAAGATCCACTTGAAATTATTTTGGACATCAACACCAAATTGGTTCTTGTAAAGATAATCCATCTGTTTGTGATTTTGGCTATAATTATAATACCATTCGAAATCAAAAAGTTTTCCGATCTATAAAAGATGGTAATTCCAACGAACAGGTTCATTTTGAAATTAATGAAGAGCCAGTACCACGCAGAAAGCGAATAAAAACTTCTCTATAATACACATATTTAAAACAGCTATTTTCATAGCCACAAATTGTTAAAACACATTATTGGTTAAATCAACAGGTACTTCATAACCCAATATTGATTGATTTGATCAATAAAAGGTAAATAAATTTAAATAATTTTATACTGGGTTGCAATTATATAAAGAAATTTCTTGCTTGAATAGATTGGTTGATTAGTGTCTAATATGCTAGTGTCGACCCTGCTGATAACGCAAGGTCAATACTAGTGTAGTAGACAATTTGAGGCTAAAATTTCATAATTATTAACTTAAGTTAAAAAAATGTAAATAGATAATAGCCCCAGTTTTATTTATATAGTTGCTTTAAATCTTCAGTTAAAACAAAGCATTTATGTTAAAAAAGATCGCTTGTTAAGCATTTTTTTGAAAGAAAACATTGAATTTTCTTGGCTGCTTTTATAAAATATAGACAATTTCAATATACATCAGGGGAGATGTAGCATTTTTTAGTCTTTGAGATAGCTAACTTCCAGACATTAAGCAAACTCCAAAGATTTATGTTTATTCTTACGTCAATAAAGGATACTTAGCAAAAAGTATAAATAATTATAGCCTGGGAACAAAAAAGCTCTAAAATTCTCTTCCACCCTGTCCCAAACCTGAGAAAAATATAAAATATTGATAAAATATTTTTTAAAAATAAAATATTTTATGTATTATTCTCAACTAGACATACTTATCAATAAATTTTAAGTTTTATAATATAATCTTTTAATGTTCAAAAATTAAGACCGTATTAAATTTGTAACCCCCTTAAATTGAGAAAGGTTCAAACTTTGTAAGCTCTTAATTTTTGAACTCTAAAATATTTCACAATGACATTTAAAGTTTATCAATGAATATAAACCTAGTTAAGAAATGTACAAAAATATTTTACCAACTTGTTGCTCTAATGATTGAAGCAGGGGCCGAAAAATTTTGGGTCATTTTTGTTCTCAGGCTCCTATCATCACAATTTTTTGCAAAGCATCCTTTTTTGACATAATATAAACAAATGAAGTTAGAGTGAGTCTACTGAATGATTAAACTTGATTACAAGAGAAAAGGAGCTCAAAAAATAATGAAAAATATTTCAATGCTTATGTGTTACATAAGATTCTCGAACTAAAGTTCAATACTCATGTAAAATTGTTTACAATCTATTATAATTCATAAAGATTTAGCTTTTTAAATAAAAAATTAAAAAAAAAGCAGCAAACAAAACCTAAAATTTGTGAAAAAACATTCTGACTTCAAAACATGATTGATCAGCTTAATTTTAAACCTTGACCCTCCCTTATAGTTGCTTATTTCATATACTCTCAAAAAATATTAATCTTGTGCAAAATAAATGCTCTTGTTTAAAAATTTCTAACTGGGAGAGGACTTAATAAATGGGTGGGTGAGAACTTTCATTTACTTTTTCATTTACGTTTACTCTAAATGGTTTTTTTAGTTGTGAGATATGATTTTCTTGTTGATAACAAGTAAATTGTAATAAAAAGACTGATTTTTTAACTTAATTTAAATTAAATAAAAAAATTTAATGAGCAAACTTAATAAGCTCAAAATAAATAGGAAAGTTTCTGAAAAAACTTGGAATATTGTAATAAAAACCATCTTGACCCTAAATGTTATCTAAAAACTATCAACTATGTAAAGTTTCCAATCCCCACAAAATAAAGTCTCAGTAAATTTTATATAGTTATATTTTGATTTCAACTCCCATTTATTAAAATTTTTTGCAAAGCAAAATCCTTATTTGACTAATTGGATTGATTGCAGAAAACTTTTTTCTAATGAAAAGAAAACAATTTAATAAAAAACTAGTAATATATATATTTTGATACCACAAAAATGTTTTTAGCCGTTTGTAGCTATGAAAATAGCTGTTTTAAAAATTGAGATAATATCAGATAATTGTTTTAAATTGTCAAATGTGAAATTTACATATTGTTGATTATATACATACTTATTAATATACATATTAATAAGTACTCTTCTTTTTTAGTGAAGTTCGCAGTGACTTAGACTTGAGTTGTTGAACTTTAATTTTGTAAGCCTGTAGATTATCCTTGGCATAGGAAAATGTCTTTGCTTTCACATACAAATTCAAGATGTCTTCAAGAACATTTAAACAAACTTCTCTATTAACAAAAGTATCAGTTTCACTTTTAACTCTTGAAAAATTAGATAAAACATTTGTATCTTTAAGAAGTGAGGATAGAATATCTTTGCTGTCAATTTTATTGATAGACTTACTAACCATTTTTTTAAAGGTTGTTTCAACAGTAATAAAAATACAAATTGCCTCAATTTTCATTTTCCACAAGCTTGATCTGTTACCCGTGTTAACAAGTTTGTGCACAGACAAATCATCACTTTCTTGATATTTAGCAGCAAGTAGAATAGATATATACTGTTGATAGTATTCTTCCTTATAAATATCTGAAAACCTGATGCAACGATATAATGTGCTAAAAAAATACCCACATAAATAGGCAATAACAGATCAATCCCTATTTGAAAGTACAAAACCCTTCCCAGATGAAATTGTATCATTCTGAACTGATGGATCAGAGAGATGCAACAATATATGGTTACACACTTCAAATCCAAGTAAGGTGGAACACTGTGTATTTAATCCTATAAAAATTGAATCAATGTTGTCAAAGATACATTTGTAAAAATCTGGATAAAAATTTTCGACATTTCCTTGAAATAAAGATAAAATCGGTTTTATAATCTGGTATGCTGTGTTAGCTATATCAAAATTAATCACATAAGCTTTAAAATGATTTTGTATGGACTCAAAACAATAATCTGATGAAAGCTTTGCAACACTTCTTTCTAAATATATCTGAAAGTCTTCAAGATCAAGAATTTCTTCTGATATTTTAGTTTTTCGAATATCTGATGAAAGGTTAGAATGACTTGATAAAACATCGGAATGTTTACTATTTACGTGACGAGTGAGACCTCTAGAGCTCAAATATTTCTTGTTACAAAATTGACAGGAAAGTGTTGCTTGTGGAAAATCTGAGGCATGTTGTTCTTCGGCAACGTCATTTAACAAATCCTGGTTAATAACTTCAAAAATAGAATCGCACTCGTCTTGATGCAACTCGAAAATAGTCTCAAAATTATTCAAATCTATTGAACTTTCAGCCATCATAAAAGTTTGTTTTGCACCTTATTTGCAAAGACCACCCGATTTTCAACTTAAACAATGAAAACAATTAAAAATGGCCTGTGTTTCCAGACTATACTTTTTATGACTATGTTTATACAATGTAATACAATTGCATCATTTGAAATGTATTGAAAATATATTACTTTGATACACCAAGTTTTAGCCCCAAGTTTTAGCCCAACTGGTTTTTTATAACCAGTGTTCATCCTAGGTTACCGGTGGTTTGAAATGGAGGCACATTTTTATAGGTCTATATTTTTTTACTGAATCGAATCTTATCAGTATATTTCAAAATATTTAGGAGCCTACCATATATAGAAACTAAAAAATATTTCTTTTCACTTCTTAAACTGCAGGTTTTTTACATTGACTTATCAAAAATCAACTTTTTACACTTGCACTGTCTCATCAAAAATCACATTTTTATGATTTTTGACTCATAAAAAATCAACTTTTTATACTTGCAAACAATTTATTTGGTTTTTTAAGTAGCCATTATGAAAAGAATGGGACATTTAAGAATTCAATGTCAAAGTTTTATTAAACTAAGTCTAGAGTTGTTTTAAACAAAACATATTTTTTCTACTGAAGTTTTTATTTTTGGAAAAATCAGAAATTTCAAGTGACCATAACTCATGAACCACAAAAAAATTTATGCTGAAATTTTTAGGAACTGCTTTTCTCATTGATATTAACAAACCCACTAAGTTTCGTCAAAATCTGAGGTAATGCATGTTGAAATCCTAAAATTTTGGTCCATTTGGCATGGATCAACCCAATAAAAAAATTCAAAAACTCACACACTAATAAAAATATTTATTCAAATGAAAAATGAAAGCTGCTTTAACAGTTTTAAACCATGCTAGTCTTTTTATTTTGAATTCGGCTTCCAATATTATTATATTAAACTCAAAGAAAGCATTGTTAATAACTGTTAATAAACAAGTGAACCATGTAAAAATGACACTTTCAATCTAGTTCCGTTTTACATTACCGGTTCTTTTATCATTTTCAAAATATTTGTTACATATTTTGTGTCGTTATTGAATTTTTATTTATAAGTTCTCTATTAGTTCAACTTAATTTTACGAATTTGATTTGAACATTTTAATATATTGAGGATGGCAATGATATAAAAGAAACATATTTAATTTAAATTCAATGACTTTAACAAAAATTTAAAAAATTGTCTTATTAGAATATTTACACATTTTGTGCTGAATAGAAACTTTGGAAAAACTAAAATCTATATATATTGCCTTATTTCGTTTACGCCTTACTTATGGTTGTTCATCTTAGGGACAACCAGATAAACAGCCATAAGTTTCTCCATTATTCAGAAAAACGTTATATAAAACAAATATGTCATTTTAAGATCTCTAAATACCAGATTGTTTTGGTTGATTTTCTTGTCCTTTTCTTTTATGATTTTGTATTGTATGCAAGATCATTCTTTTTGTTTTAGCTAGGCTATAAGAGAGTGAACCATCCAGTTGGTATTATAAGCCTCACAACTTCCTATTTTAATATGTTCAATTCTACTGCTGTTAAAACTATAAATTAATCAACTTTTAGCACCTATAAATGATATATATATAGTATACAATACTGTTGAGATTTAATGCCACGTTTAATCTTTTACAAACAAAATAAGAAAGTTAAACATAGACAATTAAGTCTAGTTTAGTTTTAAATAAGTTGAGATTTATTAAACTCCACTGTTTCAATTGGTAATTTGTTCCAGAATTTGACAGTGTTTTTTATTACATGATTTTGATATATTTCTAATTTGTGAATAAACGATGTTTGCTACCTCGAATGTTTGAAAACGGATCTGAAAAATTTAAACTTTTACCTTTTGTAAAACCATGCTGATTAGAAAATAATAAATTGTTAGTCTTTAAATATTAAACATTCTAAATTTTTACAAAGAATTGAATTTGAAACTTTGAGAATTTGAAATTTTATTTCTACTGCCAATTTTAAAAAACAGCATTATGTTTGCTATCTTCCATGAAATAAGTACTACATCTTCGAAAATTGATTTGCTAAATAATAAAGTTAATGGATTAGAAAAAGCATTTACACATTCTTTTAACACAAAAAGTTGAATTCCATCTGGTCCATCTGATTTTCTTAGGATGATAGCATTTATCATATTATTAACTTCAGTTGAGGTAATGCTAATCAACTCTAGTGAATTCAAACACTTTTTTCAAAGTTTGGTAAAATATCGCTGTTATTTTCTATAAATACTGATTGAAAATATTCATTCAAAGTATCTGCTTTTGGTCCATAATGATGCACACATTAGAATCTTTAATTGATGTTAAATAATTTTTCATTTTTCATTTTGTCTTGATAATAATCAAGCAGCAGTTTTGGGTCTGATTTTTCTTTTAACTATGTATTTTTTTTACTCTATTGTAGCTTTTTTAACTTTCAAAATGATCAAAATCGATATGATCAAAATGATATGATCAAAAATCATTTTTATAATATATTACTTAGTAAAGTATGAAAAAATTTGAAACCATAATTAAAGGTGAATCTAAATGGAAACCCTTAAAATAAGACTCATGGAAACCACATAAATAATCCATTACCAAGTTAAAATCATCTAAAAATGGCTCTTATTACCATGTTTGCTTTTTTTTTTTTTTTGATTTCTATCTTTACCTCAATTTATTACTATTTTTTTCACTTTTTAAATATAACAGTACGTAAAAAAAAAACTTTTTTTTTAGTTACAAAAAACATATTTTACAAAAAAAAATTATTTACGAAAATGGAATACTTTTCGAAATAAATTATTTTTAAAAGCTAAATGAACATAAAAACTAAAATTAACACAGCAAAAATAAGTTCAACATCCTCGTTATTTCAATTTTGTTACGGTATAAGTTATATCACAAAAAAATTTCAATTGGTTTAGTGGTTTACAGTATAAACCACTAAATAAACAGAAAATCTTTTTATTTTTTTAATAGTAGGTAGTTTACTAACCATGAACTTTTCTGGTAACACTCTAAAGGTAATCTCTTTTCAACATTTAACAAAGGAGATTTCTCTATACTGTACTCGTTGGAAGTATCATCTGAAACCAACGAGTCCTTGTTTTCAGGATTTTTATCCATTTTGAGTATATCACATAGCGCTTTCAACATTAATTGTGAAACTTTTCAGTGTTACCAACCCGTAGTTTTTTTCCCGGAAACTTTAAGATAATCATTTAGTTTCCGGGAACACGGAGAAATCTAAACAATTTTTTTTTTATAATTTTATTTTAGGACCTAAAATAAAATGAAAAAATAAAAAAATTCCACGGTACTCTACAATAACACCGTAAGGACTTCTTGGGGCACCTAATTTAGGGCACACCTTCAGGCGTAATTGAACAATTCAATAGTTTTTTAATTACTGATATAATAAGAGAAGGTTTTCAAGAAAAGAAATTAAATTACATAATTGGTGATATGAATTTGGACTGTTGAATATTACTTAAATAAAAATATTCAAAAGTTTTATAATGACTTGTTTGAAAATGGAGCAATTCCTTTAATAAATAGACCAACAAGGGTAACTGCAACATCTGCATCGTTAATAGACAATATCATAACAACTGACACATCTAATAAATTACTAAAAACAGGAATAATTAAAAGTGATACCTCGGGTTATCTTCCTATTTTTTTATCTATAAATATTAATACAGATTCGATATTACATGAAAAACTTAAATAATAAAATATTTTTATTAATGATAAAAATATTTTATCATTTAAGGAACAATTATCCTTAATAAACTGGAATTTAGTAAATAATTTGTCAGAAGCAAATAACATGTATAATGCATTTTTTAAAGTTTTTTATGAAGTTTATGATCTAAACTTCCCAAAATGTGAAACTAATAAAACAAAAAAAAAAGTTTAAAATCATCATAGGTAACAAAAGATCTTAGAAAATCCTCAAAAATAAAACAAAAACTATATATTAAATACCTTAAAACAAAAACAATTGAAAGCAAAACACTCTATAAAACCTTTACCAAACTATTTAAAAATAAAAAATAAAAACCTTAAAAGAAATTATTACAGCGAATTATTTGATAAATACAAAAACGACTTTAAGCGAAAATGGCAACTTGTTAATGAAATCACTTGTAACAATAAAATGAAAGTATGCTCTTTTCCAAAGACAATCAAAATAAATACTGAAATTTTTTATAACCCTAACATAATAGCAAACAAAATAAACAAGTTCTTTGTATCAGTTGGACCAAATTTAGCCAAAAACATCCCTATAATTAATAACTCAACCAATTCAAAAAAAGATTTGATTTCCCCTGAAATATTTTTTCTAAACGAAACTAAAGTATCTTTTGATGAATTTGAGATTGCTTTCAAAATGCTTAAGTCTAATAAAGCAATTGGTCCAGACGATGTAAACGGAAATATTGTTATTGGTTTATATGACATAATTAAAGATATTCTCTTTAGGGTCTTTGCATGCTCAATAAACCAAGCAGTATTTCCTGACCAACTCAAAATTGCTAGTTACCCTAATTTTCAAAGGAGGGGAACCTACAAACTTTAGTCATTATTGCCCAATATCAGTTCTCCCAGTTTTTTTCAAAAATTCTAGAAAGAATATTATATAACAAAATTTTTAACCACTTATCAGAAAACAAAATATTATATAAAAACCAATATAGATTAAAAAAAAAAATTCTGCAGAACATGAAATACTTCAACTAACAAGAAATATTGCCGATTCATTTGAAACATCGCAATACACATTAGGTATTTTTATAGATCTATCGAAAGCTTTCGATACTATAGATCATGAAATTCTTTATAACAAACTAGAACATTATGGAATCACTGGAAATACTTTATTATTACTGAAGAACTGTCTAACTAATCGTAAACAGTTTATTCAAATAGACTCATCATTATCATCAAATTTGTTAAATATAACTTGTGGAGTGCCACAAGGCTCAATACTAGGTCAATTGCTGTTTCTAATATAATCAATGACCTCTACAAAGCCTCAAACTTAATGACAATTATGTTTGCGGATGACACTAATCTTTTTTTAACCAGCAATGATCTAACAACATTATTTAGAAACATGAACACTGAGCTTATTAAAATTTCTGACTGGTTTAAATCAAACAAACTATCAATTAATATAAAAAAAACTAAATGGATACTTTTTCACCCAACTTCAAAAAAAAAAAAATTCCAAGTATTACGCCACTTATTTTTGTTGACAATATCGAACAAAAAATTGCAAAATTTTAAGGCATTTATATTGATGAAAATCTTAAATGGAAAAATCACGTTAACAATCTAAATAACAAAATTGCTACAACTATAGGAATATTATATAAATCAAGAAGTTTTTTAAATATACAAACTTTAATTCAATTATATTATTCCTTTATTCACTGCCATATTAACTACACTAATATTGCTTGGGGTAGTGTGAACAAAAGTATACTAGAACCTCTTCATCGTCAACAGAAACACATTGCACGTCTTATAAACTTTAAAGACCGTTTTACTCATGCCAGGCCGCTCTTACTTGAAATGAATATTTTAAATATATATCAGCTTAACGTTTATAATATTTTATGTTTTATGTATAAATGTATAAGCAACGATTCTCCTTCTTCCTTTTATGACCTATACTCAATAAAAAAAAAAACAAGTACAACCTACGAAATGATAATTTTATTCGACTACAATTTTCGCATACAAATATTGGTAAATCTTGTGTTTCTTTCCGAGGAGCCTTTCTTTGGAATAAAATAGTTTTGAAATATTTTGACTTTTCTCATGAATGGACTTATACCTCATATAAAAGGAAACTTAAGAAAATCATTTTGTCTATTGAAAATATACTTTTATACTTTTAATGGAAAATTTAATTGTAAATTTCTATTTTTATTTAAATTATGTCTTTCTTGTAATATTGATAAATACAGTTTTTTTATTTATTATAAAATATTTAACACGTAAATTTGTAACGATTTTGCAGCGGTTCTCGGCGACAAGACCTTAAGGTCTTCTACGAGTCTCCGCATTCTTTTTTTTATATTTATAGTAAAAATCCTCACTTGTAATTGTTTATATTATTATAAAAAAAAAAAAAAAATTGCATGATGACACTCAAGAAAGAAATATATGGTTGTATGATATCAGGTAAAAGTTTAAAAGAAAAGCATTTTATCGCAAATATTTATTTTAATTTTTTTTTAAATAATTTTATTGAAATTATTATATAAATGACTAGTTGGTTAGTAAAAATTTATTTTGTTAGCATTTACTTGATATTTGATTTTAGTATTTTTTTAACATTTACTTGATATTTGATTTTATTATCTTAGCAATGTCAGTGTGGACTAATACCGCAGTTATAATTATAACTGCGTTATATTGTTATATAACAATACAACATTTACAATATTTTATCTTCGTTTTTCTTATAAAGATATAACTATTTTTTAAAAAGTGTGTTGTTGGTGTTAAATTTTATCGATGGATTTAAATTTTGGAACAAAAATACTTTATATAAACTAAATGTCAAAAGAAAGTTTTCATGTATTGCAGGTTCATTAAAAACAAAATTTAACATGACGTGTTTGACTAAGCCAGATAACAAAATATGTTTCCAAAAAATAATTCAATTATGGTTTTATGTTTTTCAAAAATATCTAAATATGTTATCAGTTGAAAGAATATTGTTTTATATTTTTATATGTTTTAAAAATAAAAAAAAAGATTAGCAAATCAAAATTAAGTTGAACAATCTTATTATCTTATCGTCAATAGCTTATAAAGAATTGATTAAACTTGTATGACAGATAGGTTCAGTTAATAAATTATTATTTTGAAAAGTATATTTGTTTATAGATTTTAGGGTAAAAAGATATTCGAAAACAAATAATAACTAGTCGCTTTTCGAACTAAACATAAGAGATGATATATATTGTAAACAAGATATATCATCATTAAAAAAGTTAACATTTTGATCGGAATTGAATTCATTCCCAAGTATTTATAATTAAAGTAGCCAAAACATAAGGTATTACAGACACTAAGTTCCTAAACTGATTATGTATAAAATTCAGTATTATCATTAAAAAATTTAGGTTAATTATTTAATAAAAGGCGTTTCTTTATTAGCAAGAAGCATTTTGTCTTGTTGATGTTTAATGTTAAATTAACGCATCTAAACTTATAAGAAATGTGTTTTATTTTTTTTCATTTTAAAAAACGGTCATAAATTTCACCATTTAACAAAACAAATAAGTATTGTCAACAAATATGGTACTCATAAGATTGAAAGTGCTTTACTTTTAAATTGTTTTCAAAAACTAAAAACGAAAGCGATCCTAAATTAAAACCCTGTCGGACACCGCATTTTATTTCAATTTATTTTAAATTTTGATAACAATCTCTAAAGGAGACTGATTCCTATTTGTCAAATAACTTTTTTAACATTTTATCAATTTATCACTGAAACCGTAGACTTTTAGTTTTTTAAAATAAAACTGAATGCTTTCAATAGGTTAATAATAAAATCTAGTGATTTGCCGAAAGAACTGGAGATTTCACAAACAAAATTTTCAATTGTTTTTTCAGTTGAACTACTTTTTTTTAGAATCGAAAAGACTTTATACAGAAACTTATTCAAGTTAAGGTTTGATATGGATGAAGGTTGATAATTACTTGCATTAAAGTTTTCTTCGTTTTATTAAAATTAATTAACTGCCTACGTTTACTTGATCAGGGAGTACCTCATGTTGTAAAGTACATTTTAAGTTTTAATACAAATCAATAATCTATATTTTATCATGTTGCTATTTTTTATATCCGGACCTTTAACTTTTTTTTTTTTTTAATTTATGTGAGCTCTCTCGAACTCATCAAAAGACAAATCAGAAAATAAACCATCAATATAAAGCAAACTATTTGTTGGCTCTAAAAAATAATTAAACAAGTTTTTCGTGATAGGAACCTTAATATCAAGTTAAGTTAAAAAGTCCGTGAACAGTTTGTTGAATTCATTTAAAAATATATGAAGCTAGCAATTTTGCACGGTTCATATAGGTTTATATCAATTAGCCTAATATTTGAAACAGAAATTTAAACTTTTTTTTCTTTTACTATTATTTAATAATTTTTTTGGGTTTTTATTAAGTTTAGCAAATAACTTTAAGAAAAAAAAAATTGTTTTTTACAAAATTTTATAAATAAATTTTAGAAGTTTTTATTGATGAGGACAATAAATTTTCACATCATTAAAAAAGTTTACATTTAGATCTGAATGAACATCAGATTCCAAGTTTTTATAATGAAAGCCGAAAATCTAAGTTTCTGTTGAGCAAATTACATTAAAAATATTTTTAGTTTCATTCAAAAAGCATTAAAGTCTCAAAATTATTGTCTAGACTTTAAATATTAATGCATAGAATTTCGATATAATTTATAACTAATTATAAATATAATTTTTCATTATTATGGCTATTTTAAAAGAAACACTCTTTTTATTCTCGGGATTTTGATAAGGAAAAAATGTGTTTACGTCATTGAAAAGTTAACATCTGGATCTGAATTGACTTTAGATTTTAAGTATTTATAATGAATGTTGAAAATAATGGGTTTGTGGTCATCAATTTTTGTAATTTTTAAATTCAAAAACAAACTTTTAAAAGAATTGCCAGTTATCACCATAAAAGTTGTTTTCTCATTATGCTAAAACAGTATTTGTTGACATTAAAAACATTGAGTATGTTATAAGAATAAAGAACCAGTTAGTGTTAGGAAACCAAAAATTTAAAACAACTCTAACGTCGGAACATATTAATGACAGTCCCGAGGGGGACTAAGTAGTTGTAACCCCATATGAAATATTTATTCAAACATTAGTCATCAAATTTGGATATTAGAGTTAACAAATTTTGATCTTTAGTTGGCAGTCGGCAAATGTAAGCCAACGAGGACCTTTTTTTTAAGACCTTGGTCGGCAAAAAATTTTTTTGACCATAGTCGTCAAAACCTCTTTTTTTCATCCTTAATCCTTTAAAATATCTTTACGACGGCCATGAACATACTCTTTCCAGAATTAAGGTGGCCATACACTATAGTTCTGAAAATAGTTTTTTATTTCTATTGTCTACCAAATTTTTTACAATATGTTTTTGACGATGAAATTTTCAGAGATGATCTATAAATATTTGAACTATAACTATTTAAAAAAAAAAATCTCAAATTGAACAAGGGGGTTGCTTAAAAAAGTAAAGGCTCAAAATATAGTGCAGAAGATTGGTTAAAATTGGCTATGATTGTCTTGAAAATAGTTGTAAACAGCAATCAATTAAGTGGTTATAAATGCGATGTAGGATTTTTTTTCGAAATCTTATGTTCCATGTTTTTTTTTGTTTTTTTTAAGTTAATTAAGGTGCCCCAAGAAGTCCTTACGGTCTTATCACAGAGCACCGCGGAAGAGCATTTAATAGGAAGTTCATGCCTCCTTCCCAACCAATATCGCAAAACTTGCCTATAGGTGGGGTTTGAATCACAGATCTTACGCTTCTGAGGCAAGTGCGCTATCACTGTGCCACGGCTGCTGTGGTTAATAACTTAAAAACAGGTTTTTTTATAAATAAATATTATTTATTATGAAAAAATAAAAATCTGCTTCCTACATCCCATGCTAAATATCTATGTGGATGTATGTTCAAAATTTCAATCAAAAGGGAAAAATACTTTAGTTAGGGTCTTCTGCACAGTGATGCTACCCACAAAAAAGTTTAAACTGAGAAAAACAGTGTTTTATTTTTAAAAATTTGCAAAAACATCCTTCCCCCACTGAAACTTAATTGAAATTTTGACTTAAAACTTACTGATACTTGCTTCATTAAAAAAGTAATCAAAATCATATATATATAAACTGCTCAAAAATATAGAGTTTGGCATACACCTTTAGTATGTAATAGGATATAATATTTTTTTCTTTTAATAATTTCTACATAAAAAAAAGTATATTAAAACATAGATGTATATATGTTATATAAAAGATATATATATATATATATATATATATATATACATATATATATATATATATATATATATATATATATATATATATATATATATATATATATATATATATATATATATATATATATATATATATATATATATATATATATATATATATATATATATATATATATATATATATTACTGGTTTCTTTTTGAATATATTAATACCACCAAAAATATTTATAAATTTATCAAGGTACGAATTAAAATAAATTTGCGAAATAAATTTTATCTTAGCATCTTTTTAAGGATAAATAAAGAAATTTAAAATTTGTATATAAATACTTTATCATGACAAAAGCAAAATAAAAACTCTTAAAAATGTTAAATGCCTTTGAAAACAAACTTAATAGCAACAAACACTACATTAACAATCAACAAACACTACATTAACTTTTTCATCTGTAAAAACAGATGGAAAAGTTAATGTAGTGTTTTTGTTACTGACAAATCTTCTAGCTCCGTAGGCAATCCAAAACTACCTGTAAGATAAAGATGTTTCTTCAATCTTAGATTTTTTTTAAGCTGGCTGCTTACGCCGCCTAATTCTAGTTTTTTCAAGTATTTTTTTTTGTTGCAAACTTAATCCAAATACAATCTTGTTGCCGGACAGCAGTAGTCATATTTCTGGAAATCGGTAATCAAATAGATTATAAAAGTTCTAATCTCGACTTTGCACCAGCATTAAACTGCTGCACTGTTTCTGAAACTGCAATTTCAACTTTGATTTGTCAATCATATAATCCATCAACTAAAAGACTACATCTTTTAGTTGATGGATTATATGATTGACACTTTTTAATAATGTTCCACTTGATTAACGGCATAATGCCTGCATTTTTATGTTTCCATAATTCTTTAGAAAGTTCTGTATCGTTTTCGTATCTAGTAGCGTTAAATGATTTTAAATGGTTTGCAAATCTAAGCTTGAATGAGCTTTCACTGATACTTTGTCCTTTTTTAGGCAAAATCTGTTTGTAAACCATAACATGTCAGAATGAAGGCAATCAAATGTGCTTTATTTATGATGTTGAACCACAAAGACTCTGGTGGGATCCTAAATAAGAGTCTTCATAAATTTTATTGTATCACTTAAGACAGGAACTGTTTTCTAATTCTTGAGACCCGGTATGGGTGGCCCCCTAAAGCACATAAGAGTTGTATAATATATATAGGAGTTTTTGTATATGAATACAATTTAATGTTTTCAGGTTTCTTGAACCTTTCATTTCTGTTTCTTCATTTTCTACTGCTAAAATTGCTAACATGTTAAGTTAATAGCTATTGTAGATTGGAAATCACTTTTAATTAATTTCAATTTGCTAACGGACTGTTCAGCAGCGGCTACAGTTGTAGGAAAAGTTAAATAAACCCAAATATACAAACAAGTCCAAATGTTGCAGAAACTTTTGTTATGTAACTATTATATAAATATTATTATGTTTAAAGAAAACTGTTATCATATAACTATTATATTATATAACTAATAAAACTAAAATTTTATAACTGAAAATTTTTTTTACACAAAGTATGCAATTTAAATTGTTTTAGGGCAGTGCTTCAATTTTGTGTTAAATATTTAACACAAAATTGAAGCACTGGCCTGAACACTACAGTAAAAAACCTGTTATTAAATAATAGAGATATTCATTCATATAGAGCAATTGTGTTTATACTTCGGTAGGAAAACTTTACTTGTAGAGACGCTTTTTGTAAAGACACGATTGCAGTGTTAAATAGGATATGATAGGTTTTGACAGTTCTCATATGCTTAGTATATGTAAATGCAATCTAAAATTCTGAATTTTCTTTTCCATTCTATATACATTCACGATTAAAAAAATACATACATTGATGAAAAAATAGTTACATATAAAAATAAAAAAATTTTAATAAGGAATTTATGACTGTTTGGGGCCCCTAATTTGCGGTGTTTGAGTGTATTTCAGCCACTGCACACCCCGAAAAAACTCTAACCTAAGGAAATGTTTTCTGATTGAAGTGACTCACTGAAAGTTTATTGCATGAAAGCTTTAAACCAAAAGATGGTCAAGATAATGAGTTCAAGATAACGAAGTTTTTGGGGAAAAAAAATCTCTGTGTTGCCTAACCAATGGCTTAACAGTCTACACCCATTGGTTTTTTAAAATTAAATGAAAGGACAAAACAATCATCTCAAGATATCAAATAGGGCTTCCAATAAAAAGATTTTAAAGCAACTGAATTGGCTAAAATAGTTCATTTCTACATAAGACTCAGCAGAATGAACACCGCCAAGATTAAACGTATGATTGTTGTATCAGTCTGCTAGCTTGAGGATTCTTCTGAAGTATGAACATTTGTATTACGTTGTACACGTTTGACTAATGCTGTATTAAAACAGTTGGCATGCTGACATCTAGTGAGTTCATCGGGTAACCAAGTATTTTATATTTTTAAATAAGTAGCTTCAGGAACAAAATTATTAATGGCCGGTCGAGCTATTTTAATAAAACATAAGGAGAAAAACCTCTAATTTAAAAGTATTTTAGAAATCAAACGGTGTAAAATTTAATTAAAAAATCACATTTTTTATAAAATAAATGAAATTTAGGTAAAACCACCTATGTTAAGTTTAGCAACGCTTCGAGTTACAGAGTAACTGTCAATAAAACAGATTTAGACTAGCTTTTTTGTCTTTTTTTCTTGAAGCATTGTTAAAAATGGTTTCTGCTATTTATAAACTGACTTACCACTAAAAAAACTTTCTTGAATTTTATTATTTTTTATTAAATAACGTATTATGATATATTATGATTAAAAATGTGGAAAAAAAGTTTTATTTTGCAACAATTACAATTGCAAAAATTCCAAAAATATGTTAAAAAGGTTGTAAAAAAAAAACAGTAAAATTTAAATTTTGAATAACTTAAAAACCACTAAAAACTAGAACTTCATATTTAGTGAAACGTTTTTTATGCTTAAAATGACGTGAAACAAAATTATAGCAAAAACTCGTGATAAAAGTTGTAACTTTTGATTTTTTCAAAAAAAAAAGCATCAAAAATTGGAGGGTCAGCATATGAAATTGAACAGAAAAAAGTTAATAACTCATGAAGTAATCTAATTTTGACATCAGTTTTGCTTCAGGTCCTCTCTAACGTAGAACAAACATTAAAAATTTGAAGCAAAAACCTCACTTATAAACAATGATTTTTCAAAAAAATTGCACAAAAAAAGCATCAGTTACAAAACAGAAATAAACATTTTAAAACTAAAAAAATATCAAAAACTTCCAGATGATTAAAGTTTACAAGATTCTAGTTGTTGTTCTTCGCTTTGTAAATTCTTATTTATTATAATTTATTAATGTCTTATTAATGACTTTTAATTGCAATTTTCTGCTTTATCTTTCTAAAGTGTCCATATTGACGATGCGTTTTTGATCCTTAAAATATGAAAACATTGCGTTGTTTAAACCACTCTTAAGGTTGAAGAGACTCATTACTCTCAGAACATCAGCAATTCCTTCATTAAACTACAACACATCAGAGTTTACTCTTAACTTAAATCTTTGTGAACAAAAATGTTTTTTGGGCAATGTAAAAAGTACAAAGCTTGGCTAATACCTCAAAAAATTATCATATGATACTATCTGATGAACCATATAACTCAAGTAACTTACGCACACTTTTATCATAAAATATTAGAAAAACCATGTTGGCTAATTAAATTAACACGTAATTAACAAAATCTGACAAAAAAATTAAATCAAGGTAAAGAGAGAAAGCAATTGTAAATCTAAGTTAGTATTGCTACCTTTGTCAAGGTAAAATCTCCTAATTAAGCCTAAATAAAGTAGAATGACTCACAATAGACTAAAGCTATGTCAAAATAGATTTCATTTACAGCTATGTTGAATTGATATAAAGTAAAAGAAATCTAAAAAACCAAGTTATGATAAAAATTGAGATTTATTTAGTGGTTAGCCACCATAGAGCCATGTTTTACTATGTTTGAATTGCTTATTATAAGTCATCTTTTCTAATTACTACACAATTAACACAAGCTTTCTATATAACTAAAGAAAAATAGACATGTCTCAGACGGATTATATTAGTTATAGAGGTGAATTTTCTACTAAACGTCTACAAAAACGTAAATGTATTTTTATAGTTTAAGAAAGCAAGAATAATGTGTAAATATTGGAGCAAATAGTTTTATAATTATGTAAGTGCAGTAGACTCTATTATGTATGAATAGTAAATATTAAAAGTGAAAATATATTTGAAAGTGCATCAAAAAACAAAGGGAAGCTAGTAATGGTACCAAGTGGAACTTGAAATGAACTTAGGGTACTCAAAACGTGTCAGTGGCTACAGGTTTATTGATATACAAATTCTTGTTCTCATTTTTGATAAACTTAGATGTTCAGAATGTTTGATGTTCAAAATGACCATCTCTGTTGTAGTTAAGCGAAATTAAAAAGTCATTATATTAAGAGATTGATGTACTCCATGGAAACCTTTGGTCAAAGGCCATGCTGATCTACATCGGTTTATCATCCTTATGAGTATCTTAAAAAGATTTTATAACACCTTCAAATGCTACAATTATATTATTCAGAATTTGACAACTGCAGCACAAGCGGTTGCTACTGCAATAAAGCATGAAGCTGCGCATAAAAACTCAGAAAGGCGAATCTCCTAACAAAAGATAGTGGGTACTGGAGTTTCTGTTGATGGAATATAAGCAATAAAGGGACAAAGTTCGCACAATGGGGTGACCACAGCATTATACATCAAAAGTGAGAAGGTTTTAGATGTCGAAGCGTTAGCTAGAAAATGTAAACTATGTGATTATAAACAAAGAAATTGTCAATTTGAAGAAGCAGCCAACCGGTGCGGAAAAAAAACATAGATTTGCAATAAAAACTATGAAGGATCAGCCAGTAGAATGTAAACAGCCCGTGCAAAAAAGGCATTTAATCGTTCTGTAGAGAAACTTAATGTACACAGAATACTTGATTGATGGTGAAAGTAAAAGCTACACTACTGTCAAAAGTACATACAAGTGTATTGAAGTAACTAAACTGATGTAACATTTTCCAACATATATAATTGGCATTACCTGCATTTTCCCGCAGTTAAAGAGAGTTAGTGTAAATACAATCGGGATAAAGCTAACGGGACCAATGAATATAAACTAGGACCAGAACTTAGTACTGATGATATTTTACTTAAATTAAAGTCTATTTACGTAGAAATAACACCAGAAATAACACTTACTGAAATCGTTTACTTCATGGAAAACATAAAACAAAACTGAAAGGTTTAATGCAATGGTCCAGAATAAAAAAGTCAAAGTATGATCGCTCACGCAGCTAAAATTTGGACTCTACGATGCTATTGGAAAGGCTGAATATGATACCAGGGCAGCTCACCATTTCTGATTGAAAATACTTGAACTAGAGAAGAGTTTGCATGTCAGAGTATAAAAATTGAAAGAAGATTTTAAGTAGCTGCAAACATAAAAAATCTGAAAAATTTGAACAGAAAGAAAGAAATATGTTTGGGGATGGTGTTGATAATTTAATAAAAATATTATTATTATGCTCCTTCTATGCGATATTTTTTGTATTTTTTTTGTTTTAAAATATTTTCTACACAATTTTATATTATTTGGCATTTATTCTAAGAATGCGTGTTTTTAATCTCCCGACAGACGTAGCTTAAAAACCACTTGACTGATGATTTATATGAAAATTTCAGGAAGTATTCCTCTTATAAAGATATATGCAATCAAAAAATTTTTTTTTTTAAAATCAGACAGGTAAAAAATAGACGGGTCTTTTTAATTTTTAACTTTTTATATTTTTTAAAATATTTTTATTTTGAAACTATAGAAATTAAAGAAAACGTTTAACATTTATGTGCTTAAGATGATTGCTAAAGTTTAACAGGCCTTCCACCTGACACAATAGTTGTTAGCAAAACTGTCAGCTTATTGCATAGATCTATTTTTCTACAATATGTTGGGAAAAAATCAGCTAAAAGTATAATTTTAATTGACTCCAATGTGAGAAAACTAATTTGACATTTTTCCCAGAGTTAATATGTTGCCACGGCAACGAAGTGCCATTCATAATAAATCTTTTTAACATTTAGTGTCAAACTTAATTTTATTTGGAACGCGTAATAACTTTGTTAAATGAACTCGTTTTAGAAAAAAAAAAATTTTCTTTATTTAAAAAATGATTTTAAAGGGGTTTTTGCCACTAAAATTGAACATAACAAATTTTTTTTTTTTTTTGCTATTGACAATGGGATAGCCATTGGGCTCAACTTTAGGCACTGTAGGGTGGAATAAAGCTAAATATTTAGCTTTATGTTCAGAAATTTTTCTAAAACATTTAAATGTTTTAACAAAATTTCTGAACATGTCAATCAATAATCAATCATTAAAGCTCCATTTATAAACTCACTACTTGTTGCGTTTTAAATATTTTATCACCAGATTAAATTTTACAGGTGTTCTTCCGATGCTCCCCACTTTTTTTTTTTTTTGATTTTCCCCGTTTATCTTTACCGTAGTTATATTAACATATTATATGACTATTAAAAACTAAATAAGTAAACTCCGGTAAAAAAAGAGGAAATAAATTTTACCAAGAAATTTTTTTAACACGCTCTTAAAAAAACCGGATGTAATTTAAATAGAATTATGAGATTATTATATTAAACATAAAAAGTTATTATAAATATATATAAATTATTATAAATTAAATATATTATTAAAACAACTTTTAAATAATGTTAATCTACGTTTTGTTAACTTTTTTTATGATAGCTCCATTTTTTTAAAAAGTTGCATTACTTTTGGAAGTGGAATGCTCATAAAATAATGGTTTATGAGAATTCAAAACAATAAATTATATAATATTATATTTATTTATTTTTCTACAATATTTTAAAACCATCAATCTCTTTGTTTTGAAATAAACTGAAATAAATTATTAACATGCAATTTATATTGTTTAGTTGTTTAAATTCAATAAAATAGTTTTTGTAGAACCGTTAAAACAGGTTTACAAAATTCATTTTTCCTGGCAAGTATAGCTTAAAGAACACTAGCACTGTAATATAAGAGTTTTCAGTAAAAAATTGTCAGTACATTTGCATAATTTCATATTCAGTATGTTTAAAACTTTTAAAAACATTTTATAGTTCAAAATTTGATTTAAATCTGATGTAGCAAGGTATCTGTTTAAATATTTTTTCTTAAAATAAGAATAATAAATAAATAAAGTTTAAAGTATTTAAAACCATTTGTTTTGTAAAAAATTCAAAAATTTTGATTTGTTAAAGATCAAAATCAAAGTATATGTATTAAATGAAGTTTATTTTTGGTATAAAAATTTGAATTTATTATAAACAAGAAAATACATAAAATACATAAAATTAGTTAAAAATTGCTATCAACAATTAAATAACAACTTTGAACTTTAGCCTCTTTTTGTAGACAGTAAAGTATTTAGACTTTTAATGTTGATTTCTTTTGCTAACTTATCTCTTTTATACAGGAGCTAAATTGTCTCATAATTGCCATATTTTTTTTAAGCAATAATATTAGATTATAAAAACAAACTGTGAGTATAATGTATGTGGGTTAAAATTGGATCATTAGCATGGAAAATAACTTGTCAACTAATAAAAATGACTGCAACGAGTTTAACTTACAACCAAAAAGCGAACATAGTTTTAATGAGCAACCGTTTCCAAAAGCAAAGCCAGATAAAAAATTTAAAGAATTATTTGAAGATGAAAAGGAGCAGGTTCTTTATATTTTTTATAGTTTGCATATATAAATTTTAATTTACTATTACTAATATATTTTCAGAAATTTTAAATGTTTTAGATAAATCATAGATAGAAGTTTGTAGTTTATATAAATTAAAATAAGCTTTGAAATGAAGTATTACTTGTTTTTATTAGTCAGCTATTATTGGAGTTTTTTTTTTATATTTAAGTTTTTTTATTATAAAGAATATCATGTTTTTTACTGATAATTTTGGATATGTACAATTTTGATGCATTGAATCGTTTTGCAAGACCATGCTGTGAAATACACTCCTTTGATGAATTAATTTTTATGACACTTAATATCATTTGATTACATTATTTTAACTTTTTAACACTTCCAACATTTTTTGTTTATATATATTATTCTCTTTTTATTTTAGTATATTACACCCAGCAGTTTTTGTTTTTGATGCAAAAACGATTGAATAATGAAGTTTTTATTCTCATCTGGATGCAAATCCAACAATTCTTTATCTTTGTCCTTATTTTCATTTTAAAATATAACTAAATAAAGCATTTTTTTTATTTATATATATAAAGAATTAAATTTGTTAAAAAATAGGAGTGATTGCAAGTATATTAAATTATTCCTTCATATTTTTATAATTATAAATTTTTCTTCCAGATTATTAGTTATCACATGTTACCATTTTATTGCATTATTAATTTTATAAAATATCATTTGTTTACAAAGTCTTTTAAATTTTAAATATGCAATTTTTTTTAGAGATAAACACAAAATACACTGACTTACTTACAGTTTTAATTTAATGATAAACAAGGAGAAAAAGTAAAAGCTGGAAATATATCTGACTAATACCAAGTCTTCTTATTTTATTATTGATTGTTTTTTTTCTCTTAGTAAAAGATTACCTCAATAAATATGTCATTTAAATGGAAGCAATTGATTATACCTTCTTTTTTGGTATAAGAGAACCTCACTAAATTTAAAAGAATCACTCATTTTAAAAGAAGCGAAAATATTTTTTTTGGTTATTTAAGGAAAAGATAAAATAAGTTTTTTTTGTATAAATCTTGATAGCTGATGAAAACTAGTGTTAATTAAGAAAACAGAACAATAAGTTCATACCTACAGTATTTTCTAATAATGTATATTTTGCATATTTCTTCTATATATTAAAAAAAATAAATTAAAAAACAAAAATAAATTCCTATATTTAAGAAAGTAAAGTCTATTCCTTATTTTGCATTAAAACACTCCTTAAAAGTATCTATTTAAGTAAAAGAAAAAAGTATTAAAAAAATTCTAATTTATCTTGATTCATGCCCAAAAGAGCTTAAACTATACTGGTTTGTGCATATACATCAAAGAAAATTATTCTCTTTCAAGAGAAAAAATTACCCCAAAACTTAAACCAGAATTTGTGTTCAAAGATTAAGATGCAAAAGTAAAACTTAATCCTCCTCATAATGTTAAGTTTCAATTGGCACCTAAAGGTTTATTTAGAACAAATGCTGAGTATAATACAACGCTCTGAATTAGGGTCGGTATTCGGCAATGCCGACCTAACCACCAACCTGAAAGTGTTTGAGGTTGACAAATTATTGCGGACCTCGTTTCTATGTTTTATGGTCAGACCCTTGTATCAAATAATTTTTGCTGACCTGATGCCGACCTTTAAAAGATTGAGATCGGCAAATTATTGCCGACCTCCTTTTTTCTTATTCAGAGGGTTGATAATAGCTATACTACCAAGCAGTCACAGTATTTTTACACATCAAAATACAAAATTTATGTTTTACATAAATATAGTGTTCCTATTATACCAGAAATCCAAAGCTTTACTAAAAATGCTTTTTTAAAAATTTCAAGTGTTTTGTATAAGCTTGATGCAAATCCCAAACCCAAGAAATTTGATAATTCTCCAGAGGCTAACTACACTTTCAAAAGGAGTGAAAAAAAACTATAGTATAAAATTAGTGAAACAGATCCACTAGTTGAAAAGACTGTTTGATACAAGATAAATGATCCGAATGTGGAAGTAGGTGCTGTTGAGAATCAAGATGAAAAAAGTTAAGTTAATTTTAATATCTTTAACTCTTCCAACATTTTGGTGATTTATGTAGAGGCAATAATTATTAAGAAAAAATGCTGTTTTCTTTAATGAATTAGGAAAACCTTTAGGTTATGCAGAAACATCTACCCAGTTTAAACTACACTTTTGAAAGTTTTAATGGAGCTGCATAACATCTTGCCATACTATAAAGAGGCCTATTGAAAAAATGGTAAACAACAACTTTGATTTATATGTTGACAATGATAGTTAGAAAATAAAGTAGAACACCTATAATGATAATAATTTAATCAGGAGGATCTGTTTCAAAAAGTGGATCATGTTTCCAATAATGAAATCTGTTTTAAAAGTTGTTTATTTTTTTTGGAAAATCCTGTTTGTATGTTATCCTTCCTTCCAGATTTTATAAAATTACTAAGAAAACAGCTAAAGGAACAATTTGATATTGCTAAAACTATAGATTAAGTATCTTAAAAAGTTGCTTAGTTTAATTAACCCCCTGCTCAATATTTAGGTTCATCCACTCAGCCCACACAGTATTTAGCTAAAGTTGTAGGTTATTAAAAGTGATTTTTTGTTATATTATCTTTATTTTTTTTTAAGAAATATTTTATGTAGCTTTTTTTTTTTGATAAGTACACATTAGAAAAAAAAAGTTGAGAAATAAACAAAATATCTTGTTGCTGTAAAAATATATTGACACAAAGAACATGAAAACACATTTCTTTAGAGTACTATTATTTTACCTTAATTAAGTACAGCTTAATTACATGTTGCTCAGCATTTTTTAAGTTATGTCTATAAAACAAGGTTGATAGGAAGTGTGAATAATATTGCAAATTTCAAATCATGAGTTTATATTCAATATAATCTTATTTCTAACCTTGAAAAAGCAATATATTGACTTTTCAAAGTTTTTAGTTTAGAAAAATAGACTAAAATATGTATACAATTATGAGAAATTAGTTATTTATCATCAGAATCGTTATTTTAACTAATTTAGACCTCATAGATGTTTTTAACTTGGGATTGTCAATCGGCAACCTCAAGAAGTCATAGATTTTCTAGTTTTTAAAGTGAAAATTTAAGCAAAGTTGTAATAAAACCATGTGAAGGTTTTCTTTTTTTGGACTGCTGTGGACAATTGAGTTGAAATCAAAAGTCAGAAATGCTATGTAAACTTTAGGTCTTGAGTTTTGAATTAGAATAGAGAGGTCTAGTTTAAAAACATCAAAAGGTGTACTTCAGATCTAGCGAGAACACCAAAAGGCTTTCTCTCTGAACGAGAAAGTTAAGTTTAGTTACTAATCCAAATTTCTATCTGCTCAAAATGTTAATTTATATGAGCCAGAAATATAAATTTTATATTTCTGGAGCTTTGGGGAGTTGAATTTCATTTAAAGATATTTTGTTTTCTAACATTTTCTTACTTGTAAAATGGTTAACCACTAAGATGGGGCATAAGTAATGGTTATTAACATTAATTAGAAAGCATTAACATTAACATCAAAAAGAATCTATAAAATATTATGTAAATAAATAATATAAAATGTTTTTTTTATTATTGTTAAAGAATTTACACTGCAAAATATTTTTGATACAGAAGTATCTGATATGTATACTCTATAATAGCTGATATGTTCACTTCACTTTGCACTCATTAATTTTCTATGATTAGTATGATTGTAGATTTGATTGTAGAATCGCACAAACATGATAATATGGTACAATTAAATGCTATACAGTAATTATTTTAAGAGTGACTATTATGGAAAATGTTGTTACCATAAATATTGAAAGAAAGTGAAAAAATAATAAAAGATGATTATAAAATTTTAACTCCAAAAATAAATTATTTAAAGAAAGTTTTTTTGTATTTTTACTTTTTACAACAGAATGGTGAAAAACTTGATTCATGGTGGAAGTCTTCATTCTTTGTAACTTCTAAATTATATTTTGGAACATGGGATGGTAAGTTGGATTTTTTTTTTTTTTGAGTTTTTATTAATTTATTAGTTAAAAAAAAATTAGTTTCCAATAAAATGAATTAGAAAATATTTTCTTATAAATGCCACAAATTCAGTGTTGTGAGGCTGTGAGGAGGTGCTTATGTGGAGGGCTCTAAAGGCTCTGTTTATTTATTTATTTTTCTCGTAATTTTGTAATTCTGAATTGATAAGTATATTGAGCATGATATTACTTAGGAGTTTTAGTCTTTACACAAAAAATTAATTATACATAAAATACTTTACACAAAAAATACAGCTGCTCTGCCACTGCCAGTTGTGTAACATTAGATTTATATTACTCAAGTAAGCTGTTTTATTAAAGACAATGTTAATGTTTTATTAAAGTCACCTGCTATGGTTATTTGTATTTTGGTACTAGTTTCCAATTTTTTTACACTGTATAACCATTTATTTAATTAAAGCATCAATAACTTGTGTTTATATGGAATTTTTGAATAAAACTTTTTATGAATTTTATTTGGAACTTATGGTATATGTTTATGCATTTATATATATATATATATATATATATATATATATATATATATATATATATATATATATATATATATATATATATATATATATATACATATATATGTATATATATATATATATTTATATATATATATATATATAATATATATATATATATAATATATATATATATATTTATTTATATATATATATATATATATATATATATATATATATATATATATATATATATATATATATATAATATTATATATATATATATATATATATATATATATATATATATATATATATATATATATATATATATATATATATATATTAGGGTGCATCAAAAAACAACAATTTCTTAAAATTGCCTTGTCTGTGCTCTAAACATATGTGATATAATAAAATATCACTGGATAAACAAAAAATTTTGAAAAAAAAATATTTTTAGAGGTGCCCTTCAAACATTTATATGGCCCCTAAAATTCTGCGAAAAAAAATTCTTCACAAGTAGGTCAACCTGGTACTCAAAAGAAGTGAAATTTTATAAAAAGTTCAAAAATAATATTTGTTTTATGTAAAAATTATTATTTTAAATTTTAATGCATAATAACTATGTTTTTTAACTAAAAATAAAAATTTAGTTAAAAACCATTGTTATTATGCATTAAAATTTAAAATAATAATTTTTACATAAAACAAATATTATTCACCTCTAAAAATTTTTTTTTTTCAAAATTTTTTGTTTATCCAATGATATTTTATTATATCACATATGTTTAGAGCACAGACAAGGCAATTTTAAAAAATTGTTGTTTTTTGATGCACCCTAATATATATATATATATATATATATATATATATATATATATATATATATATATATATATATATATATATATATATCAGGGGCTATTCTAGGCTGTTTTCGACAGCGTCAATTGTATTTGGGCGCCGTCCAAATAAAAATTTGAGGACCTTTTTCTTTTTTTTTAAAGTTTTTACGGCAAATATTGTTATTTTAGCAAAAAACCGCTGATTTTATGCTAAAGTTTGCCGGAATGAGGGGGTACCGCCACCCAAATTTTTTCTTCCTAGAATAGGCCCTGTATATAAATATATATATATATATATATATATATATATATATATATATATATATATATATATATATATTTATATATATGTATATGTATATATATATATTTCTGATTCACTCCCAACAAGACTACAAGCCACCACTATTAAGTTTGGAGCTATTATTTTTGAACTTAATAAATTGAAGGTTGTATGAGTCAGGAAAACATGAAGATGGGAGAGAGTTACAAAGGGTTGAAGTACAGGGAAAAAAGCTAGATGAATAAAAGTTTTTAGAGCATGCAGGGACAGACACAGTAAAAGAATGAGACTTTAATGAATGGCAAGTCAAGCAAGAATGAGTTTTAGTTGATGGAACTCGAGATATAAGCTCCTTTGAGCAGCGACTATGATAGTATTTATAGAAAAGAGAAAGAGATGCAACTTTACGACGATGGAAAAGAGGCTCAAGCTTAGCAGATAGATTGGGTATAAATATACTGGAAATAACAATTGTTGCTTCAAACAACAGAAACATGCAGCATGAATTATTTATTTTCAAATTTGTTTTAAGGCTAAAACACTTTTAGAAAGTATTAAGACTTAATATTTATATATCAAATTTTTTTCAAATCAAACATTGTTGAAACGTTTTTCTTAAAATTTTAAACAGAAGTGATTAAAAATTAAGTAGAGTGTTTTCCATCAAGAAAAACTAACTTTAATAGACAGGTTAATAATAGACAATTTTAATAGTTAGTGTCGTATATATATATATATATATATATATATATATATATATATATATATATATATATATATATATATATATATATATATATATATATATATATATATATATATATATATATATATATATATATATATATATATATGTATATATATATATATATATATATATATATATATATATATATATATATATATATATATATAGACATTTAGTTAGTATGCCTAGAGCAGTAGAGCATCAAGATCTAAACCCATATTGATTGTCAGGAAGTAAGTTGTTAAACTCAAGATGAAATTTTTTATTTGAAGATATAAAGACTTGACATAGTATAAATAAAAAGACATAATAAAAATAAGGCATAGTAAGAATAAGAAGACATAAGTAAGAAAATTGATTGGGCAATAGTAAGAGAGATTAGAATAATCTCCAGAGATTTCGAAAGTTGTGACAAAATTGAGTTATAGCACTTGTTGAATAGTTTACAGAGTAATAAAGAAAGTTCTAAAGAGCACTTTTATACAGAAATGTTGTTCAGACCACTAACTTGGAGAGGAGTTTTTTTTTTCATCATTTTTGCTTTCAACAAGTTTGCAAGCAACTACTGTTAGAGTTGGAAGTTACTGGAAGAGAAAAGATTAAGTTTATATAGTAAGATAACGATTGGCAGACGACTTAAAAGATTGCAAATATAAATCAGGAAAGTAAGATGAAGGAAGTGAACTCCAAATAACTGATGTTTGAGGAAAAAACAAAACTAATAAGAGTTTTTAGAGCACATAGAAGTCACTGAAATAGGATGAGACTTAATTAAATGGCGAATAACACGAGAATGATTTTTCGTAGATGGCACAAAAGATGCTAGCTCTGACCCAGATATGGCAACAGTTTTCCATTCAAGGACTGATTTGAGATTTATAGATATAAAAAATAGAATCCGGAGTGAGAAAGTGGCCAGCACGATAAAGAGATGCAGCCTTAGCAGATGCTAATCTTTCAATGAATTTGGTATATGGTTTCCAAAAAAAAAACAAAAGTAAAAGTTAATCTTAGAACATGAAGGGTTTGATGACTCATCAAGTACATTAATATAGGAAGTTCGTAATATAGGAAGTTATAAATTGTTGTTATAACAATTGGCTGAAAAAAATTGAGTTTTATCTAAATTAAAGTTCATCAGCCACTGTTAGCTCTATGCTGTTGCAGAAGTGAGATGCTTTTTAAGCTTGAATGCCCCCTCCAATTAGAGAGTGTTGGCTTCTTATAAAGACAAGAATGGTAGTATCATTAGTGAACAATGCCACCTTAGATGTAAGAATATCTGGAAGATTGTTAATATAGATTATTAGGAGTATAGGTTAAAACTTTAAGAAACTCCTGAAGTTACAGGATACAAAGAGTGCTTTCCATCAAAGACAACTTTTATACTACGATTGGAAATGATTTAATAATCTTAAAGATGTTACCTGATTTACCACAAGAAGAAAGCTTTTGGAGAAGACCAGCATGCTAAACCTTATCAAAAGCTTTAAAAATGCCTTAACCTCTCCACCTCTATATAATGCACTATAAAACCTATTGGTTATTACTGTTAGCAAATCAGCTGTAAAACAAGAAGATCAAAATCCATATTGATGATCAGAAAGTAAGTTATTAGATAAGATGAGAGATATTTGTTAATTAAAGAATTAAAAGTTATTAGATTAGATGAGAGAAGTATTTGTTAATTGAAGATTTAAAAAACTTTTTTATGTTGGGAAGAAGACTAATGGGTTGATAAGTCAGATTGCTCTCCAGAATTTTTGAAAATAGGGATAACAGATGCTACTTTCCAGCAGGCTGGAAAATGCCAACCTGAATTGAAGAAGTTACATAAGCACATTTGTCAGCAGTAAGAAAAAAAAATTCTACCTAAGAGCCATCATAAAGAAAAGCACGGAAAGAGTCCCAGTCAGCTTTAATGTAGTATTGCAAAGCATGATGATTGGGGGCTTCATGAAAATGAAAGAATGAAATAATAGTTGCTCCTAAGGGTGAATATGGAGAAATTGAGCACTAACTAGGAACAGAAACAAGATATAAGTCTAGTAAACTTATATCTTGTAAAGTAAATGATTCGAATTTTCTGGAAAGCTTGTTAGGAAGTTGACTATGTTAGAGATTGAGAAAGGCAAGGGTTGTGGGCCTTAGTGCCTCCAGAGTTACTGACGCAAGAGCTAAGCTATTCAGTATATTGAGCATTTAAGTCGCTAACAACAACTATATTGGCTGAAAAATAAAAAGAAAGGGCTTGGTCAATATGATCAGAAATAATATCGAAAAGAGTTATGTCTTGAGATGAAGAAGAGCAAATTAGAACAAAAAGGGAGGAAGCAAAAAGAGTGAAGTAAAAGGTGGTAGAGTGAAGTGGTGCTTAACAAAAGCGCATAAAAGAATAGTCTGTGGATTCAAATCTAGTTTCCTGACAAATGAGAGAGTTCCTATGAATGTCAGGTCAGGTTATCCTGAATCCTGAAATTTACTTAATCCTGAAAGTTATTACGAAGACCATGAATATTAGCGAATGATAGATTTAGAGAATTTAATGATGATTATGGTTTTTGTGTTTTATAGTTTTTGGTACTTTAGTCATTTTAAATTTTTTTAAAGAGCTTGACTCAAAGCACAGATAAAACTCAGTACACTGTTTAATAGTCCAAGCAAGTGCTTTTTAACTATTAATAAAACCTAAAATGTAACAAAGGATTCTAAATGTTGCCTCAATAATGCACTCCAAAAATACAAACAGGTACTATTCTGATACTTTACAGCTGTTGATGGATTTAGCCTCTTTAAGAGTTACCTCAGAATTTAGAAATCCTGTTAGGTTCAGAGATATAACTTATGGAGTGAAGGTGATCAGGGTTGCCTGGAAAACTTGTCAAAAGTTAAATATCTAAATAAAAGAAACTTTGAGCTTTAGAGCCCACAGGGTGTTACTAGAGTGTTACTACAGTGTTAGAAAAGCCATTTAGTATGATGAGAATTAGTTTCCAATAATTATAATATTAAGATATTGTTATTATTGGGAAAAAAAGTTAGTTCAATTTTATCAAAGAATCAAATTGAAGAAATAAAAAATTGGAAGAAGAAGAATGACGAAGAACAAAAATTGGTGATTGAGTGAAGAGGTGTTTAATGGAAGCACATAAAAAAAATTTAGAGGATCCCGAACTCATTTTACAACAATTAAGTCAAATAGTATCTAAGTATATGCTCCGGTTAAGCATGTGAAAGTTAATTTGCAAATTAAAAGATAATATCTGTCAACTCTTAGATCTGAAAGTCTCACATGAAGAAAGTATTTCTGGTGAACTTTGCAAGAGGTTCATATCTGATTAAAAATTACTTTAAAGTCTCTAAATATTTATAAAGATTGAAACAATATGATGGTGTTGATGGCATTTTTTACTTAATATTTTTAATTACTGTAATTGTGTTTTAGATAGAGAATGTGACAAAATCCTAAATAGTGCATGCTACCCTTAGCAATAAGCTAAGGGTCACAAATTAATGCTAATTAACTCAAAGCTGTAACAAAGGGCTCTTTATGAGGCCTTGATAATGCATACCAAAAGTACTTAGAGAGGCACTTTTTATGTGTGATATATTACTACTCTATATTTTACAGCTGCTGATGAAATCAGTATCTCTGAGAGCAGTCACAAAATTTAAAGAAAAATTACTACCTGCTGGTCTTAGGAGCATCAAATTGAGTTTTAGAGCTTTACTCTCATCAACATATAACAGAAAGTGTTTCATACCCACTATCAAAGAGGCAAAAGCAAAAACCTGTGTAGCGTCAAGATAATTTCTTTGTTTCTCATTGTAGGTAGGAAACAATGTAACACAGGTTTTACATATATGCTAGCCTATTAGATAAAGAAGGATGAAGAGGCTGGTCAGCCTCACAACCCTTAAGCACTATGTACAAGACAGTAGCTGGATGTCCAGGATGAGTATTTTTATTGAGGTTATCTCAAGATTTTACCAAGTCAGATATTTTAAGTCAGATTTATATTTCTTCAAACAGGTTGTGGCATCCTAAAATGTGTTTATGAAATGTTTTTTTTATTTTTCACCTTGTTTTTTTACTTTAAACAGTCCCTATTATAATCTTTAAACATTATTATTACCTCATTATTATCTCCTACAATTAAATGAGGTTTTTTTTTTTTTTTTTTTTTTTTTTGCGGTCAATAACAAAATATTTATTATAATGATTTTTAAAAACTGTTTAAACTTCCATTTTTTGTGGTTGCTTTTATTTGTGGTTTATTTAAACTTTCTTGAAGTTTTTACAAAATTCGCATCTGAAAGCATTTTGTTTAAGAAAATTAAGCTAATTAAGCATTTAGTTAGCTTTTAGTTTTTATTTTACTTTTATTTAAATGTTTAGTCAATTAAGTTAAAGTTTATTTTAAGATCAAATAAGAACTTCAGTTTGCCAAATATGATTTTCATTTAAATATTTATAGTATTTCATAATACTATGAATATTTAAATGAAACAGAATTCATTAAATAAACACATTTTGAATTTTTTGGAAAGTCTAGTGGCTTCATCCAAATCAAATTAAGAAGTGTTGGGTTTATTTTTATTAAATAGTTGAGCTTGAGTATGTTCATTTTGTATTATTATAGGAAAAAATTATTTTGAGTATTGGAAAAAATTACTTTGAGTATTGGAAAAAATTACTTTGAGTATTGGAAAAATAACTTTGAGTATTGGAAAAAAAAACTTTGAGTATTGGAAAAAATAACTTTGAGTATTGGAAAAAATAACTTTGAGTATTGAGAAAAAATTACTTTGAGTATTGGAAAAAATTACTTTGAGTATTGGAAAAATAACTTTGAGTATTGGAAAAAAAAACTTTGAGTATTGGAAAAAATAACTTTGAGTATTGGAAAAAATAACTTTGAGTATTGAGAAAAAATTACTTTGAGTATTGGAAAAAATAACTTTGAGTATTGGAAAAAATTACTTTGAGTATTGGAAAAAATAACTTTGAGTATTGGAAAAAATAACTTTGAGTATTGGAAAAAATAACTTTGAGTATTGAGAAAAAATTACTTTGAGTATTGGAAAAAATAACTTTGAGTATTGGAAAAAATAACTTTGAGTATTGGAAAAAATAACTTTGAGTATTGGAAAAAATAACTTTGAGTATTGGAAAAAATAACTTTGAGTATTGGAAAAAATAACTTTGAGTTTTGAGAAAAAATAACTTTGCGTATTGAGAAAAAATAACTTATATAATAAATTAAATGACATTAAATTAAATAACATTAAATTAAATGACATTAAATTACTTAACTTAATGTCATTTAATTTTCTTTTTGACCACATTATACTTTTATTCTATTATCCTTGTCAATTTTACTTGTGTCATATATCATATTTTTTATTATTTTTTTATTTTTGTTGTTAAATTAGTCGTTATAATGACTTTAATAGTTGCTTCTTGCTGAGATCTCATTGCTTTTATTTTTTAGATGTTTTAATTAATTTTTTGGTGTACTTATTAAAAAATAAATTAAAAGTTATTGTCAAATAACTATTTGGCTTAAGGTATTATTTATGTATTTGGGGGTATTGTTTATATATCTAGGGGTATCTTTTCATTTTTTATTGCAGGTCCTTTTTATTGTAAAGAGAAAAATTATTATTTTATTGTTAACCCTTTCATGCCGGAATTTTTTTGACAACTTAAAAAATGCAATATTATGTCACGTTAACACTTAAATGTATTAGTTTACTTACAAAACAAGTTCTACAAAGTGTATATAGTTGGAAAGCAGACAAAATTTGGAATCCAAAAATTAAAATAAAAAAGGAAAATAATATAAACTGATGACGTCTGCATCATTTCATATTTAAATACTACTCTACTAAGCCTTTTAAATGCCTAGATATGTTGTTTTTAAGTAAATAAAGGCTTTTAAAAAGGTGCAAATTTTATAAAGCTTTCATTTGATGGGTTACTTTTCTGATTTAGATGACTAAATAATAAATAATTAACATTTTTCTCTGATGGCGTGAATTTTTTTATTTTTTTATTTTTACCTGATTTTATTATTCAATAAATTAAAAAAAATACCTCAAAAGAAAACTTCAAAAGAAAACTCACTAATTTGATGGGCTACTCTCCTTATTTAGGCAGGCAGAAAATTTACACTTACATTAAATTTACAATTTTTTTTAAAAGAAAGAAAATATTTTCAAGTCTTTTTTATTTATTATATTTATTCAACACAAGTGAATATGTACATAAAATGTTTAAAATATGAATGCCACATGTTCCAACAATTGAAAACTGAATCAAGGCATAAATGGAAATTGTAAAATAAGCAAAAAACATGTGATCTATGAATACCTATTAAATGGCGCTGGGACTGACCAACTAAATTGGCTTGTAAAATCTTTTCAGAACAATTTTTGCAATCTCTTAGCTAATTGTTCACCAAAGATTTATGAATTCCAACATTTGTGTATCGTAATGTTATGTGTTCATTTGAATTACTAGGTCTTCCACTATTTTTAGATATATTATTTCCTACTAATTGTTCAATAAGTTCTTCACAAAATCTTTAATGACTGCAAGCATGATGGTCAGTAAACCAAGACTCAAGTACAAAAGCAATATGAACACATATTTCCAATAGGTGGTAAAAGATTCGCCTATACCATTTATTTGATTTCCTTCCACAATTATAATACTTTACATTACTTTACAAAAAGATGTGAAAAAAACCATTGTTTTTTGTCTCCAGTAATCATGGATGCGAGGAAGTTTTATTATTCCCATCGCTAAACAAATTGTTATAAATACTTTGATATCATTTGAGGTAAAATCAACCCATATCCTTCTATGTTTTATAGGAAAAGATTGTAACCTTCTTTAATAATAGTGATTTGTTCCAGTTTTTTTTGTATTAAAGCATTATGAAAAAACAAATCAAATAAATGTATTGGTTTGATATTGTCATCACAATTAGGTATTGCAGATTTTCTAAACATTGGTCATAGTGTAGCCATAAATGGAATAAAAGTCCGAGTAATTTAAATTTTTTTCCATTCTCTGTTGTCTTTACTAATATTAGATTTCTTAGTCTTAATGGTATGAAGTTTTTTATTTGTTTTGATAAAGGTTCATTTTATAGTTGGAGTTGTTGTTTGTTTGTGTATTTTTTTTCCTTATTTACAGTAATATTGTTATCAGCAAATGTAATTGTATATAGCCCTTTGTTATCATTATTTCCTCAGTTATTAATAGCAAAGTCCAAAATCTGTTTTTTCTGTTGAATCATCTTCAGAACTAAAATAATCATCATACAATGACGATGAAATTATTTCTGATGATGGTGACTGACTTGCTGACGATGGAGCTGTTTGTGAGCAAATATTTGAAAAAATTGAATGTTCACAAGACAAATTACTAACATCATGTAATTTATCAGAGATTTGAAGAACTTTATTTGGATCATTTATAATTCTATTTCTTCATTTATAATTCTATTTCTGCAATAAGAAGTCTAACAATTAGATTTATTTTTGTCAATTATCTTTAGTGTTTTAAAAAACAATCCGTAAATTAATAGTTCCTTTCTCTCCTAGGTTTAATATATATGTTTATGAGCACAAAAGGTTAATATTTAATGCTAAATAGGATTGATCAATAACTTTTGGAGAGATATTTTGATTGGTATATTATAGGCGCACATATGTGCGCCTTCGGCATGAAAGAGTTAGTTGTTTATATTAAGTCTTTGTGTTAAAATATTTGTGTGAACATTTTTTCATTTTCTTCTTATACCAAAGATGAAGTTAAAGTTATTTTGACTTTTTCAGAATGTTTCTTGTTTTTCTTGTGGTTCTGCTTATAATATTTCAAATGAATATGAATGTTATACTTGATTTTGCAGATGCTATTGGGTTTTAAGCGATTTTTAGTGTTGTCTAACAAACACTATGTTGATAGAACATCATACATTTCATATCTGGACACAAATTGGAAGCAAAAACAAGTGAAAAATTTTAATTGCTTTAAAAAAGTAATCCCAAATTTTTTTTTTGTGTATCCAATTCTCATCACTCCTAATCACTCTATTTATTTATTACTTGTTGATATTTATTTATATTTAGATATTTAGATTATTTGTAAATACAAATAAATATAATTGGGTTAATATGAATAAATATTGGTACTGTTGGATTTATTTATGCTTTTTTATCTTTCAAATTGATAGGAGTTTTCACTTCATGCATAATGAACATGGTTAGTGTTGTTGTTTTTCTGCGATCTGGATGGATGATTGTAAGTTTATTACTTTTTTTTTCTTTTTTATTAACGAAATTGAGTTTGTTTTTTTATGTTTCATTATTTGCATTTGAAGATTATTATTTTATAGTAAAGTTAATTGTTTATTATTTTTGCAATAACATACAGTTTATATTTTATCAATAGTAAGATAATATTCATAACTTTTTAATAGGTTAGATCTTTATTCAGCTTCCTATTTGAAGCCTCTTTCTCAGCTTTCTAATTGTAACCTTTTTCTGAGCTCCTATTTATATCCTCTTTTTCAGCATCTTATTTGTAACCTCATTTTTCGACATAGTAACTGCTAAGGTGACAGTGTGTTGTCTTGATGAAGCTGGATTTTCTTTTTCTGCAAATGTGGCTATTTTCTCACAAGTTCTGCCTTTAGCTAGTCTAGTAATGATGGGTAGTATGCTTCTGTAATGTAATGGTTTTACCTTTTTGAAAATAATTGATTAAAATAACTCCATAACTATCCTTAAAAACAGCCACCATTACTTTCCCAGCTGAAAAAAAACAGGTTGTGTTTTTTTTGGAGCTGGTTCCCACCCAGCAGTCCACTATTTGGACTGTATTTTTGTTTTGAGCATATAATTGTGTATTCACCTGCAGTAATTAACTGGCGCCAAAACTCAGATTTATTGCACCTAAACTGCACCAATAGAGTGTTGGAAATGTTCATTCCAACATGTTTTTGGTCTAAGGTTTCAGCTGCCCAAAATTTCACTGTAGTAAATGATGGTAGTGAGTTACCATACACAGAATCCAACTCATCTTTGATTTGTGTAGGTGCGTTGCTTTTCAAAATATTTATTGATAGCTCGATAATCAATTTTGACCATTTTCACAAAAACATTCATATCAACTCAAACAACTATTACATAACAACTGCACATCAAAAATGGATGAAACTTTGGTGAGTAGCTGTCAATAGATGAACAACAAAATTGACTAGCTTTTAATTACAAGTGATGCCATCTTTTTAATAAGGTCAGAAACTTTTCAGACCAATGATTCTTACAACAATAATTGTTTCTACTTGCCAGGGTTATTGCTTTGCTGGGTTATTTTTACTGACAATGATTTTTTTTTTACTTACTAGGGTTATGCTGAGACTATTTTTATTTACAATAGGATTTTTTTTACTAACTAGGGTTATAATCGGAATATCTTTATTTACAATGGTAGAATTTATTTTTAATTAATTGGGTTATGCTGGGATTATTTTTACTTACAATAATAGGATTTTTTTTACTTACTAGGGATATGCTGGGATTGGCTTATCACTTTTAATTGTTCTGCTCTCGTTCTTGATTGCTTTTGTAACACTTTTATCTGCAGTTGGCATATTTGAAAAATGTTGTGTTACCAAAGGAGGCGTATACTTTCTTATAACACATGTTCTTGGTGGTAAAATTGGTGGAACCATTGGGTTATTGTACTCAATTGGAAATGTATAACTTAGTATAACTAAAAATTTAAATGTATACAATATTACTTTTGTAAAAGTATTGAAATTAAAGTTAAAATAAAAGTTATTATAAAAGTTATATATATATAGTTATAAATATTATAAAATTATTTTGAAATTTTTTAAAGGAAAAATTTTTTTAAATTTTATTAATGACACTAACAGATTTCAGTATTTTAGGATATCTTTTCAATTAATTTGAATATATTTATTTATATTATAGAATTATTTTAGTGTCTTAATAAATTTTGATTACATGTAATAGTTGATATTAATTTTTTTGGTTCAATATTTTTACAATGGTAACATCATATATAGATATGCTAAAATTATATTTAGAAATTAAAAAATGAAATCTAGTAGTAATTACACTTTTAATAAAAATTAGAATTTAAAAAATTGAAAATATTTAATTTATAATTTTAGGCAACAGCTACCTCATTATACTGTACAGGTTTTGCTGAGTCATTATGTCAACTAGCCAATTGGAACAATAAATGGTCCATTTGTTTAGTTAGCATAACTACTTTGTTTGTAATGTTAAGTATTGCTATATCAGGTGTAAAGTGGGTTGTTCGGTTTCAGTTATTGTTATTAGTTATTATTGCTGCTGGTATTATGGATTTTGTTATAGGCACTCTAGCACTCAGTAAGCCTGGTAAGTAGTTTGTATATTTGATTCAAAAAAAAAAAAAATCATTTATATGTATGGTTAAACCAAATGGATAAACTTTCATTTTAGTTTTACAGAAAATTAACTGATGAGGTCTGTATAAGTTATCTTGTGTAATTATTTAAATTCCATCTAGAGATAGGTTTTACTGGATTTTCTAACTACAATTTCAAGGAAAATTTAAATGCACAGTTTACAGACCAGATCACTTTCTTTGTTGTCTTTGGTGTTTTTTTTCCAAGCGCATGTGGAGTAATGGCAGGCATTAATATGAGTGGAGATTTAAAAAATCCGGCTGAGAATATTCCTGAAGGATCAGTTGCTAGTCTTGGAACATGGTAAGTAATTTAATTTTTCTTTTCTTTATAAAAAAGCTACTAAAGTACTGCTCTTTGTTTAAAAATTTTTGTGATATATTAACTAGGGTGTCCCACTTTTAACCTGACCAAAAAATTTTTGAATGCACCCTCAATTTTTGATGTGCATCTCAATCATCCTTATTTGGTCTCAGGACACACCAAAAAAAATTTTTGGTCTCCAAGTCAAGGGGTTCCAGTACAAGGTATTTTCATATGTGAGGTTGCATTTAATTTTTTGCCCCCTCACCTTTTTTGGCGCCCCTGATTTATGATTGAACTGTAGAAAATTGTCCATTTTTCAGTTATTTTTGTTCTGAAAAAAAAATCTTTTATTTAACAGTTAATATTAATACAGATTGGCAAATAAAGACAAATAAACTCAAAAATTACATAAAATTTACATAAAATCGCTTTTTTTTATGTCTTTTCCAACCTCTTTTCGTTTTTTTTGCACAACTTGCATGGTATTCTGTAAAAGATCTTCGTCATGACTTTCAGCCACAAAATCCTGCACAACTTTAATGTGGCACTCAGCCCTGTCGTTTACTACTGCTAGATTCTCCATTTGATGTTGAAAATGTCTGTAGGAATCATTTTCAAAGTTATCCTTTATCCATGTGTTTATTACTTCCTTAGTTATACCTAGGTATGTGAAGAGCAGCCAGGACTCCTTAGTGATAAAGTCAGACAAAACTGACATAGGAATCACATGTATTGGAGGGTGAGGTTGTTCCCTTTCAAAATTATCAGGTTGCGGACAATTGAAACCTAGCAGCGTCTGAGCTAGTCCAGCTCTTTCCTTCAGTTCTAAATGTCGATTTGCTATTGAAAGATTAACTAGCTGTGAGGTCAGGTACCAACTGTGATATTCCAAGCTTGCATGGAGCAACTTTCCCAGAAGACCATACTTCGATATGTATAGCTTATTACTCATCATTTCAAAGGCTAGCTTAAAAGCATCCAAATCATGTAATGGAGCCTGGGCCGCCAGAGGAGAATTCAAAAAGTATACTCCATAAATGTGGAAACCAGGTACATGGCCACCAAGGTAAATGACTATTAGCTTTCAAAGAACTTTATCATCTTCTCTTTAAAAACAATATCGTTTTAGGGTTGTTATGCAGAAGTTCTTAGCATCTAATACTCTTTTATGAAAATCGATACCTACCATATATTCCTCTCTTCAATAATTGAAAAAAAGCAACTGATTGACATTATTTTCCCTTTCTCTTATTTCGGGCTAGATTTTTTGAAAATCTTTATATATTATATTTGATGGAAACTTTGTTGAACCTTAATTATAATTCATTGCATGGGAAATATGCCTTTCATATATATGATGTCTTAAATGATAAATTTTGCAACAGTTTAGTACAACAAACTTTCAAATTTTTTTATCAAAATATTTAATTACCTACATAGCAGCCATAGCACAGGACTCTTAAGCACATGATCCAGTTCTCCCAGTGTGGGTAGTCTAAGGGGTCGTCCATAAATTACGTCACGCTTTAAGGGGGAAAGGGGGGTTGGTGGTTTTGTGACGACCCATTCAAAGCTCGCTTCTTAAGTGTTACGATTTTGTGACGAGGGGGGAGTTCGAAAATGGTCAAAAATTGCGTGATGTAATTTATGGACGACCCCTAAGCAAAATTCAAAAGGAAAGAAAAAGTCTTTACATATTTGTTTCACAGGTTTTTTTACCTAGAAAAAGCTTTTTTAATTCATTATTTTAATTAAATCTTAAAATAATACCTGTATGGTGCATATATATGTAGTGGATGCTAAAGTATTTATATTGTTCTTTTACACCTAGTAGTTTTCTGTGGAGTTAAACTTAAATTGCAGGATGTACCTGAGGTTCCTGCTTGACAATCCCTGCTAGTCCTGAGAAAGGTATATCTGATTGGAGGAGTACTTCTGCAACGTGTATTTATCAAGCAGCTCTTCTCATTTCTCTTTCTTACAGCACTCCAACCATTTCTAGTTTGTGGAGATTTACAAGGAAACCTATCATTATCAGCCATTATATATTTTAAGAAATTTTTTATATCTTAAAAGTATATTTAAAAGGAAGATAACATTTAACATAAAAGCAATTACTTGAATAGACCATTAATGCCGCTCAAACAATTTGAAAATTTTGCAAAAACAACATACTTAAATGAATCTTACTTTATTTATCCAAGACATAATATTTCAATTTTTGTATAAAAACCTCATTTTATGTCTTAAACAAGTTCAATTTACATTTTTAATTTACATTTGTTTATTTCTTATACTTTTTTTTATAGATTTCTTGATAAAAATGTCAATTACCTCTTTAAAATAAATAAAATATAGATGCATAAAATAATGATTACTACAGACATTTTCAACATCAAATGGAGAATCTAGCAGTAGAAAAAATGGAGAATCTAGAAGTAGAAAATTTTTTTTGGTCTGGTTAAAAGTGGGACATCCTAATAATAACTCAATAACTATATCGCACTCACTTTTTTTATAGATTTATAATAAGATTTATATAAGTGTTACTGTACCTAAGGTGTATGTACCACATTTATAAAGATGAAAATGGTACTTCACTTTATTCATTGTTTTATTTGAAATAATGATGCAAATATTACTTTAGTGCTGCGCTTTATACAACAATCGTACTGTTTTTGGGATCTACATGTTCACACTATGCTTTGCAAACTGACTACATGATTATGCAAAAAGTATGTTAGTGCTTTATTTATGTAAAAATTATCCAGCAGAGAGAAGAATTTAACTTTCTTTTTATAATATTATACTTACATTTTATAGACATATAAAATATAAACACTAGTTACAAAATGGTTACAAAATGACTCGGTAAGTAACCAATCATTATAATCAAAATAAAATAAACTGTCATTTTAATTAAGTAAATAACTTAATGGTGTAATGGAAAGTTTGTTTATTGAGAGATTTTCCCATTTTATGTGGGGCATTTCTTTTAATTTATGTTTGGTTGAAGCAGTATCTAAAATCTTAAATGAGTTTCAAGACAGATTTTAAACATGTATTTCAATGATTTTTGACAATTAGGCAGATTTTTACACGTATTTAAATGATTTTTGATGTATTCAAATGTTTATATATATAGGATTTTTTATCAGCCCTAAGGTGCTTATTAATCCGAGTTAATTAACAGTCTTTGTAAACAACAAAAAGACAAAAAGATTTACAATAAAATCCTGCAGCATCTCAAGCAGAAAGAATTTAAATTTTAGTTGGTTTTTTTACCCGCAAATCTTCCTTTCTGGTTATCCTTCTAAAATTCACAAACTCAATAAAGACATTTTTCTTTCAACTTTTCTACCTATAGTATCAACAGTCAGGACATACAGCTACAACCTTGCCAAACATCTTTCTCATTTATTGTCTTCACATATACCTATGTAGATTTCTCATTTATTGTCTCCACATATACCTATGTAGATTTCTCATTTATTGTCTCCACATATACCTAAACAATAATTTTCATTTGTTGAAGAGTTAAAGCAAATTAATGTAAATAATAAATTTATTATTTCATATCGAAAGTTTATTTAAAAACATACCACTTAAGATAAAAACAACTTTCTAAAACTCAGTATATGAAATTACTTAGATTTCAACTTTTAAACTCTATTTTCAATTTGACAGAAAATGTTACAATTAAACAGATGGTGTTGCAGTGGGTTCTCTTTTAGTGTCTATATCAGCTAATATTTTCATTGGAGCAAACATGGGTTAATAGTTATCCCTCTTCTAAACCAATTTTTGATAAACGATATGTGGATGATATAATTATCTTTAATTCTGAATAAGAAGCCCAAAAATTAAAAATAAAATAATATTTGAAATTTACACTAAAACAAGAACGAAAAAACCAGATTGCCTTTTTAGATGTACTTAATTAAAAATAAAGTTCCTTTTTGACATCAGTTTTTCATAAAGAAAATTACATAGGTTTGTTACAAAATTTTTTTCTTGCTACATTTCTTTATTTACTAAAAAATTAAATCAAACCCTGATATTTTGGTTTTTGCTGATAAAACAAATAACATTTACTATCTCACAACAGAAAACTATGAAAAAATCTCACGCAACAATATTACTAGTTCCTATGAGAAAGCCCCTTAAAATATGGAAAATGCAATTAATTTAGAAGCGAAAAGTATTATCCTTGATAACAGAATCGAATCAACTCCTCCTGTCCAAGCCTTTGTAACACTAAAAGACCATAAACCAAATTTTCAAAACAAACTTCCTTGTAGGTTATTGGTTTCCTCAAAAAGTGAGATTGGACATGTAAGCTAAGTTAAATTGGACAAAATTAATAATATTCTTAGAAATAAATTAAATTTGCAACAGTGGAAAAATACCACTTATGTTATAAGTTGGTTCTCCATAATCGAAAATAAAAATGGCTGTACATTTATTCAATTTGACATTAATGATTTTTACCACTCAATAACTGCAGATATTTTAGATGAAACAATTGAATTTGCGAAAAGCCACACAGTTATTGCTGAAGAAACAATCCGCATAATAAAAAATTGTAGAAAAGCCTTATTTTATTTTAATAAGGAAACTTGGAAAAAGAAAAACATACATGACTGCTTTGAGGTAACAAAGGGCAGTTATGATGGAGCAGAAATTTGTGAATTTGTTGGACTATATACTTCAGATTTATTAAGTTAAATAATCAATATAAATGATTAAGGCCTTTATCGTGACAATCGTTTAACTGTAATGCATAAAAAATCTGGTCCGCAGCTCGATAAAATTAAAAAAGATTCAAAAATTTTTAAAAATATTGGCTTTCAAATCGAAATAAACATAAATTTAAAAATCGTGAACTTTCTTGACATCACATTTAAGCTCCCTGAAAATTCATATAAGCCTTTCAAAAAACCAAACGATGAATTTTTGTATATTAAATTAACTCAAATTATCCACCCCAAATTCTAAAACAAATTCCGATTTCAATTAATAACAGGCTAAACCAAAACTCCTCTAATGAAAACATATTCAATTCCTCTAAACAAATATTTAAAGATGCCCTTAAAAAAAGTGTTTTGAAAATTTTGAACTAGAATTTGACCCTGAAAAAAAGTGTACAAAAAAGCGAAACGGAACTAGAAATGTAATTTGGTTCAACCCCCCATATAGCAAAAAATGTTTCCACTAACATAGGTAAAGTGTTTTTAAAATTAGTCAATAAGCATTTCCTTCCCTCTAATAAATTACATAAAATTTTTTAATCGAAATACAATTAAAGTTACAGTTGCACAAAAAATATGGAAAGAATTATAAAAAGTCACAATGAAACAAAACAAAAAAGAAATCCTAAATGAAAAAACTACAGAAAATTGTAATTGTAAAGAAAAAAACAATTGTCCAATGAGTGGAAGTTGTTTATCTAAAAATGTGGTATATAAATGTGTTGTTTCTTCTAAGAATGTACCTGATAAGCAATATATTGGCATAACAGAGGGTGAACGGAAAAAACGTTTTGCCAATCATAAGCAATCCTTTAAAAATAAAAAGTATTCAAAAGACACCATGCTGTCAAAATATATATGGGAATTAAAAGATAAAAATATTGGTGATTTTATAATGAATTGGTCCATCCTTAAAACAGCACCTGCATATAACAATATTTCCAAATAAAAAATCAGAATTAATTTCTAAATGCAGGCATGAAAATAAGTTTCTCCTAAAAAACTATAAAAACAAGTGAGCTCAAATAATAATTACATTAAATCCCCTCTTTTTAAAAAATGTTTTTTAAAAAAAAGCAGAAGTAATCTATTCTAAAGAATTCTTTTTATAATAGTGTCAGCATATTCCACAAATGTGTGAAAATTTACAGTAGTTATGACATTTGCGACTTCCTGTAATTTAATTTTTTTGGTATAAATTGTAGTTTTATTAATTTGGTCATTCATTTTTGATGAGTCTTTATTGATGAAACAGTGTTAAATGAAAAATTTTTTGTTCTTTATTACAATATTTATGATACAGATACAAATAATATAAAAAAGAAAAAGAAAAGTTAACAAGTCAAGATATCGTTAAGTAATAAAGAATAAAAATAATTATAAAGAACGCGAATACTCAAAGAAGACCATCACGTCTTGTCACAGAGAAACCGCTATTGAACGTTTTTTTTTCAATGTTTTCATTCTTTATATTTATTTATTTTTGTTCAATTTCTTTTTATTACAAAATTAAATTTAATAACAAAAGTATATAAAGTTCATAATATAATATTATAAATAAACATACAATATTTCAATATAAGAGTTCTAAAACGTAAAAACTAAAACATGTTAAATAATTCATTAAAATAAAACATGTTAAATAATTGCTTGTTAATAAAAAATAAATAAATAAAAAAGAATGTACATTAAATATATACATATACTAATATAGATAAAGGATTTTCAAAAATTTAAAAGTATATAAGTATATTTTCAGTTGAAAAAATGAGTTTTTTAAGGTTTTGTTTAAAAGAAACAAAATTACATTCTTGAGAAAAATCTTTAGAAGTATTTAGAACTATACTATTCCATAGAAATGGCCCGCAAAACGAAATAAAAAATTTTCCAAAATTAGTTTGAGAAAATGGTGGTCGAATTAAGTTATCGTTCCTTAGAATATATTTATTTCTATCTTTTTGTAAACACAAGTTACGAAAAGAAATAGGTGATAGGTGGGTCTTGCATTTATACTTAAAACAAAGAATATTAAAAACATTCAACTCATATATATTGAGTGCTTTCATATCATATAAAAGAGGCTTGGCGTGAGCAAAATGGTCCTTAAAATTTATAAGGCGTGCTACATGCTTCTGTTGCCGATAGAGAGGTTTAAGTTTACTTTTATAAGAGCTACCCCAAGCAATGTTTGCATAGTTGATATGGCAATGAATTAACGAATAATATAATTTAATTAAGGTATTTTTATCAAGAACGTTTCTTATTTTGTATAGTATGTCTATACTCTTTGAAATCTTACTGCACAAGTTAGCAATGTGGCATTTCCATGTAAGATTTTCATCGATATATACACCTAAAAATCTTGTCACTAAAACTCTATTAATAACTATGATATCGATAAATAGAAAAGGTAAGTTGCTAGGCAGCTGGTGCTTTTTACCATAAGGATGAAAAAGAATCCATTTAATTTTATCAATATTTAGTAAGAGTTTGTTTAATCTAAACCATTCGGACTAGTTCAATGTTCATATTGCTAAAAAGTGTAATAATGTTATTATGAGAATGAAATAGGTTAGAATCATCAGCAAACACAATTGTCATTAGGTTAGAAGCTTTTGGTAGATCATTAATATATATTAAAAATAGGAAAATATAAAACCATAAAACTTTAAATTGGTACTGTTAAACAAATACTTAGACTCAAATCAAAGCCAAACAATTATTTTAAAAGATATTAGAAAAGCTCAGTTAAGAAAAAATACATTTTTATTTTTTTTCTACTTTGAAAAGAAAACTTAAATACAATTAAGTTAAATTCAAAAAAATAAATACAATTATAGAGAAACAATTTTAAAAAAAGAAAATATGCATGCAGTTTACTTAGAATTCTTTATCAATTTATTAGCAATTTAGATATCTAAACAACAATCATGTGCTGTTTAGACATAAATTATTTTTAGATAAATAAATTGTTTTTAGAATTATTTTAATTTGTGATGTTGGATTCCCACCACGTCCCTGGTAGTACAGCGCTTAACTTGTTTCTACACACAGAGGCATTGTTCATCAAGGTTTGTGTTTCTGAGTTATAAAGTTGAAAGAGGGTTGTAACCATAACTAAAGTATTCTTCTCAATTGAGGTCGCCTTTGTGGCCTTAGGGAGGTGAATTGAAATAAAAAAATTAAAAATTTAGAAATATTCTTGGTACTTGGCTATACTTAAATACATGAAATAAGGCTGAACTATTTGCAAAGAAATTCTCTTTTAATCCGATTCTCGAAACTTATGGCCATTCTCTTCCTTCCATTTTAATTAAACAAGTTAACCCATTGTTAGACATTCAAATCATTTCAGTTTTCCATTGCTCATAGTCATAGTCTATAACTCTTTTATGGCTTGTGGTCCAGACAACATTCCTGTCACAGTCTAACAAAATTGTTCTCCAGAATTTTCTTTAATTTTCTCTAAACTTTTTAATAAGTGCTTGACTGAATCTTGTTTTCCTGCCTGCTGGAAAATGGCATCTGTTGTTCTAATTTTTAAACACTTAGGTAAACTTATTGACCCCTCCGATTATTGTCCAATCAGTCTTCTTTCTCTTATTAGCAAGGTCTTTGAGTCTTTGATAAACAAATTTCTCACATTCCATCTCGAGTCAAATAACTTGCTGTCAGACAAATAACTATTGTAGTAATGTCTATTGATGAATGGCAACCCTCTCACTGATTCTACTTCTTTATGTCTTCTTGAATTATCATTTACTACTGATTTTTCAAGGAAACGATATATACAATCGATTGCTAAATTAGCATCTGCTAAGGTTGCTTCTTTTTATCGTGCTCACCATTTTCTTTCTCCTGATTCCATTCCCTACCTCTACAAATCTCTTATTTGTCCCTGTATGGAATACTGTTATCATGTTTGAGCTGGTTCTTCTAATAATGCTCTTTTTCTTCAAGATAAGGTTTAAAAACGCATTGTAAACAGAGTTGGAACTGGCCTATCTGCAAAGCTTGAGCCTATTTCCTATTATCGTAAAGTTGCAAGTCTTTTTCTTTTCTACAAATACTATCACGGTTGCTGCTCAAAGGAGCTTTCATCTTTAGTTCCATCAAAACTCATTCTCACTTGACTTGTCATTCATCAAAGTCTCATTCTTTAACTGTATTTGTCTCTTCATGCTCCAAAAACTTTTTTTTGTCTTTTATTGTCCCATCTTCATGTTTTCCTGACTCATACATCCTTCAACTTTTTAAGTCTTCTGTCAACCACTTCATTGCTCTATAACTCTACACTTTTTTTCTAGCAACTCCCATTTTGATAGTTGTTGCTTGAAGCCTTATTGGGAGTAAAAAATAATTAAAAATATATAGATAACAATGCTTAAACAGGTAACTTTTAAAGCTTTTGTTTGCAAACAAAGTCAAAATAAAAATTTATCCAAGTAATGCACTAAGTTTAGTTTATTTATTATTTAATTATTATAATAATGCAGGATAAAAATATTAAAATGCCATCGGTTGGAATATCGGTAAAAAAGGCCGATACCGATTCCGATTGTGCAAAAAATGGCAGATTAGGTCGATACCGATGCCGATACCGATTAATCGGTACATCACTAATATATATATATATATATATATATATATATATATATATATATATATATATATATATATATATATATATACACACACACTTACTAAAGCGTGTTTTGATAAGCATTTGCTCACTTTTTCTGCTTACCTTAAGCTATACCGTTTTTTTTTAAAAAGAAGAAGAAAAAACATAGAATGATGAATAAAACAATTGCTTCCCCATCCCAAACCCTCAGTCGATGTAGCAGCACTCCACTGCGAGTCAGGCTGTTTGTCAGTCGATGTATGTACTAAAGCCCCCAGCAGCAGGCTATTTCAGTATGACGTCAGATTGCTTACCTTAGTATGCAATACTATTTGTATATATATATATATATATATATATATATATATATATATATATATATATATATATATATATATATATCAGGGCTTAATTTAATTTTTTAAATTAAAAAATTTGAACAAATAATTTTCACAAATATTTAAATATATTCATATTTGTTTAGTTAAAAGGAACACTGGAAAAAGAAAGTTCTTTAAATGCCGAGAGTAAAAAAATTACTGCAGATGGGTTTGCTTAGACAAGTTACTGGCATATCTGAATTTTACGGAACCCAATTATCCAATCGAAATATGTTATGTTTTCCCAGTTTATTTTATTTTTAGGCTAGTGAAGTTGTAGTTTTTTTTCTTAATATTCTGAATTTTTATCATCGTAGATCTTTGTAATTTAAATTAAATAGTTTAAATTCAATACTGCACATTTTTTTAGATAGACTTGAAGTTTTATTGAGTTTTTTCTCTCGAAAACCTTACTAGTTTACATTGAATTGCATTACCTGTTTATAAAAGTTATGTAAGTTTTTTTACTTAACAAAATATAATATGCCAAGTGTAAATTTTGCGCATAAGCTCCACTTTTAGCGCCGAAAAGGTATTTATATGGCATTCGTGTAACTATTTTTATCAATAATAAAAACGGCAAGAAAACAAGTTTGTTATAGTAATATAGTATAATAATGTCTTAAATATATTAAATATTAAGATAAACATTATTTTTAAACTTTATATAAAAAACTAAATCAGATTTCATTATTTTATATATATATATGTATATATATATATATATATATATATATATATATAAATATATACATGTATATAAATCTCTCTCTCTCTATATATATATATATATATATATACAGGGTGGCCCATAAGTCACTTTACATTTTAAAAATTAAATAACTTTTTCTTAAACGACTGTATTTAATTAATTCTTTTTTTATGACAAAGTTTAGAGTCTGTAAGTTAGTTCTGACTTAGTTACGAAAGATAATGTCTCTTAAATAGCCTCCATTCTCGTCTTCACAATGTCAAGCTCTTTTTAAGCTATTCTCCACAACTCTTCTTAACATCTGAGGTTGTAGGGAAAGAATTTCCTGTCGTATGTTTGCCTTAAGATCTTGAATAGTTTGGGGCTTATTTGCGTACACTTTGTCTTTAAGATATCCCCAAAGTCAAAAGTCTCGTGCTGTCAAATCAGGAGAACGTGGAGGCCATTCAAAATTGGATTTAAGAGAGATTATCCAATCCTGAAACATTGCAGTTAACAACTGCATTGTGGCTCTAGCGGTATGTGCAGTTGCTTCATCTTATTGCCACTAATACCCTGCCACGTTTGCTAACTGAGGTTGAACAAAATTCGCTAGCATGTCTTGATATTTTTCAGCAGTTACAGTCACAGCATTTTCATTTACATCTTCAAAGAAGAAGAGCACAATAACCTTTTCTGATGTTACTTCACACCATGTTGTGACTTTAACTGGGTGTAATGGACTTGCATGAACTTGGTGTAGATTTTTCGGTGCCCCAGAATCCGATATTCTGCTTTTTCACATGTCCGTTCAAATGGAAATGAGCTTCATCTCCCATGATCAACTTGTGAATAAACTCATTTTCATTTCTTGCAGTTCTCTGAAACCTGACAGCATAATTTAGTTGTTTCTGAAAGTCTGGTGGTTGTAAAGATTGCACTAATTGAATCTCGTAAGGGTACATGTCCAAGTCTCTTTGAATGCGCTGCAGAGAACTCCGTGAGATGCCAAGTTCTTGAGAATGCCTTTGAGTGGATGTGGTTGGGTTCTCTTCAATGCCATGGCTCGCAGCTTCAGTATTTTCACGTGTACGTTCTGAACGATCTTGTCCACTTCTAGTCCTATCATTTACAGAGCCATGCTCTTGAAAACGCGTCACTAAGTTCATTATTGCAGGCCTACTAGGGAGATGTTGAACATTAAAATGGCGCATATACGATCTTTGTGTTGCAACAATTGACCGTCCATTTTCAAAGTAAAATTCACTTATCTTCACTCGTTGTTCTATTGTAAACGTATCCATACTAAAAAATTTCAAAGATTATATTTTTTAATTCTGAAAAGAGAAATAGAAATATATTAATAGAAAAAAGTTATTTAATTTTTAAAATGTAAAGTGACTTATGGGCCACCCTGTATATATATATATATATATATATATATATATATATATATATATATATATATATATATATATATATATATATATATATATATATATATATATATATATATATATATATATATATATATATATATATATATTATATGTTATATATTATTATTATATATATATATATATATATATATATATATATATATATATATATATATATATTATATGTAATATATTATTGTATACTGATATTTAATACATTATTATATAATATATAAAAAAAAAATGCTTTGACTTTAATATTTTTTTCTTGTTTGACAATATCTACTTCAGTTTTGTTACATGATGGTCACATAAGTAACAAATGTTGCGTTTCTTGTATATAACAATATCTAATTAAAAAATTATAGTAATTATAAAAAAGTTATTAGTCTATATGTCATAATTTTTTGGCAATAAAAGCATATATTTTATGCGCACATCTGTTATGCGCACATCTGTTATTTAGGTGTCCCATAAGTAACTTCTCAATATCCTCTAAATAGCAACTCATTGTAAGTAAATGAAGGCATTGATTTTCAAATAAAATTTTCATTTAGATTGTTTTATTATTTAAGAAATTTAAATTTGCATTTTTAAATAAAGCTATAAAAAATTTTCATAGCTTATATACAAACAGACGTTTAGCTTAATAAAACATTTTGACATTGTCATCAAATTTTTGTTTTAGATAATGAATGAAAATGTCTATAATAGTAAGGGAAATTTATATTAATAGTAAGGAAAAAAAAAGTGTAACTCAAGAAACACAGTTAGAATTAAAGTAAAGAATTGACAGTTACTGAAAGATAATATATAAAAAGATGATGTTTTATTTTTTATTTTAAACATCTTTATTTCCAACAAGGCTGCAAACAACCACTATTAGAGTTTGGAAATTTCTGGGAGAGAAAAGGTGAAGTTTATAAAGTAAAATAACGTTTAACAGACAACATATAAGATTGCAAATTATATGAATCAGGAAAACAAGATGAAGGGAGCGAAATCCAAAGAGCTGATTTTCAAAGAAAAAATCTAGATGGCGATGGCACAAGAGACACAAGCAGCACCTATTATAGTATTTATAGAAATAAGAAAGAGAAGAAGCAACATTATGATGTTGTGACAATGATTGAAGGCTGCAAGAGCAAGTCAAACTATGCTTGCAATAAGTTTTTACTCTTTGTCTTAGAGAGAAAGAGTATCAAAGATCTGCTCCAGGTATTGGTATCCAGGCAACAGTATTTCACAAGAGAACGGATTTAAGATTTAATGATAAAGAAAAGGATTCGAAGTACAAAAGTGTTGGCCTTTGAGGATGACTATAATAGTGCAAACAGAAAGAAATGTTTCAATAATTTTCCTAGACACCATTGAAAGCAAGCTAATGAAGAAGACCAGCATGCCATACATTACTGAAAGCTTTTGATCAATAGTCATTGCCTTACCGCCTCCATCTAATGCACAATAGAATCTTTCAGTTAAAGCAGTTAGCAAGTTATTAGGCTCAAAATAAGATAATTTTTTTATTAAAGATTGAAAGGCCTTGTTAATAATAAGACTCAGACTGGGATAAGATCAGGGATAAGAGTGTTATCCTGAGTTTATTAAAAAAAGAACCATAAGTGCCATTTTTTTGTTTTACAGCAAGCAGCAAAACAAGATTCAGTAAAGCATTTTTGAAGTAGTTCAGAGAATTGAGAAGAATTCTGAGAAATCTTTTGTAAAATTATGATAGGAATGTTGTCCCGGACCCATAAAAGAGTTTAATTGAAAAAATGACTTAAGAAACAGAAGCTGGAGTGGTTTGGATGTCTAACAATGTTACCTGTTTTGCTGCAATGACAGGAAGAGTATGGCCATTAGATTCAAAAGTCGAGTTAAAGGAAAAGTTCTTTGCAAATAGTTCTGTATCCTTGGGAGAGGTTATAAAATCAGACCCATGGTTTATGGGCCATGAATAAGAGATAGAATATTCAACATACCTTTGTTAATGACAAAAAAATAATCATACTAAATATGTTTGTTTAAAATATAAAATATGTTTGTTTTAGATGTCAATTACTGGAGTACTTCTCTTGTGTGGATTATTTGTTGCTGCCCTTTCTTCAGTCTTGGGAGGTTTAGTGGGTCCACCACGTGTTTTACAATCTATTGCAACAGATAATGTCTTATCAATACTAAAACCATTGGAGAAAGTTGTAAGTCTTTTACAGCATATTTATTAGATGATGCATTTTTTTTTTTTTTTTTTATAAAATCATTTGTATTTTGTTTATGAGATGTTGCAATTGTATTCTTGATAACCAAAAGTTAAAACTAAATAAAAAAAGATAAATTGAATCAGGTTTATGAAAAATATAATTTAATAAAAATTATATGAATAAATTATCAAGTGTTGTTTCCCTCCTTCTCATGCACATCTGTTGTCTTAACATTCATTAAAAATAAAAAACTTCCAGAAGTTACTAAGACAAAATTTTTAGAAGGAAATCAAAATTGTTGGTCTAACAAAAACCAACAATTTTGATTTTTAATTTTCAACAATTTTTATAACAAAGACCAAAAATGTTGTTGTTAAGTTATATGGGTATAATTGTTTAAAAAATCTAAAATCATTATCAGGTCTAAAATGGATTTTGAAATATCTAAACAAATTTTTAAAGTACTTAATTTGATGTGTAAACTTTTTAAACTAATTGCTTTTTTTAGAAAGGTATCAATGAAGAACCTCACAATGCTACGCTTACAGTTGCTGTAATTGCTTTTGTTTTTATATTCGTTGGTAATATGAATACTTTAGCTCCTATTGTCACAATGCCTTTTCTAATGACATATTCTGCTGTTAATTATGCCTATTTTGCTTTGTCAATGAGCTTTGAAAATTTAAAAAAACAAGGTTTAAACACAGCTAATTATGGTGCAATGTCACAAATAGATCCATTCTCTCAAAAAAATTCTAATAGCCTAATCTCACCAACAGATACTAATGAAGCATCCTTACAGCCATCTTCTAATAGTATGGCGTCTCAAAGTAAATCTAGTTCTGAATATTCACTGATTTTATCAGAAACTGTTCGAAAAGAAAGTTTTGCTGCTAATAGTAAGTCATTTAGTGAATTAAACTATATGTATATGGATGTGTGTATGTAGTAATGTATGTTTTAATGTATGTATGTATTTATTTATGTGCGGGGCTCAACAAATTAACGAATGTGCAAGCATTTAAAATATAAAGCATAAGGCAACAGCTGCGAACAAGCTAAATTTTTCTTGGTAATATTTCAACCTGTTTTTGCACAGATCGTCATCTGACTTAAAATATAATACAAAAAACTATTACAAATATTACATAATTACTAGTGCAGTTCAGACAAAAAATTAAAGTTCTGTAGACAAAAAATGAAAGTTCTGTAGACAAAAAATTAAAGTCAACCAATTACGGAGACACTTTGATATTTATGTTCCTTTTGACCTATAAAACAAAACTATGTAATATTATTGAAATCAGAAAATATTTAGAACTGTCTCATGGGACCTAAAGTTTGCAGATTTTTCATTTTCGGGCTTGATTTTTAATATATTTACTTTTGTACCTATTTCCAAGAGCTAATTAGTGATTATTATTATTACCTGCAAAGAATTTGTATTTAGTATTTATTTACTTACTTATTAATTACCAAAGATCATAGATCACAAATAAAAACAAAACAAACACAATGGTGGAATCATGACTGCAGACAGCAAATTTAAAACAAATTTAAAATAAATGAAATAATGCAAAACATTTTTTATTTACTGACTTATAGTTACCAAAGATTAGATTATAGAACTAATGTAAACCAAGTGGTGGTTGGCAGACAGCAATAGTGGCTAAAACAAGATCAAAAACTTACATTTATGTAAGTTTTTGATCTTGTCCAGAACCACATTTTAGTGGCAGAGTTTTGCCCACAAGTTTGGAAGTTTTAAGAATATGTTTTTTCCATCATAAAAAGAACAGTCAAACTCTAAAAGATGTCATAAAAATTGTAGTCCAGCAGTTGTGCAAGATCTGGGCTATAGCTAGAATTCCAACTGATGGACATTAAAGTATTGTTTGTAAAACTGAAGCTTTATTGGGAAGATACAGAAATGTTTTAAACAACGCGGTGGGCCAGCATAGCAGGTAAAAGAAGATTTTTTAAACTCAGTAAATTATCTTTTTGATATTGCTCACCATGATTCATTGAAGCTGATAAAAATAGAAGATCAAATATTTCTTGCAGACCAACATTCAGAAACAAAATATGCCAAGGGAGGTGTAGATAGAATTTTGGCAAAAAAAGAAAAAAGTAAAGAATCAAGAATGCAAAAGGAAGTTCAACGTGGTATCAAAGAAGAGGAGAGAAAGCAATCAGATAGTTCATCAGATAGTTCAAGCGAAGCATACAATGCTGTGTCTAGCGATGAAGACTATATGTTTTAACAACATAACAATTTTGTTAAGGTACATTGTCAGAAGAAATCTCCATCTACTTCTAAACCTGCAAAGATTTCTGCTTTAGATGTTATTCCTTCAGCACGTGCATCTGCACTTGATTGTACAAATGTAAGTGACAGAAAAGCAGTATATATTAGGGCGGGTCAAAACCATACTTTTTTTAAAATTTTGACAAGCAGCACTATGTGGAGTTTTTGAATTGGTATATGACCAATTACTATGTAGACTTAATTTTTTTTTTTACACAAACCCCTAAGGGTTGTACCACACACCCTAATTTTTCCACAAAATTTTTTTTGTAAAAACCAGGGGTGTGGAGTCGTAAAAAAAAAGTAACGACTCTGGCTCCAACTTCAGTTATTGAAATTTTTTGAGTACAATTCCAACTCCAACTCCAAAGCAAAATTTTGAAAAATTCTTTGAATTCTTTAAAAAATATTGCGCGATAAGTTAAATTTTTTTTTTTGACAAATTTATGCAATGTTCTTTGAAGTTTAGTATGAACATAAGGTTAATTGAATATTTTGTACATACACGTGCAATACCAAGAAATATTACTATCGGAGTTGCGATATTTTTTAGCGACTAAAATTGTCGCAACTCCGACTTGGCCCACAGCCCTGGTAAAAACTTTTGTAAAAAAAAAAATTTTTTTTGTTTTATTACGAAGTATACATTCTTTTAACAAATGAACTTTGAGCAAAAAAAAAATTGTTGCTCAATTTCAGAATTATTAACTTCATGCCTTAAATAAAGTTACAAAGTATGATATCATGTCAGCATAAAAACTTTTGCTATGCTACTATGTAATTTTTTAGTTTATTCTATTTGTTGCATTTTAGTCTCTATACATTGTATATTTAATGTTTGTGTATATACTTGTCTACTTTTCTCTATTTTTTAGTAATATTTCTCTATTTTTTAGTAATTAAAAATAAAATATAACTAATAGTAAGCAACATATTGTATCATTTCATACTCGCAGTAAAACTGACAACTTAACATTTGGACAAGGTTCTAAATTTCCAACTGCAATCATTCCTACAAAAAGAGATGTTAAATATTGCTATAATGTTCACAGAAATGAAGATGCTAAAGGCAAAGGATCAAGTTCTGTTCATAAATGTTACAGATTAGTTACCACTGAAATTGAAAATATTTGGCGTAAATTCATTTTTCCAACAATTGAAACAGAGGGAGTATTCTCAAAAGTATGTAGATTAATGGAAAAATTCAATTTAAATAAAACCTCAAGACTTAGAAGAAATGCTAATTTTTATGACAAATTGAAAGCTTTTGACAACATGTTTGATATATGTTCATGCAATTGTTATGATTTAGGATTAGAAAGAGAGAAATGCAGATGTAATATTAAAGTGCCAATAAAAGACTGGGATGTGTTTGTTGGGCAAAAGAAACGCACAAATCAACTTGGACTACTAGATCGTGCCTACACATCTACTTTAAAGAAAACTGAAACTAGAAAAAAAAATTTACCGATGACAATTTTTATGAATCTGAGGATAATATCATATTAGATGAATCTAATAATGAATATGACAAGCTATATGACTCTGATGTCATAAAAAAAATGTAATCAAAATAGGTTTCATTACAATGAACTAGCAATCATAGCAGATTGTTATCGTGCCAGTTGCAGAACAACTGCTGCTATTGTCAATGCTGCTCTAAAATACATTGGTATACTAAATGAATCAAATATGCTTGATAGGAAAAAAGTAGAAAGAGAAAGACTTCGTGTTGGACAAAAAAATGTAAATGAGAAAAAGTACGGAAACTTGAAATTACAATGTATTGGTTTTGATGGAAGAAAAGACAATACAATAACAACTGCAAGGATAATTAAAGAAGAACATATAACAATTGGTAGATAACCAAGCAGCAGCTATATAAATCATATACCTGCATTGGTAATAAATTTTTATACATTTCTACAGAAAAGCCAACCAAAGAACTTATTGACTTGGTAATAATACAGTAATAATACAATGCTATGTATTATTACTGTATTATTACCAGGATGGTTTCAAATCAAATCAAATTATTTGGAAATCAATGGCGCTCAAAATTTTTGGTATCTTGCTTAATTAATTAAAAATGTAGTTATTGATGTAAAATACAAGGAGGTAATAGAGCAAGTTTTGAAGCAAAACTCGTATTTTTCTAACCCAGAGAATTTTTTATTGGCGATGATAAGTGATAAAAAAAAACAAGTTAGAACTACAGCCGTTCAAAAGATACTTAAATCCAGGAACACTAGCAAGTCCAATAGACATTTTAAACTTCCTACAACATTAAATCTTTGAGCCAAAGATTACTGTGAATTAATAAATTGGGACATCGAAGAAGTTTATTCGCCACCTTTACTGAATGATTATTCAAACGAAGATATTATGAAAGCCAATGACAGTCCATTAAGTATCCCAAAGTATTCTTGTCATAATCAGAATATGGAAAGAATAGTTGGAGTAGTCACAAAGGCATCAGAAAATAGATATGGCTATAAAAAAGGTCACAAATTTGTAATAAACCTGTTGGAGTCCAGGGAAAAAATGCCTAAATTTGATTGGAAAGCGCAATGGAAATAAGACATTTATAAAAATATACATTTTTTTATAGCCTATAAAAACTTTTTATTCTATTTTTTTTTTATTTCTAAAAGTTTTGTTTCTTTGCTTAAAAAAGGTAATTTATGAGCAGAAAGCATTTAAAAGCTTATATCCCTTATTTAACACCTTGTATCCCTTATTCTAATAAAATACATAAGCAGTATTTTAGTAGAACATTTTTGTGGTATATCTAAATCATTACAATTATATAAATAAAACAATTATAAAATAATTATATATAAAAGTTGCGTATTGCCCCTTTTTCTCTAAAATTCCAAAAAATCCGATTTTGTGTGTGACCCATACAGAGGCTAGCACAGACCTAAAAATTGGTATGCATCCTATACGCATATATAGGAACCCCCCACAATATGCTGCTTCTTAAAAAATTTTTTTGACCCGCCCTAGTATATATCCTAACAGCAGCCATCCAAATGTATGGTGACAGTGATATATCAAAACTACCAATATCTTGTAGTAGCATTAGAAGAAGCCGAATGAAGCAGCGTTTTTAACATTATGCTTACGTAAAGGCATCCTTTAGTTCAAAGGGACCTTTGGTTATTCATATTGATGGAAAACTTTTGCCAGCAATTTCAGGTGGGCCTGAAAAAGTTGATAGTCAGGCGAATCTAGTTTCAGGATTAGGAACAGAAAAACTTTTGGCAGTTCCTAAAGTGGCACAAGGAAGTGGTGAGGTTATAGCAAATACAACAATGGTTACCATTTCTGAATTGCAAAATCAAGTAGTTGCAATTTCTTTCGACAAATGGCATCAAAAACAGGTTGACTAAACAGTGTGGCACAATTTTAGAAAGAAAACTTGAAAAAAAATTTGTTCTGGTTGGCAAGTTGTCGATGATAGTGCAGAAAGAGGAAATGCTCTAGCCACTGCATTTAATTCTACAATAACAAAACAAGAAGAGCAAAAACTATCTATTTCAAATGGTGGAAAGTTACCAGCGAAGATTTCCCAATCCAAAAAAATCAACTTTACTTTAAGATGTAGGTTATAACTGAACATTTAACTGAAAGCATAGAGCAAACAGTGAGAACTGAACAGTTTTAATGGTAAAGCATTAAAATAAAACTTTTTATTTACTGTAAAGATATAAAATTTGTTGCATATTTTTTATGTTAATAAAAAAATTTTAATTTTTTGAAATATTCTTAAAAATTACTAAAAATGCTGAAATTTTGAGGTCGATGAGGCAGTTCTAAGTATTGTCTGATGTTCTTCAAATTTTTTTGTGGTGTATTTACAAAGCAAAGGAATATAAAAATGCAAGTACCTCTAAGATATGAAATAATTTTGTTTTCTGAACCACCCTAATAAACACTTCAAAGAAAATATTAAAAAGAAGCCATAAATGATTAAATGATAACATAAATTTAAAATTAGAAAATAACATTTTATTCCAATTTTTTGGATAATCTTTTTAAGCAGAGGTCTCCAACTGTTTGTAAAAATTTTAAGTATAGTAGCGTGTTTTTATTTTTATAAGTTAGAAAAGGAAATCAAACATTCAGTAACTATCAACTACTCAAACCCAGGCCCTATCTACTACTCAAACCCAGGCCCTACTCAAACTCTTATGACTAAAATCCAGAAACTATTATTAAAATAACAAAACAAAAAAAGTTAGTTAACTAGACTTATTTTTAACTGTACCCTTCATACTGCGTCCCTCCACATTTATATGGAGTCATAAAAGCTTACAAACCAGAAAAGAATTATCGAATGCGCTCAGTTGTTTCTACCACCTATTGGATCATCAGAGTAAAAATTATACCATTACCATCTTGATTCTACCCCACCTATTGGATCATCAGAGTATCTTGTAAAAATTATACAATCATCCTTAAACAAAAATAAAAACAGATTATAAAACCAGATAAAACTCCTCATTAGTCAACAAAGTGAAATCTTGGTTAATTAATCCTAGTGAAGTTCAAGTCTCTTTTGATGTGCAACTTTGAGCACACTTTGAGAGACTAATTTGAGTTCAGCTGTCTCATCTTGTGATCTTAGTGTTGATGGTTATCTTCGTTTAATTTGTAAAGACTCCAATAGATGCTGTAAAGACTCCAATAGATGCAACACATGCTTGGCATGGGCATTTACATTTGCAAGAATTCACCCAATTGTTGGGAATCTAGGTTTAAATCCACAGGCTATACTTTTATGTGCTTTTTTTTAGCACTACTTCACTCTATCACTTTTTTCTTTGTTCTTTATTGCTCTCCTTCATCTCAAGACTACACTCTTCTTGTTGTTATTTCTGATCATATTGACCAAGCCCTCTCTCTTTATCCATCAGCTAATATTGTTGTCGGTGACTTTAATGTTCATCACACTTAATGACTTGGCTCTAGTGCCAGTGACTCTGCAGGCATTAAGGCTCACAACTTTTGCCTTTCTCAATCCCTAACTCAAATAGTCAACTTTCCAACTTGCTTTTCAGACAACCCGAATCATTTACCTTCTCTACTCGACTTATGTCTTGTTTCTCATCTTAGTCAGTACTCAGTTTCTCTACATTCACCCTTAGGTGCCTCTGATTACAGTTTGATTTCTCTAAAACTAATATCTCATTTTTCTTTATCATCAGAATCCCCCTATCATCGTACATCTTACAACTACCTTAAAGCTGACTGGGACTCTTTCCGTGAATATCTTTGTGATGGCCCTTGGGTAGAAATCTTTTGTCTTCCTGCTGACAAATGTGCTTCCTACCTAACTTGGTGGATTCAGGCTGGCATGGAATCTTTTATTTCCTCTTGATGATTTCAGGTTAAGCCTCACTCTTCTCCATGTCTCACTCTTCTCCATATCCTCGCATTGTGTTGCTGCAATTTCCAATCAAAACCATTACTTCTATATCTATCAACAAAACTGTTCTCCAGACAAGAGACGTCTGGACAACAGCTCCGGTGTTCTCTGGAGCTGTTGTCCATACTTTCAAAACTATGTAACAAGTGCTTATCAGAGTCTTGTTTTCCAGCCTGCTGGAGAGCGGCATCTGTTATCCCTATTTTCATAAGTTCTTGTGAGCGATTTGATTTGTCTAACTACCGTCCCATTAGTCTTTTTCCTATCATAAGCAAGGTTTTTGTACTTTTAATTAGCAAACACTTAATCTCTCATCTTGAATCTAATAACTTTCTGATCATCAATATGGGTTTCAATCTTCTCGTTCTACAGTTGATTTGCTAACAGTAATAACCGATAGGCTTTATTGTGCATTAGATAAAGGTGGAGAGGTTAAGGCCATTACTCTTGGCATTTCTAAAGCTTTTGATAAAGATTAGCATGCTAATCTTCTCCATAAGCTTTCTTCTTACGGTGTATCTGGTAACATCTTTAAGATTATTGAATCTTTCTTTTCTAATCTTAGTATAAAAGTTGTCCTCGATGGACAGCACTCTTCCGCATATTCTATAATTTCATATGTTCCTCAAGGTTCTATCCTTGGCCCTATACTCTTTAATTTACATTAATGATCTTCCAGATATTCTCACATCTAAAGCGGAATTGTTTGCTGATGACACTACCATTTATTCTTGTTATGATAAGAAGCCAACACTCTCTAATTGCTTGGAGGGGGCATTTGAGCTTGAAAAGGATCTCACTTCTGCTACAGAATGGGGCTCACAGTGGCTGGTGAACTTTAATTCAGATAAAACTCAATTTTATTCAGCCAATTGTTTTCAAAATAATTTAAATTTTGCTATTTTTATGAATGGTAATGTACTCGATGATTACATTACATGAGTATCTTCATCTTTTATTATTTACTCTTTTTTTTCTAGGATTCTATCTTTCTCTGAAACCATATATCAGTTCCATTTCAAAATTAGCACCTGCTAAGGTTGCTTCTTTTTATCGAGCTTGACACTTTCTTACTCTAGATTCTTTTCTCTATCTCTATAAATCTCAAATTCGGCCTTGTATGGAATGGTTTTGCCATATCTGGGGCAGATGTTCTAATAATTCCCTTTTTCTTTTAGACAAAGTGCAAAAACGCATTGTAAACATCGTTGTAATGTTGCTTCTCTTTCTCTTCTCTGCAAATGCTATAATGGGCACTGCTATAATGAGCTAGCTTCTCTTGTGCTATCTACTAAAATTCATTTTCGCATTACTTGTCATTTAATTAAGTCTCATCCTTTTTCTTTGACTGTTCCTAAATGCTCTAAAACTCTTATTCCTCTAGTTTTTTTTCTTGAACATCAGTTCTTTGGAATTCACTACTTTCATTTTGTTTTCCTTATTTATTTAATTAGCAATCTTTAAAGTCGTCTGTCAATCGTTATCTTTTTCTACAATCCTCAACTTTTCTCTTCTAGTCACTTCTTACTCTAATAGTGGTTGCTTGCAGCCTTGTTGGAAGCGAAGATGTTAAAAAAAAAAAGTATGTAACCTCATATTTCTCTAACACCTCTGAAAAAATTCTTGAACAATGTCTTTGATAAAACTATGAAAATTTTCACCTGTATGACTTTCTCAAGGCAAATGTAACTTTTTAACATGTAAGAGTATAAATATTTCTATTCTTGTTATTATAAATAATAGAACACTTCAGCCCTATAACTATTTTTTTTTGTACTATTCAGTCCATTTGTCAAATATTATTGTTACCACATAAATATCTTTTAAATTAATCCCAATACAGATCACCTTAAAGATTTGTAAATATTGGGCAGAGTAACTTGACTTATAGCAGAACCTGCTGGAAGTTTTTATGCAATATTTTTTTCAAAAAACTTTTTAAATCCTTTTTTATCAACATGAGAGAACATTAGTAGATCTCTGGAGGACCAAAGGACAAAATCGCAATTTACATCATTTTTCGATGAACTAGCTACAGAGTTATTGCACCATCTATGTAAAAATTGATAATTTTTTAATTCTTAAAATTTAATTTTAATTAAATTATATGCGGTAGTGGTGTAGTGGTAGAGCGCTCGCTTCATAAACGAGTGGTTCCGAGTTCGATCCCCACCACGTCCCTGGTAGTACCGCGCTCAACATGTTTCTCCGCGCAGCGGCCTTGTTCGTCAAGGTTCGTGTTTCGGAGTTATAGAGTTGAGAGAGGGTTATAGCTACGAATAAGTAGCCTCCTCGTCTGTAGTGGCCTTCTCGGCCTTGAGGAGGTGAATTAAAATTAAAAAAAAAAAAAAAAAAAAAAAAATTCAACAGCCGTTTTGTCAGTTAATATTTTGTGAGCAAAAAACAATTGACTTTTTAAATTACTGCTCGATGTAGAAATTCTAACCCTGTAAATTTTTGATAAATGTCCTCCGGCTGAAAACATGACTTTTTGTTTTTCTATTAAAAGACATTTGCTACAGTAATGTTTATTGTCAATAAAATTACAACTTTGTGTTAATATTTGACCATACTAATAAAGAATCTGTAGTTTTTCTTTTAAATGAGCTGTACAATTTGTTCAAGTATTTTAAAGAGCTGTTATGCAAACTACCATTCTCTTTTCTATTCATAAGTAAGTAATAAAAAACTTTTCATGTTTCAATTTAAAAGCTATTCTAAAAAAGTATCAAAATTTAAATTTAAATCTTGATTTAAATTACTTAATAAAGCATTTAAAATATTCGTATGGTAATGTGATATCTTATAAGGAGGAGCGCTTCACAACTATTTCTCTCCCTCTCTGCAAGTATTTATTAAGCAAGTATAAGAACTTGTTTCAACATGAGAAAAGCTACAAATATGTTGTTATTTCTTTTAAGTCATGCATGAGAATTTTTGTTTACTTAACTCTATTTTTTTCAGCCTACAAGAGCGACTTTGAAATTGGCTGTGGCTGATTAGTTTGTTTGATAAGTGGCTTAGTAGTTGCTAATAATGCAAAGTGGCGGCTGTAAAAAGTAGGTTTAAGTAGCAGTGGCTTCTCGCTGATGGTGGGGCCTTTAAACTCTAAGATAAAGGAAAAATTGATGAACTTTTTAAAAAGTTTAAAAAAATGTTGGATTGAATGCAGACGAATTGCTGTAAAATTTGAGCATAAGTATAGAGAATGGCTTGATAAAGGAGAAATTGATTTTGGAAGAGTAACTAAAGATATTCTTTCCAATTCAAAAAATCTTGTTACACTGTTAAAAAATCCTATTGGTAGACCAATTGTAGACTTGGACAATTGAAAATTAAATGAACATATTAGAAAAATAAATCAACATGTCTTTAATTCCACAATAGAAATGAATTTTTTAATTCCAATGAAGTTATTTAAAACTTTAGTAACTGTAAAAAAAAAAAAAACCATATAACATACTTTAAACCTACTTTTAAAATAAAATCTAAGTTGGTATAAGATTCTAAAAAATAAAGTAACAAAACACAGATTTTTATTTTAAAATTGGTGCTATAAAAGCCAGATACTCAGGTACCTAGTGTGTGTATATCAGAACTATTTTTCAGCAAGTATTTAGCAGGCTTGGAGAGTAAGTAAAAATTCATCTTTCAAAATGTTGAGCAGAATCAGACAATTTGTTTTCAAATAAAATTACTCTTTAAATAAACTATAGTTCTTCATGGTTAAAACATTAGGAGTGGTCACACTGTCTAAAAAATAATAACAATGGTAACTTAACTTTTATTCAAATTTTTTTTGTTAAGGTTTGCTAAAGAAATCATTTTTCAATGCACAAAACATTAAAAGCTTCTTGCATGATGTAAATCTTCTTCAAATAGTTTCAGGTTCACTAACTCTCCGCCACCATTCTACATTCGTAAATCAGTGCTGTAATTTTATTTTGTTAAATTGTTTTTCTTAAAGAGATTTCTTTGCTATAAATTATTTGTAAAAAAGCACAGTACTGTAAAGTGTATATTTTAATGACAATACACTTGATAGTTGGCATGCTTCTCCCTTAAGTTCACAATCATATAAAAAATAAATTCTCTATTCAATAATTTTATAAATAAAAAATGAAAGAATAAGCTACTTTATCTAGTGAAGCAATGATTAAGTAGCAATTAGTTTTAGATCCAAGTAAACAGTTTTTTTTTTTTTTTTTTGTTTTTCTAATTTTTTTTTATTACATCCAATCTAAAATAATAAAATAATATTTTAAAGTTAAAAAACACAATACAGAATAAAAATCAATTATAAGCCTTTAATCAGTAAAAGGAATATAAAAATGTTTAAATTATGGCATTCAGTTTGTAAGTCTTACATAAAGACTTATATATAGATGCCTTGTATATGATCTACATGGCTTTGTTAAAAAGACTTTTAAAACATTGCTCAGACTTGCATTGGTTTACACCTTAAAAGTAAAAATAAATGCCAAAGAAATAATAATATCCTATAAACTTTTAAAAATATTATATATCATAAACAGATTTAATAAATTGTTATTTTTAGTTTAAATACTAAATATATATATATATATATATATATATATATATATATATATATATATATATATATATATATATATATATATATATATATATATATATATATATATATATATATATTTATATAAAAATATATATATATATATTTATATAAAAATATATATTCATATATATATAAAAAAATTTTGTTAAGTGATTTTCTGCTGATTTATAATTGGTCTGTTCTTTTAAGAACATTGAGCACTCTATTTTGTAGAATACATTTTTAAAATTGTTTGAATATATATATATATATATATATATATATATATATATATATATATATATATATATATATATATATATATTTCTTTTTTTTTTGCCACAGATGAAAATGGTTTCAGAAATCATACACAATCAAATAGCATTTGTACTATCCTATGCAACAAATGGATTTCTCTAATCGCTGTATTTAAATTTTTTTTTTGCTTGTTTAATTTTTTAAATTTATTTATTTTTATTAATAAAATAGGTTTTTGAATAATGTATTATGTTTAGAGTATATGTTGCATCTTGTGTTCATTTTGCATCAGTTGGATATTTGCACTGACTAACTTAGCCATTACATTTTTACTGTATGTTTTTATCAGTTGGTCACAACCTGGTTTACCACAGGGTGTTTCTAATCATTTTAGTTTAAGTTATTGGCTATTATCAGTATGCATGAGAAAAAATAGGTATTTTGGTTTGTTTTTAAAAGTATATTTTTTAATTTTCAGATATCCCCTGATGAATAATTTTTATTATAACATATATATATATATATATATATATATATATATATATATATATATATATATATATATATATATATATATATATATATATATATATATATATATATATACATATATACATACATATATATATGATTGAAATATGATTGAAAGAATAATTCACAAACATTAAATTTCTAAGCATCAATATGGTTTTGCTTGTAAAAAGAAATGTGCGACTAAACTACTTAGACTTTGCAATTTACTTTTTTCAGTGCTGATGTTATCTTCACCTATTTCGCTAAAGCATTTGATTAGGTTACACATAAACGTCTTCAACACAAATTGAAAGCATATGGAATTTGTAACAAGCTGCTTTTTTGGATTATAATGTGGCTCAAAGATCACAAACAACAAGTTATGCTAGGAGAATATGTTTCCAACTGGAAGAATATCTTAAGTGGAGTGCCTCAAGGACTTGCTCTAGAGTTTTTCCTTCTCATCTTATTTATAATCAACCTTCCTTGGGTGTTTGAACATACAATCATGGTGCATATGCAATTTACTGGTGATAAATGTAAAGTGATGCATCTAGGATGTCCAAGGAAATGTCTAAAAAACATATGAATACTCCATGCTACACTATAACTATTGTTTGTCATTTTTTATCACAAATGACCAGAAAATCAGAGTACAATTTTAATAGCAGAATCGCAGAATCGCAGAATCGCTATTCGCATGTTGAGAAAGCTCAAAAATGCTTTCTGCAGCAGATGCTTAACTTTGTGGCACACACTCTATATAACGTATTTCTGGCCACTTTTTGAATTTGTTATTCACTAATATTTGTGGTCTTCGAAGTAAATTTTCTTCTATTAAGTCTTATCTCTTGCAAAGTTCACCAGAACTACTTGCTTTTTGTGAAACTAATTTGAGTTCAGCTGTCTCATCTTGTATTCTTAGTTTTGATGGTTATCTTCCTTTAATTTGTAAAAACTCCAATAATCACATGCCTGGGTATCTACATTTGTAAGAATTTAACCATTTGTTGGGAAACTAGGTTTAAATCCACAGACTATTCTTTTATGTGGTTTTGTTTAGCACCACTTTACTCTATCGCCTTTCTCTTTAATCTATATCTCTCTCCTTCATCTCAAAAATGTAACTTTTTAATGTTATTTCTAATCAAATTGACCAAACCTCTCTTTTTATCATTCAGCCAATATTGTTGTTGTTTGTGACTTTAATGTTCATCACAATATCATAGTACCTCTTGCAATTACCTTAAAGCTGACTGGTACTCATTTCGTGATTTTCTTTGTAATGACCCTTGGGTAGATTTCCATGTTTTTTTGCTGACAAATGTGATTCTTCCGTAACTTCTTGGATTCAGGCTGGCATGGAATCCTTTATTCCCTCTCGACGATTCCAATTCAAGTCACACTCTTCTCCATGGTTTTCTTCTCATTATGTTGCTGCAATTTCTAATTGTAACCATTACTTTTATATCTATCAGAAAAAATATTTCTCCAGGAAACAGACGACTGTTTTCTTGCTAGAAACCATTATAAAAAATGCCAAAGCGGGCTTCTTTTTTTTATATTTTTATATTTTTATTTTTTATTATCTTTATTTTTTATCTCAAAAATTAGGCTCTTGTGACTTCTGTGGAATCTTCAACAGTATCTATAATAAAAACAAATCTATTATTCCGCCTCTTTTGTATGGTTCATATTTTGTCACCTCACTTAAAAACAAAGCTAAATTGTTTGTTAAAAACTTCTGATTAATATCTTATCTTGATTCCACTAGTCGTGTTCTACTTGAAGTTGTTGACAAACAGGTTAATCTATTGCCTGATGTTCATATCACTTCAGCTTCTGAATCTAAAGTGATTTCCTGCTTAGACTCTTTTACAGCTTGTGGCCCAGACAACATTCCTGTTAAAGGCTTACAGAAGTGTTCTCCGGAGCTGTTGTTTATACTTTTAAAACTATTAACAAGTGCTTATCAGAGTCTTGTTTTCCAGCCTGCTGGAAAGCGGCATCTGTTATCCTCATTTTTAAAAATTCTGGAAAGCAATCTGACTTGTCTAATTACCATACCATTAGTCTTCTTACGATTACAAGGTTTTTGAGTCTTTAATTAACAAACTCTTAATCTATCATGTTGAGTCTAATATCTTACTTTCTGATCATCAATATGGATTTCAATCTTTTTGTTTTAATTCTCATTTGTTAACGGTATTAACTGTTAGGTTTTATCATGCATTAGATAGATGTGGAGAGGCTAAAGCTGTTGCTCTCTATGTTTCTAAAGCTTTTGATAAAGTTTGTCATGCTGGTCTTATGACTGAAAACCATGCTGGTCTTATTCACCAGAATAAAAAGATACTCGGTTATGGTCTTTAAGATTTTTGAATCCTTCATTACCAATCAAAATATAAAAGTTGTCCTCGATATACTTTTCTTCATATCCTGTAACTTCTGGGGTTCCTCAAGGTTCTATCCTTGGCCCTATACTTTTCAAAGTTAAATTAAAAATCTCACAGAAATTCTCACATCTGAGGTGGCATTGTTTGCTGATAATATTACCATGTATTCTTCTCTTGATAAGAAGTCAGCTCTCTGATTGCTTGGAGGGGACATTTGAGCTTGAAAAGGATTTCACTTCTGCTACAGCTGGGGCTCTCAATGGTTTTAACTCAGATAAAACTAATTTTTTTCAGGTTTTTGTTATGACAATAAGCTAGATCTTCCTTTATTTATTAACGGTAATGTACTTGATAAGTCATCTATGCTTCATCTTTTAGGATTAACTTTTACTTCCAATTTTTTTAAGAAATCTTTTATTAAATCTATTTCAAAATTTGCTAAGGTTGCATCTTTTTATCATGCTCGCCACTTTCTTATTCAGGGTTCAATTCACTATCTCTATAAATCTCAAGTTCGTCTTTATATGGAATACTTTAGCCGTATCTGGGGTGGATCTTCCAATGATGTCCTTTCTCTTTTAGACAAGTTGCAAAAACACATTGTAAACATAGTTGCACCTGCTCTTGCAGCCAACCTCCAACCATTTGTTACATAGTTGTAATGTTGCTTTTCTTTCTCTTTTCTATAAATGTACTATTATAGACACTGCTCTAAAGTATCAGTGTCTCTTATACCATCTACTAAAACTCATTCTTGTATACTCTTTATTCAATCAAGTCTTATCCTTTTATTGTGACTGTTTCTAAGTGCTCCAAAAATTCTTATTCGTCTAGTTTTTTTCATTTAACATCAGTTCTTTGGAATTCACTTTTTGTTTTTAGTTTCCTGATTCACATAATTCGCAATATTTTAAGTTGTCTGTTAATCGTTCTCGTGCTCTATAAATTCCATCTTTTCTCCTCCAGTAACCTCTGACTCTAATAGTTAATGTTTGAAGCTTTGTTTGAAGTGAAAATGTTGAAAATAGTATATATATATATATATATATATATATATATATATATATATATATATATATATATATATATATATATATATATATATATATATATTTATTTATTTATTTATTTATTTGTTTTTAAGTATAAAGAATTCTATAAATTTTAGATAAAAAAATTAAACCAATTATCCAAAATAAACATAAATATAAATATTATTTTACTTTTATTTAGTTCTTATTTTTATTTCACTTCTTTATTTAGTTGGACTTTTTAATCAGTTAAAAGTTAAAGTTTTAATTTAAAAATTAATAAATAAAAACAAAAAAAACAACAACTTTTTGCTCTATTTGTGTTACTAAATTAAACAATAAGTGCACACCTTTAAAGTAGTCACATTATAAGAACACACCTTTAAAGTAGCCACATTATAAGTGAAAACCTTTAAATTAGCCACCCGAAATTTATTAGCATTCCTTGACATCTTAACAGGGGCGTTGTTGAATATATTCCGATTAATACTTTACATACCAACTTTCACAAAGTGTTGCACATAAAATTATGTGCTAAGGTTTATGTTTATGGTATTGTTGGTATACCTCTTAAATATTTGTAATTGATTTACCTAGCATATTTATTAATAAATGTTGTTTGTACTCCGATGACAATAAAATTATTTTTTTTACGAAAATTGAGTTAACATTAAAAATCTTGATGAATGGATGAATGAATAGTCGTATAAATGGAAATTTGGGTTGGATTTCCAGAAATGTAAAACAATTTGTTTTGGTGCATTTTGGTGCAAAGATATCCTTATTTTATGAAAAATTAAGAATTTTTTTTTGTAACAACTGAAATTAAAAAAATTTAAATATTGATTACAGATGACTGATCCACCGATTCAATTGATGATCACTTAACCAATAATTCATTTTTGATCACTGATCCACTGATTCAGTTTGTCATTACTGATCCATTGATTTAATTGATGATCACTGATTTAATTAGTATCCACTAATCCACTGATTTAATTGATTATCACTAATCCACTGATTCAATTAGTATCCACTGATCCACTGATTTAATTGATGATTACTAGTCCACTGATTCAGTTAATGATCACTAATCTCACATTTTGAGAGTACAGATCTCGTTTAACAGCTTATTTAACTCTTTTTAATAGCTTAAGTCTCTTTAGATATTCAACTGTTTTTGCTTATGATCTCTGATTGTAGTTTTTTTTTTTTGGTGAATGGTAGTTTTTTATTTCGTTAGTAGCTTGTGGTCATGGAATTTGTTATTTCTTTATGTTATCCAAAATTTTTTTTTTCAATTAGTTTTTTTTGATTTAATAATATTTAAGATACTTTTTTTGATTTAATAAAATCTAAAATATTTTTTATTTGATGAGATTTTGTAGTTTATCTTTTTGTTTTGATGTGATATCAGATTTAAAATATCTAATTATTTTTTTAATTTAATTAAATTTTTTTAATTAAAGGGTGCAAAAAATAAAAATATAATATATAAATGAATATAATAAAATTCATTTGAATTGCTAAATAAGTTTTTAGATTTTTTATTTTTGACATGAATAGTTTAAGTTTTATTTGATGTTTTGGTTAATAATTTTTAGTTGATGTTTTGGATAATAATTTTTAGTTGATGTAATTTTTTAGTAAACAATTAAAATTGTTTTGCGCATTCGCAAATAGTTTCAATTTTTAAAAAATTATTTTGCTTTATTTCTTGTGATATAAGCTTTTTCTTTAAGGAAATCTGAAAAGCGGATTGTAGTTCATAGCGATTCAATATCATACGGTATTTCAATGTTGCAAGTTTCAGAAGACAATTCGGACTATTATCACAGACTAAAACAGCATCACTCCTCCACTTGTTCAAATCCTATTCCTTATTAACTCATGTATTTTTCCTAATAAAGTTTTTATTAGTTTTGCTGATGAATATATATATAAATATATATATATATATATATTTATTTATTTATATACGTATATATATATATATATATATATATATATATATATATATATATATATATATATATATATATATATATACATATATATATATTAAATATTAGTCTGGGGTGAAAATAAAAGTTTGGTCTATTAAAAAGTATTTTGTTGCATCTAATTGTAAATGAACAAAAATATATAAAATATTTATATGAGACATTGGAAACCAATATAATATGAGACATGGGGAACCGCCCCATTTTGACCTTTAAACATCAGACAGGTCCCTAATATTATAGTAAAAAAATTTCTTCAAAAGTTGGTTATGTTGGGTCTTAAATGAAGCGAAATTTTATGAAAAATTTTAAAAATAATAATTATATTTTACAAAAAAATTATATTTTACAAAAACATCTTTAAAAAAAAATTGACTTAAAAACACCGTAAAAAAAATTGACTTTTTTAATTATGTTAAAAAGTTTAAATGTAATTATTATACGCATTTAAATGTAAACTTATAATCTAAATACGAAATATTTATTATTTTTGAAAATTTTCCTAAAAATTCGCTTCATTTGAGACCCAACATGACATACTTTTGAAGAAATTTTTTTACTATAATATTAGGGAACTCTCTGATGTTTAAAGGTCAAAAAAATGGGGCAATTTCAGTAAAGCATTTTTATTTTTTACAACTGCTTCTGGTTTCATACATGGGTTGGCAAATAAGTATGGTTTGTTGTGATGAAATTTAAACTATTTATTTTCACCCCAGCCTAGCATATATATATATATATTTATATTTATATTTATATATATATATATATATATATATATATATATATATATATATATATATATATATATATATATATGTAAATCTATATATGGATGTATATGCATATATTTTATATATCAAGGAAGTTGATAAATAAAAATTAGAAAACGTAAGAAAATACAAAAAATCAATATCAAAACTTAGTAAATATTTTAATTTTTTTTGAAAAAAACAAATTAAACATGCTTGATTTTTTGTTATATTTTTTAATCTTGTATAAATTATTTATATGATAGGTTTTCATATTTATTTAAACAGGTTTAATTCGGGTGTAACTTGATTTTATTAGATATATATATTGTACATTTTTAATTATGTTAATATTTAAGAGTATTTATTATTTTTGGTTAATTTTAAATTTTTTTATTGATATTGACATTTAAAAATGTGTTTTACAAAACTTTTACATTTTTCTTTACATTGTTACAAATACTTTCGAATATTGAAAAATCTAAACTGTGAGTTATAAACTTTTTGATTTTAAATTTAAAAAATTTTAAAAACAAGTTTTTATTTGTATAAACAGTATTTAAACGAGTGTTTTTAACCAGATGATTTCGAACATTACTAAAAAAATCATGTTTTTCAATCAGAAATTAAGTACCATTGCGGTTCTAAAAATAGATTAAATAAATCTTACTGGGATCGAAATGCGGACAAAAATCGAAAATGTGAGAGAACTTGATGCCTTTTTGAAAACCTTAAAAAAAATATACCATCTGGTCTATTTTTTTTAAGGTTTCCATCGGAAGAATTAAAGATTCGATAACGAAATTAAAAAAATTATAAAAGAAAAAGTAATTAAATATTCATCAAAAACTTAATTTGAATCAAAATCTTTCTCGATAAATACACCTCAAATGGTTTGTCTATAAACACACGTAACTAAAAAGACTAAAATGATAGTAAACTTTCTCAGTGCTTCTGAATTACTTCATCACTATTTTGATTGTTGTAAATGGTGGCAATTATTATTATCATTATTATTAAAATAACATAGATGCAAACAATATGTATAACCATTATGACAAGAAGTTCGTTAACTCTCCATTAATTCTGATAAAAATTCAGAATGCAACGTAGTTAATTTTAACATTGGAAATAGAAATGATTTTATTGTTAGTTTTTTGTCTTAGTCCTTTAAAGTAGGACCATGAAAAATATGATTTTATCGCTTTAATGAATCAATTTTCTAATTTTATAATTTTCTGGGTCTAGTAAATTATCAACTTTTACATTTCAGCTCAAAGTGTGTTAGAGTTGAAACAATGTCTTTAAAGTTATCAGTACAATGGCATAAGCATGTATCAAATTTTATATCAGTGTAACATTAGTCATGCTATATTTCAGAAATGCGGAATACTAATACAACAAAAAGTAAGTTTTTAAAAATTTAAATTACCATTTTGAACGAATTTCGTTTTCAAATTTTTTTTGTTTATGCATTTACTCACAGGTGCCTAATAAAAGAAGGGATAGTTTATTAAAATCGAGAAAATATACCCATTCTGAAGTTTATTCTATAAGAAAATATACCGACTCTATAGGTTTATTCGTTTGTTAAATTGGTAGTAGAAAAAATCCCCCGGAAAAACATTTGCCCCTTTTTTTTTTTTAATGCGCATAATATAAACGATATATCAATATAATAGTTGCTTACAATATAAATACTTTATACATACGTATCATAATACAAACAGAATCTTAATTCTTCATTTTTCATAAGTCGACTGTCAAATAAGTAGAACATACAAAAAGTGTACATATATCGACTAAAAAATAGGTAGAACATGCAAGGATCAAATTTCAAAAAAATATTTAAAGAATTTTTTTTTTTTTTGCGGGGGATTTTTTCAGTTAGGGTTAGCTAACCCTAACACAATAAGTGAAAAATGAAGGATTGAGGTTCTGTTTTTATTATAATTCGTATTTATAAAATATTTTTATTATAAGCAACTATTATATTGATATATAAGCAACTATTATATCGCTTATTTTATGCGCTGTAAAAAAAAATTTAGGTGGATTTTTTCGAAGGGATTTTTTCCTAGAACCGTTAATTTTTACTTATAGTCAAGGAAATTATTTATTGATGAAAATAAAAACTTTCTGAGTATTGAAAAAATTTCTGAGTTTATAGCTTTAAAATATCAAATTTATAAACTAATTGATGGAAATAAAAACTTTCATTGTAAACAGCTTTTAAAAATTAACAAAAATGATTCGGTCAAAATAGTCAAAAAAAATTAGTGGTAAGTTTAAGAAAATAGTAATAAAATTGCAATAATTCGAATTAAGCTGAAAATTGGAACAGACGTTGGGAACTTTACAAAAATTTAAATATTAAAATTTTATTTCTTGTAATTTTCCCAACGTCTGATCCCACATCTGTAAAAAATATTATTCAAGAGCAAATGTTGAAAACTTTTGTATTTTCACTAATGCATTTTACCATCTACCATATAAAATATGTTCCTGCGGTTTTTCTCTGTAATAGATACTTTATTGTTCTTACCTTGGATAAGAACAATAAAGAATATTTTAAGAGGTTTTTATTTATTGTTTAGCCATTTTATAACATCTATACTAAGTTAAAATTAAGTTTTTATAATAGCAATATAATAACAAAAAAAAGTAAAAGAATAAATATTACTTGTTATATATTATTATTTTTTTAACAAAATGTTACATATATAAATATATATATATATATATATATATATATATATATATATATATATATATATATATATATATATATATATATATATATATATATATATATATATTATTTTTTTTTTTTAAAAAAGTAAACTAAATATGAGGCAGTATTTTTTTCAAATTATTTGTGAATTTGTAAAAATCTGACAAGTTTCCTGGATTTTAAAGACATCATTAATATTAAATATTTATGTGTTGTTTTCCTATATTTTTATCTTTATCAATTTTAATTAATCACTAATGTCTAATTTAATTACTGAAAAATTTGATTAGCATGTGGTTATATAAAAAGAACTATATAAAATAAAATTTTTCTCACGCCTGATGGTCTGACTTGGAACAGGAGATTTTGGGTGAAATGCAACACTGTTTAATTTCATCACTTTTATAAATTTACTATATTTTAACTTTTATACATAATTTTTTTGCAAAAAAGCAAGTGAACGGAAAAGTTCTGTTTATGATAAGATTTCATGTTTATGATAAGATTTCAATGTTTACTTTATATTACTGTGTTTTTTTTTTCATAAAAAAAATAATTCATTATATTTCTTTGTCTTGAAATAATGATAAATAAAGACAGTAAGAATTGTTTAATTGACTAATATTTTTTAGCACATTTTAATTTCAGTTAAAATTTTTTTTTTGGTCTTCACTATATTATAATGAAGATATAGTCTATAACCGTTTTTAAATTTAATCTCATTTTAAGTTTCACTGTGGTTTTTATTTTCATTAATCTTAATCTCGGTGCTTTAAATGTATATAAACTTAATTTACACCAAGTTTTATTGTTTATGTTTAAAACAAAAAAGGATTTGTCTCCTAAAATATTTCAATCTTATTTTAATAAAATTAACCATAGGTACTCAACAAAGTTTTCAGAAAACAATTTTGTTGTTCCAAAACATAAATTAAAATTAACTTCCTATTCAATTAAATACCGCGGACCTTATCTGTGGAAGAAATTTCCAGATATTGTTAACAAAAAGCAGACTACATTAGAGCAATTTAAGGATGAATCAAAACGATTATTATTGTTCATGGATCTCAATAAATCCGACTTTAAATGTTTATTTTAAAGTAAACACAATAAAAAAAAAATAAAAAAAAAACAGATTCAATTATATCAATGATATATGATAATATGAATAAGAAAAGAAAGAAAAAGGAAAAAAAGAAAAAAAAAAAAAAAAAAAAAAAAAGAATAAGAAATCCAAGTGATGATGTCACAAGTGATGATGTCATAAGTGATGATGTTACATATTCATTTAGTGTTAATTATGAGATTTTATTTTTTCAATTTCTTTTATATTCAGGAATTTTTTTTTTTTTTTTTTTTTTTTTTTTTTATATTAACTTATTTCTTAAACATTTTAGCAACTGTTAAGCATCTTAACGCTTCTTAATTAATTCTTATTTTTTATTTTTTTTATTATATTAGTTATTTTCTATTTCATTTCTATTTGTTTCTTTTATATATATATTTGTATGTTACGGTTATGTAGAATTTTTAATGGGGCTCGGCGATAAGGCGAAATGTGCCTTCTTCTTGCTCCAGCCATCAATTTATAAAAATGTATATGCAATGTAAAAATTTTTTAACGGCGAAATAAATTACACTAAAAAAAAAAAAAAAAAAAAAAAAAAAAAATCTTAATATGGATTTTTATTAATGTAATTAAAAAAAGCATAAATTTTTAATAACGGAGATAGTAATATGTCTGGCACTTTTTTAAATGTCAAGAAAGTACACACGAGTGACGAATTGGTTAAAAGCTGATGCTCATAAAATAAAAGCCGATATGATGGCTGTCGAATCTAGGAGTTTTTCAATTTTAATATTAGCTACCATTTTACCGGTGATCTTTGCACGTTTTAATGGGATTGTGTCATTATCACTTGTACTATTATCTTCTTAAATTTCACTTTTTTCAGAATACTCTGTATCACCAAACGATTGACTATAATTTATTTAAAGTTCTTTTCGTTTAGGTGGCAGGTCTCGCGGATGTGTTGTAATAGGCTCTGTCATAATACTGCACTGACGTTTACCCCCATTGTAAGATTTCTAAAGTTCATAAAAGAGTTTGTCTTCCTTATTTTCAAATTTAACATTTTTGGGCAAAAAGTCAAATAATTTATGTCAGCTGTTTATAATAATTGTCTTCTTATTTGTACTTTGTGAAGATTTAACAACAAATTCATAATTTTGAATTACAGACTTTGCTTTGCACAGATTTTTCCGTAAAACATGGTCATTTTATTCCATAATTGACAAACTTCTCAATTGAGATTTTTTTAATAACATCACTTTAAATTTTGCCATAAAATGTAAACTTTATATTTTAATAAAAAATTAATTCAGAACACCAGAAAAATTACAAAACTTAAAAAATGTTTTTTTTTAATTGATATACTGCCTGCCTAAACAAAATATTGTATATATTATGTATGCAAATAATCATGTTCATATTATTTGAAATTAGTAAACTTCTTTGCGAATTGACAACTAACCGAAAGTTGAAAACATGTATTTTACTGTTACACAACATGCCAAACTGGAAACTTTTTAGGTTTATGTTTCCAAAACACTACAGGGTCTTTTTCTACTTTTTCTGTCGGTAGATAATATAATTATTGACTTCCCGGGCTTAACTTTGGTGTAAATTGAAAACGCACTTTTAATTTCTTGAAGCAGCATTTTCGTTGCAGTAGGATAATTTTCTACACCATAATTTGCATAAATCAAACATGCAAATAATTCAATATAAATATTTTAATATAAATTATATGCAATAAGCTTAAGTATATTAAATACCAAGTATATTAAAAAACAAACTAAAGTTTATTAATTGCTTCATTATTCGGAAAGATAGACTTAACTGCTGGATCTAACAGACATGATAATTTGGCTTTTTGCGACAGTTTGAGACGCAAACAGCCAAATCATCTTTTTTATCACAGGTAAACCATCAGTATATACTTTGAGAAGTAATACAGTTTTATGTTTGACTAATTGCAGAATAGAGAGAATTCTCCCTACTCACAACTTCTGCCAAGTTTTGAAAAGATTTTATGAACTTTACAAGTTCCTATAGTTATTTTTAACATAGAGTTTTAAACTTTTATATTTTTTATTTTTATATCTTAAGTTTTCTGCAAATAATCTTTTTCTTTACACTTTCCTTCACTATCCGAAACAATAGGATTGTCTTTTATGCTTGCTTGATTTGCTTGAATTGGAAATTGATCATCAAGATTAACAAGTTCTCTCACTTCTAGAATTTTTCCTAATTTATCATAAAAATCCATCATCATTTGTAAACAAAAATTCATTAATAAGAAAAATTGATTAGAAATTCAAGCGTATTACAATATTACAACATTTCTTAAGCAATATTTAGATTTTAGGACATTTGTTGAGATTATCAAAATAGTAAATTCAGCACATTAGCTGAGGTTCTTTATAACCCAGCAGTTTAGAAGTTATCATTTTTGCAGCGCCATCATGAACATATACAAATCTAACTCCTCGTACTATTATCTTTAATAACATCCTTCATAAAAAGTGCAATATTTTTTAAAGCGTGGTTTTCTAGTGATGCACATACTGAAGTGAAAAAGTTTCTATCCCATCCACTTTTTATTAACGAACACTTTACACCAATAAATAATAGTTTTTTGTATTTAACTGTCTAGCTATCAAACAGTAAAAAAGCTGCATTTGAGTATTTAAAAAAATTCTTTACACTCGTTTTAGATGCTTGAACATATAAAAGCTCCGCATGTCAATGATGAACGAGATGAAGTTACTATAGCAAAGTTATATTCAGAAATTTTAAGAGGCCGGTTTTTTCTACAAGGTTAAGCGACAAAAAATTGGTATAAAACCAAATATTATAATGTCACAATTAGCATCAAACTGTTGACGCAGAACCATATGGGCTGCACCAATTTCTTAATATATTGTTGTTTTTTTCTTTGGTAGAGATTTTATCGATGACGAAAGTTAGTGTTGTTACGACTTTTTAATAATTCGTCTAACTAAATCGACTAATAAATTTTCTAAAGTCGACTATAATCGACTAATAAATTTTCTAAAGCCGACTATAATCGATTAATAAATTTTCTAAAGTCGACTATAATCGACTAATCACGGTCGTTCAGACTTACTAAATAAGTGGAAAGTTATTATACGCAAGCGCAGTAAAGTTTGCATATTTTAAAAGTTTTAAAAATGGCTACGGATAACGAATATAAAAAAAATTCTCATTGACAACGAGCTATTATTCTAATTTTTAGCAATTAAATATGCATTCAGCCGTTTATTAAAAGGAAATAATAATAAAAGTAACTTCTAGTACACGATAAAATATTTCAAATTAAATATAAAACCTCTAAAAATGAATAAAATGTAATTACAGCAATAGCTATTTTAGTGTGTTTTGTTTATCGTTTTCAAATTGTTTTTAAAAAAATTTTGAGCGTAGAAATTTTTAAATTTTAACTTTTTCAGATAGATGAACTGTTGATCTTTCTTAAAATGTTTACTGATATTAGTATTCAATTTTTTTTCAAGATTAAAAGATATTTTTTTAACATTAACTTTTAGTAAGCTGTTGCTAGGCTACCCTATAATCACAATACATAATTACATTGATGTGAGTATATATATACATATATATATATATATATATATATATATATATATATATATATATATATATATATATATATATATATATATATATATAAAAGTTGATTATAATAAAAAGATAGCGTATAACCATTTTAAAATATATTTAGATGTAAAAATATATTAACAATAGTATATTTTAACTTTATATATATATATATATATATATATATATATAATATATATAAATATATATAAATATATATATATATATATATATATATATATATATATATATATATATATATATATATATATATATATATATATATATATATATATATATAATATATGTTAGTGTATTTTAAAAATAGAGTGCTATAACAGAGACAAAAAATATATTTTTTTATTTTAAAAGTTTATTCGTTTTGTAACTATTTATTGCTAAAATAATTAATAAAATACCTTATAATATTTTTTTAGTATTTAAATGAGCAAAGTTTGATCAAATCGAGGGGGCTGTTAATTTTATATGGTCATAACTTTTAGGCACAATAATACAAATAAATTAAATTGAAAAACTGAAGGTTTATTTAGTATTAGATAAAGAAACTAAGCATTTTATCAAGTCATTGTCATCATGTTTTGGCAGAGGCAGTTAGCTTGTAGGGGAATTTTTGTTAACAATTCATGAAATTTTTTGCAAAACATTTAGAATTGACCAAAGCATGACCATAATTAAATTCAGTTAAAAAAATTTTTTTCAATGTATCTTGAAATTTCTAAGACAACTTCATGTTATTAGAGTAATAATATTCTAATAATGTTATTACTTAAGATTGTAAAAATTTATAATGATATTATAATGATATGATATGACCTTGAGCTAATTTCATTATAAACTATTAATATTGATTTAAGGTTGATTTGATTCAAATAAATAGAGATTTTTTGAGTCAACTCTTGAATCACTTATTTGATTTGATTCAAAATATTTAGACTTAGCAGGGGCCTAATATATATATATATATATATATATATATATATATATATATATATATATATATATATATATATATATATATATATATATATATATATCCACGACATGATATTAAATTAGTTTTTTGAGGTAGGTAAGATTTTTTAGGCCTTAAATTAGAGCACACATTGTTTTTGTCACGATTTTTTTATAAAACATTAAATTCAAAATAAACTAAATCGAAAACTAAAATGCTTTTATTTTTTTAACACAAGTAAAATCTATATGCATTATGAAAATCCAAAAAAAGATCTAAACATTGATTTAGATACCAAAAAAATTAATAATAATTAAACATTTTATCTTAATTTAAAAAAACAATCGGACTAAAGTTAAGTATATATTTCAAATAATATATTAAAACAATAATTTACCAAAGAAAAACCATAAAAAAAGCATTTCAATATTTTGCAGATCCTCCTTTCTTAAATAAGGATTGAAGAAGGCAATTATCTAAAACTTCAATGTTTCTATCAGCATTAAGTCAACCTTCAAATAATTAATAGCATTTAAGTCCTGCATAATTCATGTAGGCCCAAAAGTCTACACTGCTATTACCTTGCTTGGTTGGTTTTCATGTACAATTCAAATCAAATTACTCTTGAGGTGATCGCCATAGCAGAACACGAAGCAATAATATATATTTTTGCATATCTACCTCAACATTCATTTTGTCTGAGAATATAACATTTCACCACTTGCTGTCGTGTTTCATCAAGCAAATTAATTTTATTAATTAAAAACGTTTATCTCATTGTGTTGCCCACCAGATTATCCAGATCCATAATGTCATCTGTTTTCAAATATGTGAATATTCAATATTTATCTTATTGGCTATTTGACGAGGAGATAGTACTTGGTTTTAAATAAAAATAGATTTGTAACATGTTTTTTCAGAGAATCTCAACCATGATTTTGGAGTTTCATGCTGTATTACTTCACTTGTTATGAAGCTTTTTCAATATCTAATTTATTTGTGTTTTCATCAATACTATTTCAAAATTAGAAATTTAGAGTTAATAAATGCTAATGAAAATCAAATTAAATTATTTAAAAAAGTATTACATTAATTTTAAAAATAAAGCAGTAAGCATTAATTTTTAACGAACAAAAAAAATTTGAAAAAATATAGTCGATGTTTCAAAGTTACATATAACTAGGGATACAAATGAAATTTTATGGTAACAACTTGTCTATTAAATAAAAAACACGATACTTATTAATTATATATATATATATATATATATATATATATATATATATATATATATATATATATATATATATATATATATATATATATATTAAGGTATATAGCTATATACCTTAATATAAATGTATCATACATCTACGAATGTAGTGTTGGGTGAATTCTATTTTTGTTAAGAAAAAAATTGAATACTCAGATCTGAAAACAATTTCAAATCAAGATAAGACTATTCGAAATAAAAAAGTAAAAATTATTAAATTGTATCGCTCAGATTTTTAGAAAAACAGTTTTGAAAATGTAAACAAACCACGCTTTTAACAGTCAGATAAATGTAGCAGAGAATCACAGTTATTTATATATTTAAACATTTTTATATTGTTTTTATCATTTTTGAATCAACAATTTAATTATCTTTATTATTATTTAATTCTATCAAAAATATGCAAATAATAACTACTAAGTAAAACTTTAAAAATATTGTTGCTACTCAGAAAAAATTTTGGTATCTAAAGGCCGTCACCATCTTTAAAATTATAATATTTGAATTTGACACTGCGCTTGCGTATAATAACTTTCCACATCTAAACGACCGTGAGAGGAGCAAAACAGTATTAGAAAAGGGCTACTCCGACAACGGAAAAATTTATTCCCAGACCCCAATTATTTAGAGGCTGCCTGAAATACTTGCTATATATCAAAGCAGGAGAGGATGTAGCATTTTTTAATGTTTAAAATCTTCCAGATATGGAGCAAAATCCAAAGATTCTGGTAACAAAAAAGCTTCACCTGCCCCAAACGTGAGAGCAACAAGTTGATGAAATAATTTTTATACTATTTTTAACTAAATCTATATTCATAGATATATTTTAGAATTCATAAAATAATCTCTTAGCGCTAAAAAAACTATGACTATAAAAAGCTTGAACCACCCTTAATTTCAGGGGGTTACAAGTTTTTTAAAGTTATGACTATGGAACGCTAAGAGATGATTGTGTGAGTTTTAAAATTTATCAATGAATACAAACTTGGTTGAAAATAGTAATAAAATCATTTTATCAAATTGTTGCTCTCACGTTTGGGGCATTGGTCGCTGAAATTTTAGAGCTTTTTTGTACCCAGGCTCCAATCATAGCAATTTTTTTCAAATAATCCTTATTTGATAAAAGTATAATCATATAAATTTTTATAGTTTTCTCCATGTCTAGTAGTTATATATCTTAAACATCAAAAAATGCTAAATACGCCCCGGCAAAGTCTTTTCAATCATTTTATAATCCGATTGCATAGATTTTAGAGCTTCACAGTTTAATTTTGCCCAAAGGCCCCAAGTCAACCAAGTTGACTTATCAAGTCAACTTGGAGCAACCCTGTATGAAAGTATTTATAAAAACTAAAAGCATCGAGTAAACAAAATTATAAAAAATTTAATGAAACTCATAACCGAAAGTTTTGGTTTGGTATAATTTTTTTTTGTAGTTATTAAGGTGCTTCCAGAAGTGGTTCCGGAAGTGATTGCGGAATAGCGTAAATAATGCTAACATGCTATGATAAAACAAAAGTTTAGGTAAATGTTAAAATAGTACATCTTTTGTTATTAAATGAATAAACAAAAAATAAAGATTGAAACGTTAAATCGAATGAAAAGACAAAAGAATTTTATAGATTTTTACTCGGCTAAATCGACTTTTAGTCGATTAGTAGGAAGTCTATAGTCGATTAAATTGACTATTCAATTTTTCAAATTTGACTAATTTCGACTTTTGACTAGTCGATATTTAGTCGATTTATTCAAGGTTTATAACAACACTACTAAAAACAAATAATTTTTCATATTTCCACTTGGTGTTAAACGATTTACTGAATGAATTTTACACAAGTGGGAAGGTCCGTTGTAATCTGACTTGGGTTTTTTAATTTCCAAACATGGTTTGCAATAATAATTATTTTCATCTAAATTTTGACCATCTTCATTTAATAACTCTCGATAATAATCCCAAAGCAATGCATTTTTTTAACGGGTGCTGCAAAACTTAAAATATTTTAAGATAAACTTTCATTTGCTTCATGATGATATAAGATTGTATAATGTATTGATTTTTTCTTATTAGTTTGAAGTTAATATACCTCAGTATAGTATTAAAATAAAAAATACTATAGATCTTACCAAGGAGGTATAATTAAAAAAAAAAATTTTTAATCTAGTTTTTAACCTTTGTAAGCTGTTATCAAAATGGATTACTCTCTTAGTTGACTGGATAACTTTTCAACAACGGTTCCAACTATTGAGTAGTTGTATAATTACAACAATAATCATGATCTACGTAAAGTAATTGTTTTTTGAATACTTTGTTAGGAAAAGTGGTCAAGATCTTATCAGACGCCTTAAAAAAACCATACGGATTTTTTACAACCGCGCATGCTGTCATTTGCAATTTTTTCTTGGTACAATACCAAAATTTGACAATGATACAGAATCTCAAAGTACCATTCTCAATTAGCGACGTGGCCGTCAAAGAGAACCCAGGTTAAAGATTTAGTTGAAATTGAATCAACAGGGTAAAAAAGTGTTCATCCACGCATTTTAAAAATTGTGCAGCTATATTTGCCCCTCTGATAGCGCTTTTTCTCCAAAAATCGATTGAAAGTTGAAAAGACTAAATCAAGCATAACGCCAATTTTTAAAAAAGACGCTAAAATCGGTGCTTTAAACTACATACCGATATCACTAACTTTTATCGTTTGCCTAACCCAACAAGACATAATTCGATCGTGAATAAAATATTTGCAATAAAATTATGTCTTATTGTTTTACCAACAAGTTGCTTTCAAAAACCCAGTACAACTTTGTATACAAACAATGCAGCTCAACCAATCTTTCAAAAGAACGTGACATTCCAAAATATGCTATTCACTTAGGTTTTGCTGCCAACGTGATTTATTCGGGTTTCTAAAATACTCGATAAAGTTCTTATCAAAGCTAGCAGCCGTGGCACAGAAGTATATATAGTATATATATATATATATATATATATATATATATATATATATATATATATATATATATATATATATATATATATATATATATATATATATATATATATATATATATATATATATATATATATATATACTAGATATATATATATATATATATATATATACTGAATATATATATATGTATATATATATATATATATATATATATACATATAATGGATATATATATATTATATATATATATATATATATATATATATATATATATATATATATATATATATATATACTGAATATATATATATGTATATATATATATATATATATATATATATATATATATATATATATATATATATATATATATATATATATATATATATATATATATATATGTATATATATTTTGTTAGATCGACTTAAAGTGGCCTTTTCATTGGTAAAAACTTAACTTAAAGCGGACTTTTACTTAAAGTGGACTTTTTTGAGTCCACTTTACGTTTTTGATTAGTTTTTAGACTAAGTTAAAGCTGTTGAAAAGTTAAGAGCAAGTTTTTCTAATCGGACTATTGCTTCTATAAAGGTTTGCGGATAGGAAGTTTTGTTTTAAAAGCATAATTTTGAGTTTAAGTGTTTGTTATTTTGACCATGTATATTTCGTCACTGTACAAAAAAACACTTAAAGTGGATCTACATTTTGAGACCAGGTTTTGTGTATAAATCTTTACAATATTTAATCGAGTTTTTTAGTTCTATAAGACATCATACACCTTATACTAACCAAACTTAGATGAAATGTTAAATCTTTCTTTCTACAGATATAACATAAAAAATGCAATTAATGAGGTCGCTAACGCATAGATTTTGTTCAAAAAAAAAAAAAATTATTATAAGTTAAATTAAAAGAATTTATTAACCAAGGTAAAGTTAAATTTGTTTATCTGTAAGAAAGCAATAAAATAATTTGTAAAACTAAATTTAAAGCAACCCTTACACATTATTTTTACACTTAATTTAAAGTCCATTTAAAGCAAACTTTTCAACATGTTTTGTATAAATCCATTTAAAGCGAAATTTCAAACATATATTAAATAAATACACTTTAAGCGAAGTTTTAAATGTTTTAAATAAGCTCACTTTAATTTAAGTTTTAAACAAATTAAGTAAGTCCATTCCAAGCGAGATTTTAAGCGTTTCAATGTAAATAAATCCAGTTTTAAATGTTTTTAATAAGCTCACTTTAAGCAACATTTTAAACAATTTAAGTAAGTCCATTTTAAGTGACGTTTTAAACGTAAATAAGTCCACTTTAAACGGACTTTTAATCGTTTCAAAATAACACTTTAAACAAAGTTTAAGCATGTTTCAGAAAGCCGATTAAGTAAAAGCGTTGAAAATAAATTATATTTATCAACATAACCAAAAAAATATATGCTAATAATCTTTATTTATCATATAACTAATGCTACAAGAACAATCTATATATTATTTTCAATTCTATTTTTATAACTTAATTACTACGGTTTTAAATATTTGAGTTCAAACTTAAAAAAAAACGGGCGGTGTACAGGTATCGTTGACGTCGAAAAACGCTTTAATTTTGTTTAAATTTTAAAAAATTTAACTCCAGACTCCTTAAAATCCTATGTCTTTTTTTATATAAAAATAAATCATGGTATTGCACCGTAATAGTAATAATAATAATAGCAATAATAATAGCAATAATAATATATTATACTAATATAAGATAAAAAAATAATAATAATACAAATTATAGTAATAAAAAAGTATGCTTACAATATTTGCAATGAAAAAAACAATAATAATAACTAATATTATGATGGTAGTTATCACCATAAATGTTTTTTTTTAATTTTTTTTTCCTTAGATTTAGGTTTAAAAAAGTATTTTACCAATTAAAAAAAAATTATTAAAAAAAATTAGCGAAACTTGAAGATATTAACAATATAAAACAGGTTTGTATATACGTGATCTTATGGATTTCGATTTAGATGACAGCCCATACGTTAATATATTGCAAATTTTGAATGCCACAAAGCGTTTTTGCAAACTTAAAAATGATGCCAATGCAGTTTTTTTTCTCATTCATTTCAAATTTTGCTACGTAATTCGATTTTTTAAAAGTATAAACGTCGTTTTGTCAGATACTGGGATTGGCATGAAATAAAATCATGAAATATAACAATTAGTAAAAATGCTTATCTTAGTTATACAATATTTCACCAATAAAATATTGCTTTAAATTAAAGCGAAACACATGCTCTACAAACAGGAGTGCTTTTAAATTATTACGATAGAGGGGTTATTTTTCAAAAGTTACAAAATGTCTAAGAAAAATGTCTTCAAAAATCCAGTTCTACAAACAAGGTTTGTAGAACTGGATTTTTTCAGCTGGGTATATTTTTATAATTAATGTTTATGAGTTAAATTTGATTTTCCTTGTGTGTATGTGGAGAAACATTCCCCCCAAGCCGTTAAAAACTGTAATTAAAAATTTATGAAAACTCAAAGTTAAAAATAAAAAAAAAAAAGTTTTGGATAAAATAAAAAAGCTCTTATAGGTAAATAAAATTAGCTGAGTTCAATCGCACACACGTTTGAATAGGATCGCAGAATCCTCTCTGCTTACTTTACAATTTTGAATAAAAATTTTACTTTTTTTAAACGAAAACTAAACGAAAGGTAAACAATGTTCGAACTCACTGTTCACGTTAATTAATTGAAAAATTTATTTGGTGCGGATTTTCTCATTGAATTTAAAATAAGGTTTTAGAAACATCAGTATTTTCAGATTTTGAATTATTTTCGAAATTTAACTTGTTAATAAATAGATAATTTAATTAAATAAATAATATAATTTAAACAAGCAAACAAAAATTTAAATTTTTGTTTCCTTATTTTAATTTTTTAAATAATTTAGTTAAGATTTCTCAACATCTATAACAGAGCGCATATTTTCTGCTGGTGGAAATATACTGTCCTACCAGCTGAGAACATGCCTTACTCTTTTCTTATAATTTTGCTATTAAACATAATGTTTTATTATCAGAATAATCTAATAATTTCTTCTCTCATCAAATAACTTTGTTAACTGATCTTCAATTAGGGAGGACCGGGGCTAGTTGGCCGCATGGGTAAGAGCCTTTTATCATAAAGCAAAAAAATTACACAGAACTTTCCTAATTGACCATTTTATCATTCACTGTAGTATTGTCAGGATTCGTGCATGCGCATGGGAGATGTTGAAATTTTGTGTTTCTCGGACAAAAACGTAACTTATGGAACATCGGTTTCATTTTACTTTACAAAAAAAAAAAAATCAGTGAAAAAAAAAATATTGTAAAAGTTCCAGTCACAATTGGTTTACTAGTTAATATTAAAAAACTTTTTATTAATTTTGGACTTAATAGTACATTAATAATCATTTTTATAGTTTGCGCCAACTTACCCAGTGGTGGTACCCAGTTGGCGCAACTTTTTCTTTTTTTTTTTAAGGGCTTGGTAAGGCCTTAAGAATTTTTATTTTTTAATGCAGTAGAGTAACAGAGAGTTTTCCGTTTTTGTTTAGAAATTTTAAAAACTTGGAAAAATCTTTAATACTTTTTTTATCCCTTTATTTTCTAAACTGAGAACTAATTTATTGCTCAATAGTGTAAATGAAAATAATCTAAATATTCTTATTTTATGAATGAAATAACACTGCGTTGCAAAGTTGTTTAGTAAGTTTTAATAAATATGTTAATGTATTGTTTTATTGGGTATTTATTTTTAAAATATATACCCAATAAAACGTTTACTACCTTTTTTTAAATTTTATTTTTGTAACTACAACAAAAATTTTATTTGTCAGTTTTATATCTCAGAGATAGAAATAATATTAGTTAACCATTTTATGAATAACATTGCATAAGTTTATAACGGTATTAAAAAACTTTATACCTTTTTGAGATCTATTTTAAAACAAAAGCATATTATTAGTGACATGATCTAATGATATAGTTTTTTAAATATTTATATGTACAAGTTTATCATAAGTTATATTGACAGTAAATTTAAGTCGTACTGTCGGGACCAGCTAAAGTATGAGTAGTAAAAAAGCCGACAGATTATAATTTTCATTATTTTTCATTGTTAAACGGAATCATTCTCGCATAGTAGCGTTGATTACAAAGAACCAAATATAAAGTGTATTTGCAGTAGTAATAAGTTTTACGAACTTCGGGTTTACTCATTAGTTTGCGTAATTTGAATGTGACCTCGAGTGTAAAAATAATTGATTTTTAAAACGAAACTTGATATATTTAGAGTAAATAACCAGATTTTTTTTAAAAAGCAATTTAGCGCTAGAGATTTCACAAGATTTTATTCCAACTTTTTAATATTGACCCGGTGCTGGGTACCCGGAATCGGGAACTCAGCATCTGCAAACTGGTTCCGGTACATCTTTATTTTGCACTGTTTTCTTTTGTATCTGCTTCATAAACATAATGATTTTTCTTGAAACAAACAAAAAAATTCTCTTAGATGATTAATAAGTTCTTATATATAAGAAATTTATTGAATCATTTAATAATCTTTTTGGTGAGTTTAAGATTTCCGCAAATGTTTTTGTAAAAAAAATAAATATATTTATACTGATACTAATTGAATATGAGATGTTTTGAATAAGATAAAGTATTTTAATTAACACTTTACATAGAAAAGAAGTAGTAATTCACAAATAAAACGCTATAATCTAAACTAGATAAAGGAAACAAATAAATAAAATTTATATTGCATAATAAAAGTAAAGTTCTAGAAATATTATTTAATGACACTCGAATATCAGATTAATAAAGTATATTAAATATGGACAAAATAATTAAGGAGCCATCCATAAAAGACGTCATCCAAATAGGGGGGGGGGGGGAGGTCGAGTTAAAAAGGACAAGGGGAGGAGGAGGTTGTCAGAAAAGGACGTCACTTTATAGATTTTTTATTTTAGTTTAATTAACATGGAAAACTACGTAAACATGTGTTTTTAAGAAGATAATGTATGAGAATATTTTTAATTTTATTTTTCAAAGGTGTAGCAGCAGATTCAAACATCATTGCGAGATGAGATAAATTTTTTTGGAGTTAAAAATAGGGGGGGGGGGGTTCAGCATTTTATGACGTCCTTTTCAAGGGGGTATAGGGAAAAAGGACAACCGGTGACAAAGGGGGGGAGGGGGTCAAAAATTTGCTAAAAAAATGGTGACGTCCTTTATGGATGGCCCCTAATACATATCTATTGCATATTTAAATTATTACACAAATAAAAAAATTTATAACGTAGCTGTTTTGTGAATCTGATAATATTAATACGCTAATTTAATAATACTAATAGTCGAATTACGTCATTTTCTAGGCTTTTCTATTTTAAAGTAGTTTCTAGGCTTTTCTATACGCGGGTTTTTTTTTAATTTTATTTACTAACAACCCATATTACGGGTTGCTTACTGCTAGTGTTAAAAAAGACTATAAAAAGTTGTTTTAAAAAATATGAATTTTACGTATTTCAACATGAGTTTTTTTAATTTTTTAATTATTAAGTAATTTGCATAAAGTTAAAAAGTTAAACCAGAGTCATAACATGAAATAAATAACAAAAGGTATAGAAGTTTGTTAATCAAAATAAAACGCAAAACGTCTCCTTTTTTTAGATAGCTCTGCATTTAAATGGTTCTCAAAAAAAAAAAAAAAAAAATGTTGCGTCATGGTTTTAAAAGTCAGAGATAACATAATACTTCATACTTATCTCAGAAGTTAACTTTGCTTTTTAGGTTATATCTATGTAATGTTTCTATATAAAAATTTTACTAAAATCCATTTGTTTTAAAAATTATTTAAAACTTTATTCTTTGAGTATTTTAGGTCTGCTTTTTATAACTTGACTGTTACCTAAAATAAATAATATTGAATAAATACTTATATTTATTCAATATTATTCTATACTCATATATATTTTTTAAAAAACTTTATCACTTATCCCATTAGATTTTAAAATCCCTTTTACAAAAAATAACAAATGTAGGAAGCCAAAATATAAAAATAAATCAATAAAAGTTAAAAGAAAAAGTAATTAAAAATAAAATCGAAATTTACTATTAAAAAAGTTTCTGTGGTGGCTTTTTTCTCCATTTACAAGTTTATTTTATAAAAAAATAAATAAATTTTTTTACAAAACATCCAAAGATTTATAGGGTGAGTGAGGCATCGTGAAACATGAGGCACCATGATGCAATGTAATTGTAAAGCCATCTAAAGAGTAGTGACAACCACTTTCATATGGTACAACAGTTACTACTGGGGCTATGTTTGACTAAAAAATTGTATTATTTGATATCATTAAGCCTGCAATGGATAGAACTTGGTTTTTATAATTTAATGGCAATGTAATTTATTACTTTTTAAAGTTGCTAATTTTTAATACATGTTATTCAATGCGTCAATCGGCACGTAACTTCATATGATAAACTATAATCCATAGAATCTAACTTCATTTAATAAAACTAATAAAAAAAAAAGTTGAAGCGATTGTTTTGTATAAGTAAGTATGGGGTAACCTAATATAGCATTAGTAGGGGCCTTTAAACTGTAGAACAGTACTCTGTTGTGTCATAGACAATTCAAAAAATTATTTATTCTAAAATTTACAGTCAATGTTTAAGAAGCTTATTTAAATATAACACTTAGAGATAAAATTATGATACGTATTATATGATATGCCTCAATAAAAAATAGCTTAGTCATAAGCTATTTTTTATTGAGGCATAAGAATGATATTTAAAACAATATATTGAGGCATAAGAATGACATTTAAAACAATATATTATCTGGAATTCTAAAATGTGGTTTGAACCATCAGATGCATTATTTGGGTTTTAATTACTAACTTGTTTTTCTTTCAAGTAAAAATTTGTGTTTTCTTTGAGTTTTATACTTTTTATTTACTTTTTAAATGATGCTTATAAATGATGCTTACTCATAAAACCTTATGGGCTTATGAGTACTGTAAGTACTCGACACAAGTTTCTAATTTTACTTTAAATAGTCTCACAAGTTTAACCTGTTATATTTTGGTAGTTATTAATTAAATTATTAAATTTAATTTTCTAAGTTTTATTCTAGAAATAAAACAAGTTGGCTAAAATAAAAAACTCTATCCTCTTTATTATAGCTTTTATGGATACTTTACTTGATTTTTTTTTTAATATGTAATTATTTTTTTATGTTATTTTGAGTTAATTGAGTTGTTACGTTAAAAAATAACGCAGTTTTTGGGATAAAACTTTTTTTAATGAATTATTTATTAGAAGGAAAGACTAAATTATTATAACATGCAAAACAAATATAAATATAATATTTCGACTGTAAAAAAAAACAATGCAATGTTAACATGCCCAACTTATGCAACCTTTTCCCCTAATTGTTTTACGCAACAACAACAACAACAACAACAAAAACAACAACAACAAAACAGTTTGTTATTCAATTTTATTAAGTCAAATCTCAAAACAATATTATAATTATTTTTTAAAAATACAAAATTTTTAAAAAATAAATTGCAGAAAGATATTATTAGTTTTGTTAAAATATTAGAATTTTTACTATGTTTTGCCTTTATTCAAAAAGTAATTAAAGCTACTGCAATTTTAGGACTCTAAACTGGGTAAGTCAATAAAAACACTGGGTAATTTGAGCATCCTTATTTTACACAAAAATAGTACGTTTAAACATAGTCAAAACTAAATGTTTCTATTAGGGTTGTTCGCCGAAAAACAAAACTTGCGAAAATTTCGCATTTTTATCTACCGTAATAGAATTGTTATTGCGGAAGTTGCACATGCAAAAATGCACATTCCGTAACGCGCTATACGAAAATATAAATAGTAAATAAAATTCCGTAATAAAGCATTGCGAAAGAAAACTTGCGAAACAAATCATTTCGTAAGAATACTTACGAAATAGTTCCTTACGGAAAAAGCATTCCGGAATGTGTAGTTACGAAAAAGACGCAAAAGATTTTATGTTACGATATATTTAAGATATTAACTGTTAACAGTTTAAATAATAAATAATAAAATTATAAAAAAATGTTGTCAAATGATTCTTCAAATGTTTATACAAATATACCTAATATATATATATATATATATATATATATATATATATATATATATATATATATATATATATATACATTAACGGGATTTTACTGTATATATATGTATATATATATATATATATATATATATATATATATATATATATATATATATATATATATATATATATATATATATATATATATATATATATATATATATATATATATATATATATATATATATATATATATATATATATATATATATATATATATATATATATATATATATATATATATATATAAATATATACAGTAAAATCCCGTTAAGTTGGACTCTCAATGAATAGATAAACAGTATGCCTTTCTTTTTAAAAAGTATAAAGAGGATGTGTGATAAACAATTAAATACTTTATTATAAAGAACGAGAGATCTCTCTAAAGGTAAATGATATCAGAAAGAGTAAAAAGAGAAGAAATATATGTGAAACAGCGGGATGTGAACCTGGGTCTACGCGGCCAAATGTCTTAACTGAATGAGCTATACGTTCATTCAACTAAGTGAATAGTAATATTTATTTAATATATAATTAAGAAACTATATAAAACAGAATTTACAGAAAGAGATACGTGAGCAAATAGGATTCTATATATCAGGAAAATGAATAGTAATGTGAACAATTAGATGCTTATAATTAATATCTGGACTCAAAAACTAGTTACTTTTAATGGAACACAATAGCCTGTAGGAGCCTCAGGGAAATTATATTCAGAAATGGTTATATTAGACTCAGAGTTAGCTATAAATTATTACAAAGTATTTAGGACAGATGTCTAGTACAAAAAGCAAAAGATTTAAAGCAAAATGATTTATATTATTTGAAAAAGTTGTTTTACGTACATTTCATCATAATTTAAGTAGAACTTAGTAAAGCAAGGGAAACGTGCTGAATTAAGCACAATGAACTCAATCTTGAAAGAATAACTAACAGAAGAGAGGTTGTCACTATTGTGAAGGTGACGAAAGATCTGTAATATAGAACATGGAGGTCAAAAAAAGCTATCTTAAGTAAAAAGAGTTTGATGAACAAAAGTTACAATGGCTGCGGGATGCGAACCCGGATCTCTGCGGCGAATTATCACGTATCTAAATGATTGAACTATACAATCTTATACTCAAATTTATATCTTATTAAAATTAAAAAACAATATTTTCTAAGACCTATACTTCGAAAAGCGTATTCAAACAGGACTCTACATACCTTTAAAATCTGCTAGAACTTTAGTAACGTGCACACTTTTAGAAAACATTGAAATAGGTATATTTTATCAGAAATATGCTTAAGCTAAAGCATATTTTTGAGCCTCTTTTTACTATTTGCTTAAACATTTTCGAATCTGTTTCAAAAATTTCATATGCTTTAAAAAAAAAAACATGTATATTCCTACCCATCATTCTTATTTTTAATATACGTAATGAGTTCAAAAAACATCGTTGTATATATTTATTATGGCACGTTTCGTAAGTTTATTTCCGTTAAGAATTCTTTCGTATGTTGTGATCCGAAATACTTTCGTTTCGAAAGAAATTTTATTTTTTATCAATATTTCTAAAAATAAAACCATAAAAATTTAATAGTTATTATACTGAAAATAAAAATTCATTATAAACATTTTGGGATTTAAAGATGTTAATTTTTACAATTAAAATCAGTCTGGCAAACAAATTTTCTTTATAGACTTCAAAACGTCGTTTGGCGAAAATGTTTGTTTCGCAAGTGCGACTTCCGAAACCGCTACTTTCGTATGTTGCAAAATAGTTTTGTTTCGTATGTCAACTTGCGAAATGCTAAATTTCGGAAGTGGCTTTTGCGAAATGAACATTGGCGATTTTAAATGTTTTGTAACATTCGGTACGAAAAAATGTAATTCCGTGTTCTCAATCTCCTTACGAAAGAATGTTGTTTTTCCGGAATTGCACGAAACCCTCCGGTTAACAACCCTAGTTTCTATGCATTTTTTTCAAACACAAGCGCTACGAATTTCTGGCTAACATATTTTGCTTTATGAAAAATTTAATTTTTATTTAATTTTTATTTAATTTTAGCACAGAAGTTTTTCGCCATGGATTTATAAAGCGTGATAATAATAAAATATTTTAACAAAGAAAAAATTAAATAGCGTTTCCATTAGATGATAGCCGCTAATTTTACTAATTTCTGTTATTATCACAGAAATTCGTTTCAAAAAAGAAAAAGTAATTTTAACTTCACTGCTTACATCTTTTGCAATGCAGTGTTTACAAATATATCGAGTTTATAGTAAGTTATTAAATTATTATTTACCAACTCTTTTCCCCAAAAGGGTGACAAATTCTTGTTAACAGTTCTTGTTAACAGTTAACTAGTATTTGTAATATCTTACAAATATTATTATTTATCAAATTACAAATATTATTAATTATATTATTAATTATCATTAATAAGAACTTGCAAGATAATAAAACAGAAGTCAAGTTCTTGTTAACAGTTAACTAGTATTTTTAAGATAATGAATATATTAAACAAACTGATTTTTCAATTGAAAAGAGCTTTTTGGAGTAAACATTAACTGTTTGGTTTTTTTTTTAGTTTTCTCCGGTTTAAAACAACGCAAGCCAGAACATTTTTGACCGAATTTGAATACCTGACAGGCTTTTCGTCAATGGAAACATAAATTTTTTTAAATAACTGCAATTTCAAGTAACTTGCGGATGTTTGGGTGCGTATGTAAAAAACTCTAACTACAGGGAATATAAATCGCTTCAAATACGCTTTCAGTCAAAGGAATTTTTTAACCTTTGGATCGTCCATAAATTACGTAACGCGAAATTTAACTAATAAACAAAAGAAAAAGTGTTAAAGGTTTTCCCGTCTTTAATTAAACCATGTAAAAACAACCCTTCAAGTCCAGCGAAAGCCGCCGCTCAAAAGAGCAAAATATTCTCCTACTTATATTTTTATAATATGCATTGCGTAAGTTATGGACGATCCCTTTATTTAAAGAAAACAATTCTGAAAAAACGAGAATAATCTTTTCTTACCATAAAAACATAATGTTAGTTTTTAACAAAAAAATAAAATTATAGAAAAGCTTGTTGCAAATTTATAGTAAAGTTGGATGCAGTTGTGGAATATCATAAATAGCTACCCTACGGGCATTTGTTTTTAAAAGTTACGTTCTAAATGTGTTTTAAACGCCTTTTAAACGTCTTTTAAACATTAATGTTTAAAAGACGTTTAAAAGACATTTAAAATACATTTAGATCGTAACTTTTAAAAACAAGTGCCCGTCGGGTAAATAAAGGAAGGTTTAATAATTTTTTTTTTTAATTTACACCTACCTTTATTTGAGAAAAGTGAGATTTCTTCTCAGTAGGCACGAGACGTAAAAAGAAAACATTTAAACGTCTTTTGGATGTTTTGGACGTCTTTTAGACGTTTAAAAACGTCATTTTTAGGTCCTGTGCCCACTGAGTTGAGAGTATTTAATCATTAAAAAATTGTACTAAGAAGGCATAAACTAAGATTTAGGTTAAAGAGTTTAAGGTGGTAGCAGGGTAAAAACGCTTTTTTTTTAAAAAGTCAAAATAATTCAATATGCTTTATTGTAATGAAAAATACTATCAAAAAAAACATTTAACACAATTTGTCATAAACAGATTTTTGCCTTAATTTTATATGTTTCTTCCAACAAGGATAACTTAATGAAAAATGATCAGAATCACTTTTAATTTTCTAATTGCAATCTTTATTAGTAATACTATGTTCTGAGCGAAACAGAAAATAATTTATTTATTTTTAAACGCGCCAGGTTCACTGTCAAACTTCAAATTTCAAAAAAAGTAAAATATGTTTATGTAAAAATAGCACTGCTAGCTATGTTTTTTAAAAAATTTAAAAAGTGCTTCGCTCAGAACACTCTAAATAGAACAATGTAACACCAAAAAAAAATTCAGCTTAGTAGCTTTATCCAATCAAAAGTTATCTTTGTTAAAAGACCACAAAAATTGTGAAAAATTAAAGGCAAGAAAAACCTTAAAGAAAAAATAAATAAAATTAAATGAAACAATAAAACTCAAAAACCAAATTAAAATGCTCCACTAGCATATGTCTCTCCTTCCTCAAGTTCATTTTTATCATTATGACCTTAATTGAAAGAAGTTTCTTTCTTCTTTTTTTTACTGAGCTAGTTGACTTTTTCTCAGATTGTTTGACACGACAAATATCAGATAATCTAAAACCTTCTTTAGTGAAATACCCATTGTCTATGCCCAGTTTATTAAAAACTGGAAGCAGTCCTTGGGCACCGTCATTGTATGCAATAACAGCAAATGCAATTGCAGTTTTAAAAACATCATTTCCAATGTATACCCTTTTTGGGCACTGTGTCCATATCAAATTGTTCAAAGACTCATTGACATTCTGGGTCTCACCGTGTAAACATTTTGTCAGAAGTTCATCACTACCAAGACCTCTGTGAGAAAATATTGGAGCAATAACATCAGAAACAGCTTTATGAATATTAACTTTTTCTTTATATGTTTTTGCTCCTGTGATTTTATCACTTTGGTATCTGCACCAAGAATCAGAGCTACGTGGACAGAACTGATGTCGGTTTTCTAAATTTGGCTCATCTGTTGCGTGGTGTAAAACCGCAGCAACAGCCTTTTTCATCCCATACAGATTGCCACTATTTTTTCGTATGGCCATTCCAACATGGTTTTGAAGAGTGTTCATGACTTTAGTAGTTAGCCGACCTTTCCCTCCCCCAATGCTTTTACCATCAGTCAACTTTTTTCCCTTGTAATCGGCTTTAAGTTTACGCAGTCGTGTTCCAACACGTTTTTGGACATGTTCTATACATTTTCCTTTGGTAATGCTATGACCTGGATAAGGATCTGATTTACATATTTCTTCAAAGGATTTTGTATCACCATCTCCAATAAAAATTGTGACAATGAAGACGTACAGAACGTGCAAACATTCTTTTCATTCCTACAACTTCCATAGCTCCAGCAAACAACAGAATCATCTACAAACAACAGAATCATCTACAGTTTTGTTAAAATGTATTTGTTTGGAAGCTTCTTTCATTGACTCTTGTGCTGTTTGTACGTAGGCATTATGCAACTCGCTATTAATTTCATTATATGTTGTTTTGGCCATTGGTGATGGCATATTCATGCAAGAACAAAATATTTTTATTGCACTAAAACCTTGACTGATCTCTCTAAATGCAGCAATTGTTTGTATATTAATTTCAAAACTTTTTTTTCTGGAAGTAGACTTATATTTACTGCACTTTTTTGAAGAACAAAATGTTATTTTCCAACTACATTCGGTGCATGAAATATTAAAAAACTGGGCAAGACCCATTTTATTTGATAAAATATGTTCAATGTCTATTGTTGCAATACAAACAGGGCATCGTCCAACTATATTAATAAGAGACATAAAAAGATCACTGTCTATAAAAAAATTGCATCCAGGGGTGGCAATTGGAGTATGATTATCAGAAAATGAAACATTTAATTTTTTTTCAGACGCTGATTTTAAATCAGATTTATTTTGACTGAGTTCATTGTTAACTGTTGTTGATGTATTGTCAGTTAAAGCTCTTGCGGTAAATCCTTTCCTTTTCCTTGATTGTAATTTTTTATATCTTTTTTCAGAAGTCATTCCAAGTAATAATAGCTTTATTATTTAAATTATAATGAAAATGAGAACGGTTTTTGAGGCTTCAGTGTATAGCTTATAAACTGAATAAATAGAGATATTTAAAAGAATAATAAGAAGCCTTTTAGATGTTTTGATCAGGTTTTAATCCAGAGATATTTGAAAAAAAGCGTTGCTAAGGCGGTTGCTATGGCCTAAGAACTTAAACACCTTTATCTAGAAGGGTAAATTTTTGATGAATGCATAAGTTTTTTTAAATCAAACCAAGTTTCCACAAAAAATAATACCCTAAAGATCTCAAAAATATAGTTTTTGAAATTTTCAAAAAATTTCAAAAAACGCCTCTTTTTCACCCTGCTACCACCTTAAAGCTAAACTTAGACAGTTATTACTAAAAAAATAATTTACCTCAAAACTATTTCTAAAAATGCAAAATATCCTTATGATTAATCTATCAGTTAAATAAAAAGTATATTAATTTTAGAAACGCTTAAGTTGAATGCTTTTTTTACTTTTCAAATTTATTTATGTTTTTGTTGTTTAATATGTGTTGTTGTTCTATTTATTTTTTGATTCTTAGACTTTGGTTTTGTAAACTGTAGTTTAATATCCAAAAAAAAAATAATAATAATAATAAAAAATAAAATAATTATTAAAAAATAAATTGATGATTTTTCAAAAAATAGTAAATAAATTTTATTAAAAGAATATGTTATTTTTTCTTGTTATTTTTTAATAATATGATTTCTTCATTACTTTACCAACTGTTTCAATGGCATTTCTTCTAGTATTTGATAATTTATTTATTTTAAATATAACACATAAAATACAGCTAAGAACTAATTTTTAATAATAAGTACGAAATTTTTTTAGTAATAAGTAACTAAATTTTTACTAATAAGTGCTATTTTATGTGCTATATTTTAAATAACTTTACTAATTTTACGTTTGTTTATTTTATATTGTCAACGGAAGTGCCTATTTTTATTTTTAAATGAAACTTTATATTTACAAAATTTATCAAGGGGGTTGGCGATAAGACATATTATTCTTCTTCTCTCCCCTGCTACATATATATCTTGTTATTTACATACGGTTTGTATATATTAACACTGCAAAAATAAAAAAAGATAATATGAAAGTAGCTTTATGATAAAGTCAGTGGCTCTGCAATATGTTATAAAACAAGATAAAGCAAAAAAAAAAAAAAGACAATACAAAAGTAGTGGCTTTAACCCCCTACCTTTATATTGTCTAGTTTTATATAATAAAATTTATCCATAAATCATTATCTACTTATTTTATATTAGAAATTTAACGTAATCAAGTCTTAGTGATATATATAGAAGACAGCAAATATGTTTTAGAAACCAACGAAGCGTTTTTTGCAATCTAAAAATTGATGCTACTGCAGCGTCTTTTTGAAGATTTTGTTAAAAATATGTTAATATTGTTGTCTGAAATATAACATTTAAAAATTAAATAATAAACTTAAAAAATTAAAGTTAAATACTATGATTGTGCAATATCTGAAAAACGTTTTTTTCTTGACTATCCATATAGTCCAAAATAAAACAAATACAAATAAGCAATATTAGTATTAAATGAAAGAATTAAAATTAAAAAAAGTAATTAATTTAAAAAATTACACCAGGATTTATCAGATATAACTTCCAGACATGGAGCAAACTCCAAACATTAGTATGCTTCTACTTATGTCAAATAATGGGGCTGTGCATAAAATTCCTCCTATACCCCCCCCCCCCCCCCAAACGTGTGGGACAACAAGTTGGTATAAATTTTTTTTTACTAATCTCAATTAGACTTATATTCATTTATAGTATTATCTCTCAGCGTTTTAAAAATATGACCGTATAAAACTTGTAACTTTATATGGTCATAATTTTCGAACGTTGAGAGATACTATCAAACTTGATATCATAAAAACTAATATCATATAAAAGGGGAGGTCGTCCAAAAATTGACAGAGTTTGACAAAGGGGGGAGGGGTGGGAGGTCAAAAATTAGAAAAAAATTACTGACATCATTTATGGACAGCCCCTAAGAATAAACACACTAATGTTTGTTCTTAAATACAGCAAGTGTGATTGACGCACTGAAACATATGTTTGCAAAAATAAATTATTTTTTTTTAGGTCTTTTTGAACTTCAAAAGAAGTTCAAAAAAACTATAAAAATGTTTCAGTGCGTTTATTCTTTTAATTAAAATAAGTTTAAAAATAAATGTAAAAAAATACCTTCAAATTGAAGGTATTTCAGGTATTGAAAGTATTTTTTGTATTCTTTCAGGATACAAAAGTTAACAGAAATCAAATTTAAGTAATATCTTACTTAAATGTGATTTCTGTTAACTTTTGTATCCTTATGTAATAATTTGAAAACGTTGGACTAAATTTCAATTTTAACAAAAATTTTAAATCTTTATCTTTATTTAAAAGTATTATTATAAGAAAAGAATAAAAAATTATGTATCAACTTAAAATATGTTTTTTTTGGTATATATTTATAAATGGTAAATCACAGCAAATCATTTTATAATTAATTTATACAATTTGATTAAAATGAAGGTCATTTTTAATAAAAGAAAGGGAATAAAATCACAAATTGAGACATTTAAAAGGATAAAAATGTTATTGGGCGGCATCAAAACTCATATCGAATTTAACTAAGAAGACTTGAATTTCAGCCAATTTTTTTTGAATGTAATTTTTATTAGTTTCTGTATGTTTCAGCCCTATTTACAGAAACATACAGAAACTAATAAAAATTACATTCAAAAAAGTTATTTCTCTATCTAAAAAGTAGTTTTTTCTCAACATTTTTATGGGTAGAAATGTACTTTTTTAATATATTTTCCTTTATACTCTAAAAGCCTCGTTAATATTATAATAATTGATATAAAATAACTGGAAGTTTACAGCCATGGTTGAAGAAATAAATTAAATAAAAAAAAGATCCGTCAAAATAAAAATATTTTTGCAAAATTTTTTTTTTAAATATTTTTGCAAAAAAAATTTTGCTAAAATGTTTTTATTTTGCAAATTATATGCATGATCAGAACATTTTTATATGCAATATTCGCAAATTTGGAACTGTTGATCACTCATGATTATTTTCGGAAAAAAATTAGAGTATATGTATAAGACAATTAATTTGATATTTTTAGTAAAAATTGTTATTTTATTTATTGTCAGATATTAAAAATACATCAATTTATTAAATGTTGTAGCTAATTTGTATAATAAAACAACATTTTCTATCATAAAATATATATGCAAAAAAAAACTGCATAAGCATCTTTTTTAAAATTTCATTAAACACATCAACGGTTTTTAAAGTTTGCTATAAATATATTTATGGTAAATAAATTTATTTAAACTCTTTTGTCTGTAAAAATAAAGTTTAAGTTTTTTTTTATTTTATTTTTACAGACAATATAGACAAAGAGTTTAAATATTGGAGTTTAAATTTTTAACTCTAATATTTAAACACTAAAACTATTTTTTTAATTGTTTTCGTATTTTTTTTAAGTAGTCAATTTTCAGTCTAAAAGTTCTCTGTATCACACATAAGTTAGCAGGGTCTGACTCGCTCTAAGTGGCCCGGGGAAGGGGGAAAGATAAATAGGGCCCTAATACGTTGCAAAAAACAGTAACACGCAAGTGCCCGGGTGCGAAAATGTCACCCAAAACCAGAAGGAGAAATGCCACCTCGCCAGTCAGACCCTTTTAGTGTTAGTACAACATTAGTAACAGTGTTAGTAACCGATTAATCAAAAATCTTAAATACCAATTTTTTTTTAAGTTTTTAAAAGTACCCAACATGTGTTATATTATTAAAATGCGACAAAAAATCAAGTTAGTTGGATATTATAGGAAGAAAAAAAAAAGAAAAATTTTTGTTTTGTATATTTATACTATTTATACTATTTTGCATCTTTACATTATAACGTGCAACGCAAAAATTTTAAAAATTTTTTATATTATAAAATTTTTTATTTTAAAATTATTTAAGCTTGATTTTACGAAGTCATTGTGTTTGATATTACGCTTGATATTACGAAGTCATTGTGTTTGATATTACGCTTGATATTACGAAGTCATTGTGTTTGATATTACGCTTGATATTACGAAGTCATTGTGTTTGATATTACGCTTGATATTACGAAGTCATTGTGTTTGATATTACGCTTGATATTACGAAGTCATTGTGTTTGATATTACGCTTGATATTACGAAGTCATTGTGTTTGATATTACGCTTGATATTACGAAGTCATTGTGTTTGATATTACGCTTGATATTACGAAGTCATTGTGTTTGATATTACGCTTGATATTACGAAGTCATTGTGTTTGATATTACGCTTGATATTACGAAGTCATTGTGTTTGATATTAAGCTTGATATTACGTATAGCTTGATATTACGAAGTCATTACGAAGTCAAAACAAACCCATAATAAAAACTCAAAATGCAATAATAGAGAAAAAACGTAAACTTGTAAATAATGTTTATAGAAATACCAACATCTTGAAAAATATACGCTTTGAAGCAGTACAATACAGAGGCGATTCTAGGAATAAAAAATGGAAGGCGGAGGGGGGGGGGAGGCGATACTTACAAAGTACTGACTGACTCCATTAAAAAAATGTCTTTAAAACTAAAATTTATCAAACTGAATGCTGTTAAATATCCGACTAGCTGACTAAATTCGTAAAAAACTGACTTTAACTTAAAAATCACCGTCATTTTCATTCTCTCATATTGAGCATTTTATTTATACAATATTTGTTAAAATGTGTAGTTATTATTTGAATAATTTTTTTATTAGATACTGTCTTTATTTAGATATAGATTTAAAATAACGTATCATACAAAAAATATGCTTAAGCTTAAGTATATTTGTAAACCTATGAAAAATTATAGTAGGATTCCCCAGATTTGTCCTTCTTTTTTTTATTAAATGATATGTCCGCGGAAATTTCTTCAATTAGCCACAAATATCCGGTTATAATATTCAAGTTTTACTTAAAACTTAACCAAAAAGTTTTTCGCTAAAATAAAGCATGTGTTTTCACTAAAATCACATGCTTTATTGCACTATTATGCATTGATTGCACTAAAAACTTTTCAGTGCAATCAAAGTTCCTTTTTGAACCAGGGTATTTAAACCTGTTAATAGAGAAAGAAAATAATCGTTAATTAAGTTTGTGAATTCGAATGATATAGCTTTAAAGCATTTTAGCGCATTAAATGCATTAGTGTGTTTTCTTTTAATTTTCATTGAAAACATTTCAATACTGTGTAAATTTAGATTGTAAATACGGAGCTTTCTAGACGTTTTTGAATTATTTATTTTAGCAGCATATTTCTTCGATATGAAATAACGTCGGAATATTACAATTTGAACAATTACAATAATGTACAAATTGAATTACTAATGCCAAACAGAAAAACACAGTTTTCATCAAAGTTACAAGAGAAACATCCATCCTTCAAAAAAGAAGAAAATGAATATGAGACGGAGTGTTTTACTTGTGACACATTTGTTTCTGTTGCAATCAAAGGTAGTTATGATCTTGCTGATGGTATAGACATAAAAAATGCATCAGAGGGCCAAAGTCATTTAGCAAAATGACTGACTTTTTTTGTACACCAAACTCTAAATCAGAGGATCAAGTTACACCTGCAGAAGTCGCTATTGCATTTCACACAGTAAAGCATCATTATAGTTACATATTAAATAATTGTACCTCATCTTTAGTTGCAATAATATTTTCAGATTCTGAAATAGCCAAAAAGTATTAATGTGCTAACAAAAAACAAAAATTGAAGCAATTGTTGATCATGTACTTGCTTCAAATGAAGTCTCATCTGTTTTAAAAGATATAGAAGAACAAAAAAAACTGTCTATTAAAGTAGCTACTAATAGCAGTAGTCGTGGGGCCATTAAACTGTTTTCTATAGTAATTAAATACTTCAACTCGAAAAAGGGCGGTCTACAGTCTAAACTTTTAATCAAAAAGACTGCAAGACTGATCGAAGTCGAAGTTTTTTTTAACTGGCAATATTTACAATTCAAACTTTAGAGGTGTTTAAAAAAGGTGGTAATAATGTGTTTTTCCATTTAAAAAATGATATACCATATCTTGTTGATATCAGGGCCGACAACACCGGGGGCCTTGATACCAGCAGGTATTAGGGACCCTGGTGTTGTCGGCCCTTTTTTTTTCAGAAAATTCTAGATATGAGGCGCAAGATGAGATAAGGTACCAAGTCTATATTTCTAGATTCAGAGATATAAGCGTTATTAATTCGGATTCAGAGATAGCGTTATTTATCAAAATAAAAACATAAAAATTAACTTAATATTTTCAAGGTTTTATTTTAATATATAACGCTTATATTTCCGAATCCGAATTAATAACGCTTATATCTCTGAGTTTTTTTTTTGTTGTTGTTGTTGTTTCATATATTTACAATAAAGACATATCACATTTATAAAAATTGGCCGAAGCAAGAAGAAGACATTAACTGTCTTATCACCGAGCACCTTTTACATATTGTCCGTGTTTATATATATAACTAATAACGTAAAAAAGTACATAACTTTTGTCAAATATTAAAATGATTTTTATATTGGTATAAAAATAAAGAAAGTTTTGTATACTAATACAAATATACTTGATGAATTTATTTGTAGAACACTAAAGTTTGCTTAATCAATAAAATTTAAACAAATAATAATAAAGTAGAAGTCTTGTAGCGTAAAGTACTTTTAACAAATTTCTCATTATATAAATTTACAAATACTCGTTATATAAAAACAAGTTAACACATTATTACAACAAAAATATGATGCATTTAACAATTTAATAAATTTAGTGCTAATAGAAGCGTTTATTCTGTTTTAAAATTATCTTTTAAAAAAAATATTGAAAGTCTATTGTATTCAAATATACTAAAAGTATGATTCTTTTAGAACCTGTTTTAAATTTTTCTAGAGAGTAGTATTTTTTATCGGAGTTTTTCATAAGGTCCTCGATATTGAATTCGATAAAAACTTAACTTTAAATTAATTCTCGGAACAATAAAGATATTCTCTGAAAACATTGTTGGGTACTTATGAATCTAGAAATATAGGCTTGGTACCATATCTCATATACCTGAAGAAATATGGTAACTCTAAACTAAACATAATTATACCCGAGGCTGTTTCAAAAGTTTCAAATGGTTATGAAAAAAAAAATGCAATTATTTATTGATTGACAAAAGCATAAAATCAAATAAATGCGAAAAAGGGTCTGCATACGATAATTTTTGTTTCTTCGGTATGTAATCAGTAAAAATATATTATTTATTTATTATTATTTATTTTGCCGTTGATAAATATTACAAAAAAGAAATTAAAATAAAATAAAATCCTGGCCGGAGCAAGAAGAAGACAGGTTGTCTTATCACCGAGCCCCGTCACACAAACATTTACATGCACAATAAATGATAAAAGACATAAAGACAGTATAAATACAAAAACAAAAACAAATCAAAAACTTCAGCAATAAAACAATTTGTTACTAACAATCTTCCAGCAGAATAATTTTAAAAATAAAAAAGTAAAAACGACAGAGAAAGAGGCTCAAGCTTAGCAGATAGTCCAGGTCCATTTTATTACGAAACTAAAACTGCTATCCAATCATCCGAATATAATGAGTTTTTGTTTAAAAAACAATTATAAACTGAAACTTTCATGTTGTTAAGTAAAAAATTTTATGTTTTAGGTTCATTTTTATATGGATTATGTCGTAGTTTCAAGAACAGTAAAAAAGAGCCCTGGAACTGTAAAAAATCTTAAAACTAGTTACTAACTATGTGTTTAATCTTTTAAATACTTAAAACAATTTTCAATCATTTTGCTGCATTATTGGTCTAGTTTATAATTTTTGTGTTTTAAGAAAGTGACATAAGCTAGTAATTATGTAAAATTAACAACTGCTAGGACTTTTTGGTGTCATTATGAACCAAATAAAAAAAGCAATAATTCCACTAAACTCAAATTATTAAAAGTAGATAAATTAGACATATTATAAAAGTAGGCAAATTATTGTTTGCAAAATTGAAATTATGCTATTTTTAACTGCATGCACCATGCCATTTACAACTGCATTCAAAATACTAGGATCAGCTAATTTTAAAATTTCTCTATTTTATATGAGTGAATATCAATATAGGGGAAAGGCGCCTATGATGGCATAGCGCCTATGATGGCATACCGGTCATATTTCAATAAATATTGGTTAGGGCAAAAAAGTGATTAGACCATCATGTCTATACTGACTTTACATTATTTTTAGTAAAATACATCCCTTATGCACAAATATTGCTTTTATAATCAACAAAAATTGATTTTGAAATATCCTATTGTATTTTTAATCCCTTTAAATATTTAAGCTTGTGATTTTATTATTAACTGTGCAGAAATGAAATTTTCATGCATTTTATTTTTTAAGTTTTGTGCGTTCAGTGGAATAATTTTTTTAATTTTATCTTTTTAACTAGGCAGGCATATCTTGTTTGAGTGAAAATTGTGACTTTTTTTTTTTTGATGGCATACTGACAAGTTAGGTATGTTGCAATATTGACGAGTTGAGAAAATTATTTTTTTTCATAAAAATAACCTATTTTAACTGTTAAAAACATATCATTTTTATTGGTGTTTCGGTAAATAGTATTAGTTAATTTCAAAGAATTGAGAACTTATCGTGACACTGTTGGTTTGTTTTGTTCTATATAGGGGTTTCATCATTATTTTTTTTATATAATGTTCGATTCTTTACTTCTTGGCGGTAAATTTTTTTACTTCAACTCATTTGAATACCAAACAGACTTATCGCTAAATTTTTGAATTTTATTAAACAATGATTTCATGAAAAAAAATATTTTACAATTTACTGTCATAAATGTTTTTTTTTATATATATATATAAGAAATCAAGCAAATGGGCAAGTTAAAGAAAGTTTCTTATTTTTGAGTTTTATTTTCCCAATATAGTTTTAAAATTTTTTTAAGTTTTTAATTATTATAAGCGAAAAAAGGTTATAAACATAAAAAAATTTATTCGCAAGCGAACGAAACTCGTTTGATACGAAGTTTGCGTAAGTTGAGCATGTTTTTAGTGTAATGTATTTTGCTCTCAAAAGATTACAAAAAGGTATATATATTTTTTTAAGAATAATGATAATTTAATCTTTCTTCTTAAAGAATATCAATGAATTGATGGAAAATAGTAAATCTTTATACCAAAAATTGCGTTATTTTCAACACACCTAATGATTTCATCTTAAGGAACTAGTTCCCTAAAATGAGCTTTTTTTAATGGAACTCATAAAAACTCAAAATAACAAAAAATAATCACAAAAAAAAAATTAAATAAAATTGTATCTTTAATGACTATACTTAAGTAAAAAATAGTTATCTCAACCATAAAAAAAAACAATGATAAATCTTTCCTTTCTAACGATACTATTTTTTTGAAAAAACTTTCGCTCTTGAAATACCAAAGAAAGCTCCGCGGAGAATTATTTTATAAAAACGCGCTTTTCTTAATAAAAAGCCGCATCTCATCTAGAGCGTCTAAAAACGTATCATCTTAAGCAACTTCACCATGTACTATCATAGTTCAAATAGAATGACAACAGCTTATGTATTATCTCATATAACTCATGGAATTAACAGATAGGCATAAAATATTGAGGATGTATTAATTTTTTGATAATCTTGTTTCGTTTGGACGTAATTACAAAATATTGAATAATAAAAAATTGTAACGGGGATGGTAAATTTTTTTAACAGTAAAACAATCAAAGAATAATAACTATAAAACCAAGAAGTTAAAATAAATTACACCGTCGAGCTTGTATGAATATGCTTAACCAAAAAAGTTCACGAAAAAATCATTAGCCTACCCGTAAATGAGGTTATACCATCTTAGAAACCTGATCATCTTACGCAACCTTCCCCTACAAATTAATACTCGTTTAAAGTTTGCTCTCTAATGTAGATAATATTTTCAACTTTGTGTTACGTTGATAGACCTTCCTACCTTTTTTTTTTTAACCGTGAGGTTCGTTAAATAAACTTGTAAATCTCGTTAAATGTAAAACTTTTTTTAAAAAGTATTTTTTTTAAACAAGAAAAATTAAAATGGTATGATAAGTTGTATATGATAAATAAATAACTCATTTTTATTCATTATGTTTAGAATCGCAAATTAATGTTGCTTTTTTTGAAGTTTGTTTCAGTTAATCAGCACAAATCAGTTGTTCAGTTAGTTTCGTTCTTTTTTTACAATGCTAAACAACCTTTCCAATTCAGCATTACTGTGAGAAATATTATTTCTAAGGTATCTGAAAAGGTCTTAGATGATATTGGAGGTCAACCTTTGTTTCACTACAGAATCGACATTTTATAGTACAATTTTTCTTAAATGATTATTCCAAATACTTTCAACTAATAACGTTTCAACTTGCTCAATGCAAGTAGGGCATAGAACAAACAAACTCGTAAAAAAAAAAAAAGCCGACAATTTAAAACAAATCCGATTGGTTGTTAGTGGGAAACCGAATAAATTTTTATTTATTGGTATTTAATTTATGCAAACAAAGAACTCGAGTTGAAAGTAATTTATTTATAAAGTCAACCGCCTCTGTTTTTTAATTGTTAACGTAATAATTTATTATTTCAAGATGGCCTAATAAGTCCCGAGTATTTCAAAAAATGATACTAAATATCGAAAACGGTTTTTTAAATGGGGCTAAAAGTTATAACTATTTATGCAAAAAGAACTTTGGTAGAAAAATTAACACTACCATAGGTTATCTAAATCTAACGTGACATTATTGTTAAACATACTCATTTAGGTGTGGTATTGAAAATAGTAACTTTATTTTTCATAAAAAAATGGTTTTTCATGGATAATTTTTCAGCTCAACCTTCAGTATTTTAATAAAGCTATTTGTATTCCTTTTTTGTGAAAACCGTTTTGGCTTTGAAAAGACCCGACGTACAGAACTAAAAATAAATAACCACGCACAAGATGTTTACTTGTAACGCTATTATTTTTCAAAGTTATGTTTGTCTCAGTTGATGGCAAACAAAAAACATTCATGTAAGTATATTGTCTACATTATATGGTTTAAACGTTTATACAACTGCAGCTGGCAAGCCTCTTGTGATTCTTTTGATGTTAAGATGAAGCTCTTTAGCTGCAACTTGACATCGAAATTTTATTATCTCGACATGCACAAATATTAGTATAATCAGGAATGCAAAATCCTAAAAGAACTCCGGCTTAGTATCTCTATTTTTTCCTGGTCTCTGGTGTCCAAAAGCTCTAGACATGTTGATTTATGATCTGCTAAATAAAAATTTAATGGCCTAAAAGATTTTGTTTTTAAACCTTCAGTTCTGGAGTCTCAGAATGCTAAGTACCTAAGGACTCCGTATTCAAAAAGAGATTGTTCCTCTAAACTAAAAGTCTTAACTTTTTTACAAATAGTATTCCATAAGCGTTTTTATATGATTAGAGCTCATGGATACCAAAAACTAGAAAGAAGTAATCGATTCAATTTGTCAATTAATCAAATTAAACTAGTCAATTTAAAAATTTTTTTTTATCTTAATTTTTGTTTTGCATTGTTTTTTTTTATTTGTTTATTTTTAGGAGGAGGAGGAGGGGGGGGGGGAATTATCGAATGTTGATGTAATATTATAGGGGAATCACTGAAAGTTTTACAAGTTGTTGACAAGGGGGTGGGGAAGGTAAAAATTGCCACAAATTTGTTGACGTAATTAATGGACAGCCCCCAAGGTACTTTATGTTAAAAGTTGCATCTTTTCTAAATAAAACTACGCTTAACAATTTGTTATAGTCGCATTACTTTTACCAGAAAATAATAGTGGTTAAAATAATCTTTCTATAAATACCAAATATGTCATACTTTTTGATGAAAAAACTTACATATATTGTGATTGAATAAATATATATATTTTTGTTCGGAAAAACGTGTATCAAGCCTTAGTTGTATTGAGTGTTACCAAAATTAGCTGAATTAGCCCTTATTATTTAATTAAATTATTTAATAAAAACAGTTATAATTGTTAATCAATGAAAACTTAATCGAAAATCTTATCTTACTTTGGCCCCTTTAAAAGGATTATCATAAAATCATTGCCCTATCCAGGTAATTTGAGTACCATGTTAAGCTAAATATGCTGTTATGTTTTTGCTTTGTCGCCATTTTTTAAAAAATCAGATTTGATTTATAATATAAACAAACCCATGTTAAAAGCTCTTTGTTGGTGCACGTTTTATAATCTTGTGCATTCAATTTTTACTAGATCTTGTTGTAGCGACAACCTATTTCGAAATTTATATTGTTTTGAGCGAATGTAATTCTTAAAACTTACCGTGAGAACTTTGGATTTACCGTGAGACCGTGAGATTTGTTATCAAACAGTGAGTCTTACGGCAAAACCTGGAGAGTTGGAAGGTCTGCATTGATGTGATATGTAAGTGAAAAATTAAAAAATATTTTCCAAAATTTTATTAAAATAAGTTTCATATTGAAAAGGAACTTGGTACTAAAAGTTGACACTAGAGTCAACAAAATTGGATTTGTAGTCAGCAAATGTTAGCTAAGGGGCTATCTATAAAGAACGTACACAGGCATGGAGGAGGAGGGTTTCCCAAAAGCGTAGGAACGCGTACAAGAGGGGGGGGGGAAGGTGGTGTTAAAGACAATGAGTACGTACGCGGTTTGATCTCTCCTTAACATGATTTTTTTTTTTTTTAAACATTAAATTTCACGTGTGTAACAAATCAGAATTGTTATTTTTTCTGATTTTTTGGCAAAAAACAGATACATTGCCCCTCTTTCTAACCCCCTCCCCTCACATCATCAAGATCTTTTCTCGAACGACCCTACGGTACATATATGTTTTTTTTTACCAAAACCATCTATTCTTTTTTAATTTCTTTTAAATAACGGAACAGCTTTTAAACAGTGACTAAAACTTCATTTACTTCGTTTGAGAAATACTAAAATTATTAGTATAAATTATACTAATAATTTAAGTACTTCTTATACTATAAATTATATAATATGTAACAAAAGGGTCGCCTCATTTATTATAAAAATATTTTTATAATAACATGTTACATAGAAAGTTAGGAGTCGAAGCATAAATTTTTATGGCCAAGATTACAGTCTCCGTAAACATGACCAATCAGTAATGCAGTTTATAATCCCAAACGTTTTAAAAATAACTGAAGTAAAAACATTTTAAATACCATCAGAGTTTTGTTTTTCCTTTTATAACAAATCTAAATGGATTTTATTCTCTAAAGTTTAGATATAAAAGATTGTGTTTTATTTATTATTAAAATAAAAACAAAACTCTGTTGAAAATAGAACTTTTCATTCGTTTAGATTCTAAACGCATAGAAATTCTATTTTTTTAACTTGAGAAAATTCGATTTACCTTAAAGATAAAAGTGGAAACTTGTATTACGCGTATTACTTACACGTATTTTCAACACGTGTTTTCATCTACACTTATAACAAATTTTAATCATGTTTTACATAAATCCACTTTTGGAAAAACTTTTCAACAAATTTTAGGTAAACCACTTTAAGTTAACGTTCAAACATGTATTAAATAAATTAAATAAATCCACTTTAAACTAAATTTTCATCATGTTTTAAAAAAATATACTGAAGACGAATTTTAAATACATTTTAAATGAAGACCCCTTTAAAACAAATTTTTAAACATGTTTTAAATAAATCCAGAATTTGCTTTAAATCTGCTTTAAGCGAACTTTTCATACATATTTTAATAAAGACCACTTTGAGCAAAGTCTCAAACATCTCATCAATAAATCCACTTTAAGCTAAATTTTAATCAAATTTTATAGAAATATATCTTAGGAGAATTTTAAAACACATTTTAGATAAATCTTTTTTATAAACATTTTCAAACATCTCTTAAATATATCCACTTTATGCTAAGTTCATACATATTTTAAAAAAATTTACATTGGTTGAGTTTTCAAACATGTTTCTAATAAATCCACTTTGGGTAAAGTTTTAAACATTTTGAAATAAATCCACTTTAGGCGAAGTTTTAAACATCTCTTAAATAAATCCACTTTAAGTTTTATTTTATACATGTTTGAAAATTAAGTTATAAATTATGTTTTTAAAGCGCGTTTTAAATAAACCCATTTAAGACAAAGTTTCGAACTTTATTAAATCTATTTTAAACGAATTTTCTATTATGTTATCAATAAATCCACTTTAGACCATAGTCATTAGAATTCTTTTCACGACTATGATTAGACAAAGTTTACACATGTTTTCATTAAATCTTACTTAAAAAGAATTATCCCACCCAGTCTCTTTATCATACCATATATGCCAATGTTTATATGTCTTAACAATCCCGATGTTTATTCATCTTAACAATTTTGATGAAATCTACGTTCGAAAATTAAACTACCTCGATTATTGTATAAAATATTAGGTAAATATGGAATAGTCCTCTTTAAGTCGATCTAACGTTATTATCTTCGTTAAGTGGATCCTTAACTGATAAAAAAACGCTATATGGACTTTTTTTTTTTTTTTTTTACTTTTTTTTGGCATACAATACTCTCGTTAGCTTAAAATCCATTTAAGATTACTTTTTAACTTGGTTTTGTTTAATAAAAGCATTTTTAATAAAAAATTTCAAAGGTTTTGTAAAATGCCACTTTCAGTAAAGATTTTGACAAAAGGCCACTTAAAGTCGATCTAGCGTTATATATATATATATACTGGATATATATATATATATATATATATATATATATATATATATATATATATATATATATATATATATATATATATATATATATATATATATATATATATATATATATATATATATATATATATATATATATATATGTGTATATATATATATATATATATATATATATATATATACTGGATTATATATATAAATATACTGGATATATATATATATATATATATATATATATATATATATATATATACTGGATTATATATATATATATATATATATATATATATATATATATATATATATATATATATATATATATATATATATACATACTGGAAATATATATATATATACTGGATATATATATATATACTGGATATAAATATATATATATATACTGGATTATATATATATATATACTGGATATATATATATATATATATATATATATATATATATATACATACTGGAAATATATATATATACTGGATATATATATATATATATATATACTGGATATAAATATATATATATATACTGGATTATATATATATATATACTGGATATATATATATATATATATATATATATATATATATATATATATATATATATATATATATATATATATATACTGGATTATATATATATATATATATATATATATATATATATATATATATATCCCTTGAAACTTACTCGGATATGTGATGAAGTGTGCAATATAAAATTTTTTTTTTTTTTATCTAACCCTTAAAAATCTTTACAAATTTATTATATTTTGAAGTTAGAAAACTTTTGTATAGAAGAAATATCCATTTCTAAATGTCAACCTTAGATTAAAAATGTAGAGAATTATATAAAGAAATTGTTTTTTGCTTTTGTTTTAGTAACAATTTTTATTTATTTTAGTTAGTTTATTAACTTAAAGTTGTTTACAAGTTTTTTAGATTTTCATTTTCAATTATTTTATTAAGCTTTTAATGATAGGATTAATATCTATTTAATATTTAAAAAGTTGTTTTTCAAATTAAGCATTTTAAATACTGCAATGACGTAATATTTTGACGTATTTAATTGTAGTACTTTATACAGATTTTTATTTAATTACATCTATTGTTAAAAGAAATAAAAAGTTGAATTAAATTTTAAAAACTGTATTAACTTATATGATCATAAACCAATCGATTCAAGACTTTATAAATTTTTTAGAAATCCTATCATTAAAATCTTAAAACTTTATTGTTTGGTCCTATTGGATAAAATTTACAATGCAATAAAGTGTTTGGTTATAAAAGAATTGATTTTGGAACAGGTATTTGCAGTTAAAAAGTTGTTTCAAGAAGATTGTAATACTCCAACTGTTTTATATATTTTAGGATGGAAGCTAACAATGAAGATGTAAGAAAATTTCATTATTCAGTTTAATCATATGAAAGACACCCTTGAAAATATTTTCATTCAGTTGCTTTGTAATTTGAATCCTACAAATATTTGGTTACTTATACCTCCTAAAATACTTTTAGAATAAAAATATTTTTAGAACTATTTAAGGTTAATCTTAAATAAATCAACAAACAATTTTCATATAAAACATTAAATAAAGTTTTTGGTATCACTTCAATTATATCCTGAAATCTTTTTTATTTGTCATTAAGTCACATTTGAGAGTCACATTTGAGAATAAACATCTAGTATGCTTTATTCTCAGATTTGTTCTCAAAAAATTGTCTTCTGAGAACAAGTCAAGTAGAACAGTTGTTATCTTTTGAACATTTTTCACCACTCATCCGCTGCTGTAAAAAAGCTTAAAAAAAATTAAAAACAGTTAAAATTACCAGATTAAAACTTAATTTTTCTCAACCAGATGTATCTCAACATACTATATGCTTGAGAGATTTAAACTTAAAAATAACTTTATCAGCCGTTTTCAGAAATCCATCAGGCAGGAACGCCTGAATTTATTTTTTACCTTTTTTTTTTAAACATACGATACAAACTGTGTAAATTAAATTAAAAAATCATTGTCCTACATGGCAATGAAAAACTATAGGTAAACCTAGGTGAAAAATAAAAAACAAACACAATGTAATTTTGTTTGCAGTAATCAATTATGTAAAAATTTCTAAAAGTTTAGAAATATTGCGGTACAAAAAGAGTTGTTTTTCGGCTTTTTTTGGAAAACTTTTTTCATCAAAAATGTTACCTGCCTCTGAGGATAGTCTCATTTTAAATGTTACTTAAATTTTTAATAACAAAAAAATATATGATGCCTAATACTGTAAATATTTCAAATTTAACCTAAATGGAAAAATAGAAAATAAAGAAATAATTTTAAATTTAAATATTACGCAGGTTATATATATATATTATATTATACAATGTTCTTGTGTCCGAAGATATTGTTGGCTTAGCATAGGAATTGCTAAAAATAATCATTAAGACTAAACCAAAGTACCGTCCGTTATTGACCAAAATTTTTGCGTAGTACTACTTAAACGCTGATACAAGTTCAAATCCTGCCACCGCAAACTCAGCGTTTAAGTAGTACTTAAACGCTGAGTTTGCGGTGGCAGGATTTGAACTTGTATCGTTCAGCAGTCCGGTTTTTAATCTTTTATTCAACGCTCTAACCAACTGAGCTATCCAGTCACAATATTTATATGTTTTGGCGGCACACGAACCCGGATCTCTTTGCCAAACAACAAGGTATATATATATATATATATATATATATATATATATATATATATATATATATATATATATATATATATATATATATATATATATATATATATATATATATATATATATATATATATTATAGGTAATAAATATAGATTATGTAGCCACGGTGCTGAATTGCAGGTTGTCACTTTAAATTTTGAAGGTAAAGTATTTCTTAAACATAATTCTTGTTACGGCCGGAATTCCAGACGGAATTTTATTAACAACTCCGGCTAATCCGGTTTTGGATGAATTCAAAATTTCCAATCCGGTACACCCCTAGACATTATCAAGATTTATTGAATAATGTTAGGTTATGTTGTATAGACATAGATAAGATATAGTTAAGTGTTTAATAAAATTTATCTGAATTATTTTGAATGCAGTACCACTTTCATTGGACCATTGATTTGTAAGAACAGAGCAATATCTATAAACAGGGATTAAAAGATAGATTATAGCAACTATTTTTTTTATAAATCTTTGTTTGATAACAGATACTCATAAAACGCATGACAAGAGTATGATTTAAAATTATATTTTAAAATATAACTCTACTGATAATCTTTTTCTTTCTTTTCTCCACCACAAGACGTTAAGAAAAACATTATGAGACATTAAGTAAAACAATCGCACTACACAGGCGTTGTGGCTTGGAATGTAAATAATTGCACTATTTCAACAGCTCAGAACCTCATAATTTATCTCATAGGTTACTAAAATACTTGAATCAAGTATAGTTAGAAAGTTTTTACTTGTTATGTAATTTTAAGTTTATCTTACCTTCGTTTCTTCCACAATTTTTTTCACGTTTATTTCACGACTTTTTTTAAACTTCACAAGTTAGAATTTCGGTCATGGCACAGTAATTCATTATGTTGATAAGGAGCTTCTTAGGTTACAAATAAAATTAAATTTTCAACCTAATCCCAAGAAGGGATACTGTAAAGTTTAATTCAACTTAATGCTTCGAGCTCTTGTTATTCATAAGGCTAATTATTAAGTACATAATTGAGCCCTCATTCGAATGCATTTAAATACATTAAAAAATTCAACAGATATAGCACTACATTTATCTCTATATTTATTATTTTTCATTTTCTTGAAAATACTTTAAACTTTTAAAAGAAAAAATTTTATTAAGTTTTTTGTCAGTTATTATTTCATGAGTTTATTCTAGGATGTTATAATAAAGTTATAATTTCATGAGTTCTAAGATGGAGATTTTTAAACTTCTCTTTCTCTAGATATTTCTCTCATGAAATACATTCATAAAGCAGTGCATGTATACATACATACATACATACATACATACATACATACATACATACATACATACATACATACATACATACATACATACATACATACATACATACATACATACATACATACATACATACATACATACATACATACATACATACATACGTACATACATACATACATACATACATACATACATACATACATACATACATACATACATACATACATACATACATACATACATACATACATACATACATACGTACATACATACATACATACATACATTCATACATACATACATACATACATACATACATACATACAGAGCAGCCGTGGCGCAGTGGTAGCGCACTTGCCTCAGAAACAAAGGAATCGTGGTTCAAATCCCACCTCTGGGCTAGTTTTGCAACATAGGATAAGAAGGAGGCTTGAACCAATTAAATGCTCATCCGCCGTGCTATGTGATAAGACCGTAATGAATTCTAGGGCACATAAATAAAATTAAAAAAAAAAAATGAAACTACAAAATAATCAAGCCTCATTAAAACAATCATTAAAAAATTGTTACAGATTCCTGAGATTAAATATAGGATTTGAGAGCTAGTTATATTTGTAAGACTCTATTTACTCAAGGAAACAAAGACAACCAACTCATGTTTAAGATTTATAACAATCGCTTGAATTCTACATCTACGAAATTACAAAAGCACATTTATTCTTTAGTTCTTACTGTTTGTATTGAGAAGTAATTGAATATTTTCAAAAAAAATGACTCTACATTAATGGAAAGTCATCTGTACAAAACATTTTGGATACAGTTGTGCAAAACATGAGCAGGGGATCCGGATTTCAACATCTTAGGGTTGAGGACTCTTTTCGGGAAGCTGTACATATTAGTGCTCTGGCGACTATTATTACCTTCAATTTTAGCGTTGATGTTATCCCCAGCAAAGCAATCCATTTTTGATCCATATTTGAAATTTGCTAAGTTACTGCTTCTGATTTTGTTCTGGTACATGTGAGTTCTTTGGCTTTTTTTGAGTCAGGATATTTTCATTCGTTGGTTTGTGTCAGTAAATTGCACAGTTTTGTGCAATATATTGAATAATTTATTGAATTGAAAGACTGGTGATGACTTACTGTATGAAATGCTAATATACCTTCTGCAGCATGAAGTTTTTCTTAAAGTAGGCTGTCTTGCTTAGGCTGTAAAAATAACTGTATCGTTCTTGTAGACGCAACTAATTTGAAATATTTTTTGTGTTTTGTTGTGTATAAGGTATTCTAGCATCTAAAACAAAACAATATTTAATATAAAATAAACAAAAAAAAAAAAAAAAAAAAAAAAAAAAAAACTTGGTTTGAATTTTAAACATCAAGGCCTGTAGTCATCATTATTATTAGCCTCCATTTGTTTCTATTTTTAATAGTCTCCAATTTTTAAATTTTTTTCTTTAGTTTTATTTACCTTCAGCTTAATTGCTTAAGGTGGCAATGAAACCAAGAAAGAAATCTTACTTTTTTCAAAAATTAAAAAAAAAAATCTTTTGCAGAATATTATCCTCTTTAAAATGATATATAGAACATATATATTCAATTTATACAAAACCTTCTGTTCTTCATTTTTATATACTGGTATATAAATTTTTTATGTAAATATAATAATCTTTTGCACGAGATTGTCAACGTGCTGCAAAAATAAAAAAGCGATCTAGTCCAATCTTTAAAAAACAAATAAAAAAAAAAATTACGAGCAATCAAAATATGCTGTAAGGATAAAAAGATTGTCAATGAAAAATGTGATTCTTATGTTGCTGGTGATTTTTAACATATCTAAAATAATTTTTCATATTATTTTAGATAAAAGCTTGATATTCTCATGTTCATGATTTTTAACTGAATAAATTTAACAGATTTTAACTGATTTTTAAGATTTTCAAACATAATATCTCAAGAATGAATGAATGAAATAAGATTTTAAAATATGATATCTCAAGAATGAATGAATGAAATAAGTTGAAATTTTCAGTAATAACTCATTCTTATATAAATCGCTAACTTGAAAAAGGGGACATGTTATGTGAATTTTTGCAGGACATGTCCCCGTTTTCAAGTTAGCGATTCATATATAATCCATACATCATGGACTTATTATTTATATGTAATCCATACATGGGTTTTTTCTTTTTTGAGTATTAAAAATTTTTCATTTTTAACTTTTATACAAATAGTGCTTAAACACACTTTTTACTAATAGAGACATAACTTTTGACTAAATGGGTTAATCAAAAAAATGGTATGGTAAATGTATTTTGCTATCATCTTGAAGCTATGTTGAAAATTTGGTGTTGTTACTATGTTACTATCTGTAGATGTTTTAAAATTTTGTCTCACTTCAACGATAAAATAGAGAATCAAGGCACAAAAAAAATTAGCCTCTTTAAAATATACTATTAGTCAAGGCATGACTATTTTTAAATTTTTTTAAACGATTAAAATATTTTTTGATAATAACAAATTTTAGGGTTGTGATACCTTTGGTTTAACATTTACCAACTTGTGGAACCTTTGACCTTTTAAGTTAAACGTTAAAATATTATTTCAAGGAATAACTTCTTTTGTAGTAGCAACCCAAATACTTTTTAAGCTTAATGTTCAACGCTTATGGTCTTCGTATTCGCAAGTTTGGATGCGCGAGAATTTTTAAATTTTATGCAATTGAGAGAGAAGAATACGTGTTGTTTGAGCAATAAACTTGTGTCTGCATTTAATAACTTTTTCGTTCTCAATTCTATATAAGAGCCGTTTGTTTTGAAAGTGGCATAAATCACCTTTTCAAAAAATCAAGTTATGAATAACAATGATTAAAATGTAACAGTATTTCCTTAATTGTTAAATAATTTAAACCAACTGTGTTAAAAATTATTGAGATATTTTGGAAAAAAGGAGATTATTTGAACTAAGTTACCTAATTTAATTTGGATATGCAATCGATTGCAATTCGATTAAATAATGAATAAGGAACGTCGTTAAAAGTTTCCTAAAGTTTTAGTTTAAAATCAATCAAATAGAAACAATAACATCTGACTACAAATATTTTTGTTTTACTTTTTTACAGCACTTGTTTTTTAGAATTGAAGTTAAAAAGTTAGTTATAATTATATTGAGGAGACCGTAGTAGAAAACCAAATATGGTTTTCTACTACTGGGGTCTGAGGATTAGCATTATTGTTCTCAGTTTCATCGCTAACAACATCATGTTCAATAGTTTTTACAGCAGCAAAGTCATGTTTGCTAAAAACAAGTGGATTTTTAAAGCTTGTTCCCACATTCTTCAAACCCATTAACGACATTTCCAACTATAGCTGCTCACTGATACTTTTGTCTGTGATATGACGCCTTGATTGAGTGACTATAAAGTTATGACATCGCTATAGTAAGTCTTTGATAGGTCAAAAAAATAACACATTAAGGGGCTAGAGACGATGTGATGTGTGGGGCTGCAATCAATCATAATAATGTTTTTTTCTCAAAAATATAATCTCCAAAGTTATGTGAGTTTTATGTATGTCAATAATTAATAGAGCAGGAGTTTCTTTGCTTGGTTTTACGTCTAGATAAAAGTGCTTCAATAATAATTAAAAAGGTTTTATTGTTGCTCCAGCCATTATCCCTACAGTGGTCAACAGTTCCTGGTGAGACTCTTTTTACAAATTCAAAAAACATAAGGTTTTTTTTGGCAAAAATCAGAGAAGGTGGCAGGTAAAATGCTGGTAGCAACAAATTATAGTTACATTTTTCCTCTTTCTGCTGAAACCATTTTATAAACCCTTCTAGATACTGTAGGATTGAGAATGATGGGTAGTTTATTAGGCGCAATAGACAGACCTATCTCATCTGCATTATAGATTGAAGAAACAAAGAATTTATATTTTTTCGATTGCTACCTTAAAATGTTGAAAAACTTATCTACGCTTGGTTTATTGAAAGCCATTGCACTGACAATCAATGCCGCATCTGGTTTGCCTACACTAAATTTAAGCTTTTTTTATAAAATTATCTAGCAAATATTCTCATGCCATCTTTGTATTCTTGTTGAATGCAAAATGCCATGTTCCTCAGCAAAGTCAAAAATTATTCTTCTACACTGTTTTTTTGTTAACTCAAAAACATTATTTAAATATTCTAGCTGCACATTAAAAATTTCCTCTACAAAATCTTCTTCCATATACCGGCATCTCCTAAAATAAAAATTAGCGTTCTAGTAAAAAAAATTTCAAGACTCAGATTTTTCATACTTGAATATAAATTTAGTAGGAGGATTTAAACAAAGAGGTTAGTTCAATTAACATCTAGATTCAATTTAATATTTTTCTTAAAATCTGTTCAGAATTTATCCTCACATTTTCTTTTTTTTTACAGCAGCATCTGAATCGTAATCATGGTTAGTTTAATAAATTCCAAAACCCGGGGCAAGATGAAAAGCTTGCCAACTTGCCCCCATCATCTTGCCCCGGACTGCGTCTTTAAAAATTTGTTTTCCTTGCCATAAAGGAAGGCAATTAGTTAACCTTTTTTTTTAAAATAGGTAGTACTTAAACCAAGTTACTTATATATGTTAAAGAGAAATGAAATAGCTTACCTATATCTGTAGCAGAGATTATTTACATATGCATAAAATTATATCGTGGCATGTAAAAATTATATCGTGGCACGGTAAATAATTAAAGCTTCACTACTATTACAAAAACGGTGAATTCAGCAATTCTATATAATTTTTTAATGAGTAGCCTACAGAAGAGCCAGCAGTGACTCTCTTATAGGCTACCCAATTAATGCTGTTACAAATTTATTGCCAACATTCAATATCTTGCCCCACTCTGCATCTTGAAACGGTCTTCTTTAATTAGAAAATACTTTTGACCAATCTAGGGAGTCAAATCTACTAAATTTAGCTTGTCAATCCCCCTCTGACTGAAAATATTTTTCAAGCAAAAAATAACAGGCTATTTTCTGAGCCCGAAGGATAGAAATTTTAATGTTGGGTTAAAAACTTCACATTGATCATTAATGTACCACTCTTCTTTATCAGATACATAATAACTCGTATGGAACATAAGTGAGAAGTATGGAACATAAGTGAGAGGTATGGAACATAAGTGAGAGGTATGGAACATAAGTGAGAGGTATGGAACATAAGTGAGAGGTATGGAACATAAGTGAGAAGTATATATGAGCCATATGATTACTACTCTTATTCATGAGACGGCGTTGGTCACATGTCAGACTTAAATGCTTATACCACTGAAAACCAAAATAAATAAGAACGAATGCCACTCTATATTTGTACGTAAAAGTTTCACGTAACCCATGTGTAGGAAGCATATGTTAACCATATATTGACACTCCTCTATAAAGTGTGTGGCTTTAACTCTGCATAGCTACTTATCAGTAAAAAATCTTTTTTTTATATATAATTCTATTCACAAGTACATAAAAGCATTCAAGAAAAATTTATAAAATTTTTAAAATAGTTTTCTCCATTTAAATTTTTTTTTTTTTTTTTTTTTAATCAGATGTCAAACTATGTTTTTACAATTCTAGAAAAAACTCATGTTGCGCATAAAAAAAACTCATGTCACACATAAAAAATTAGTTATTTTGATGTTTAAAATAATTCAAATATGGCGCAAGTTAGAACAAACTCAAAACTTTCAAAAACCTGAAAATACTTTTAATTTTCAGGTCACAGGAAAGTAGTTTTTTTAACTACTCTAGATTAGGTCAGGTCAGTTCGAGATCATCACAATCACCCTGCAACTGATATAATGTAACCCAGTACTACCTATCCCATGCCCTGCTACCTTCTAAAATAAGTTTAAATTTTACAGACAAAGATGTAAATTTATATTGCATTGTTTCCTGTCTAGGATGATAAATACTTTTATAAACTCTACTCAAAGATGTTTTACTTCTTGATAGTGACTATGAACTCTTCCTGTAGTCTCCTAATGAGGGTACAGCTCTAAAACTGAATTTAATGATTCTAAAGCCTGCTGGTAGTAAGTTTTCTTGAACTCTGTGGTAGCTCTTGCAGAGGCTGATTCCATTAACAACTGTAAAACAATTTATAGTATTAACAGTGCTATGGTTCGCATTGATGGTTAACTGTTAGTGTTGTTGTAGTACATTATCGAGGCCACATGAGGAACCCTAAGTTATGATTTTTGGTTAATTAGCAGCACTGAGACAACAGCGTAGCTCATTGCTTGTTTGCTATGTTCTATTTATGAACATGCTATATGTTGATGCTATGTTCTATTTATGAACAAGTAAACTTCTTTTTTAACTTAAACACTGTCCATGTATAATGCTCATCACACTGAATGGCTTGGCTTTAACACTATTGACCCTGGTGACTCTAAAGCTCATAAACTTTGTATTTCTTAATCTCTTACTCAAAAAAAGACTTTGTGACTAGTTTTCCAAACAACTCTAACCACCTATCTTCACTCCTTGATTTGTGTTTTGTCTGTAACTCCAACTTATGTTCAGTTTCTCCTGGTTCTCTTTTAGATGATTCTAACCATGCAATGACCTCTATAAACCTTTTATCTCGTACTTCTTCTTTGGACTCTATTAAGACACTTCTTACTACTACCCTAAAGCTGACTGGGTTTCTTTTTGTGATTTTTATGTGAGAGTCTTTGGGATAATGTCTAACACCTTTCCGCTGATAATTGCTTCTCATGTCTGTCCTCCTGGATTGAAGCAGGTATAAAAGTCTTTACTCCTTTTAGTTAGTTCCAAGTTAAGCCTCATTTTTATAACATGGTTCATACCTTTTTTTATACCTGTTATAGCTTTTTATAATTTTTATTTATTATTGTAAGAAGTCAATTCAAAAAGGTTTGAAGCTAAGCTCTATTATAGCAAGTTTTTTCTTTTATCTTATCTCAGTAGATAGTCTCTAGAGACTTTTGGAAAATCTTTAACAATGTCTTTAACAATGGTAAGTCTAAAATATCTTACTTATGGGACTTTTTATGTAGGATAAGTATGGTTTTACGGTTGATTTGCTAACTGTTGTTAAATGGAATCAGCAAAGCAGGGCAACTGCTATTGGCATATCTAAAACTTTTGATAAGGTTTAGCCTGCTGTTCTTCATAAATTTGCTTTATATAGTGTATCTGTAAAAATGTATGAGATCATCAAATGAATTAATTTTAACCGCTTCATTAAAGTCATCCTCGAAAGCCAGCACTCTTTTTCTGTTCTAGTAATTTTTCCGATACTTTAAGTTCTATTTACTATCCTGTATTGTTTCCTATCTACATAAGTGATCTTTATAAAAACTTTTAAATCTGTAGTGGCTTTATATGATGAAAGCTCAATAGTCATGTCAAAAAGTCTTCTTTTTTTCATTGCTTGGAACATGCAGCTGATCTGATCTTCATTCTGTAACATCAGTGTTTGTAGTGGCTTGTGAATTTTAACTCTAACAAAACTCAGTGATATACTGAAAACAGCTATCGAAATATTATCGACATTTGTATGTTAATTAATAACACCCTCTCACTTAGCTAATTCCTTATTTTTACCTCTTTTTGGATTATCGATTACTCTTGACCTCTCACAGAAATCATATATACAATCAATTTCAAATTTAGCATCTGCTAACGTTGCTTCTCTTTATTGATTTTACCATTATTTTACTTCTGATTTTGTTCTCTACCTCTACGAATCTCTTTTTCACTAACAAGGTCCAATAATAATGCGTTCTTTGATCTGTTTTATTTGCCAAGCTTGAGCATCTCTCTCCCATTGTTATAAAGTGGCATCTCTTTCCCTTTCTAGAAATACAAATCATGGTTGCTGCTCAAAGATATCATCTCTAGTTCTATCAGTTAAAACTTATTTTTGATTGAATTATGATTAAGCAAAGTCACAGCTTTTTACTTTACCTGTCCCTGAATGTATATTAGGGTCATTAGTTTACACAAAAATGGATTGGTTTTGGTCAATAATCTCCCGTACCAAATGTTTTATATTAAAACACTCTTTGCAAAAGTCTTACAAAACAAATTATTTTAAAATTAACAGTAAAAATTTTAAATGTTTTGTTTAATTTGATGCAATGTATCATTTATATAAATATAAATAATAAATATTTATATAAAATAAATATATTTATAGAAAATATTCACTACTACTTAATGTGAATCAAGTAATGCAGTATTGCAAAGACCTGCAAACGGAAATGCCCTATAAAATGCAGCCTAATAAAATTCCAGGAAATGTTTTAAGGCTATACTTTAACGTCAATTAAAATGATTTTTATCTAAACTTTAAATACTGAAACATTTTTTTAAGTTAAGAATGTTTATTCTTTTAAGATTCAAAAACTAGTTGTTACTTTACGTGAATTTAAGGTATACCTTAAGGTATTTAAGTGAATTTAAGGTATACCTTAAGGTATTTAAGTGAATTTAAGGTACACCTTAAGGCTATATATAGCCTTAAAATATAATTCAAAAACTGTATCCAGCTACATTTTCTAGGGTGTTTGCATATTTTCAGGTTTCTAGGGAAAATAAAAAGTTTCTAGTTCAAAATTATATCGTTATTTTGGCAATATTAGTTGAAAAAACTTATTCATTAACTTATTCGCAGCTTATACAGCTGCGAAAAAATAAAATAACACCACTACTACAAAATGGTTAAAATTAGAATTTTTAACTATTTTTGATAGTTTGAAAAACTTTTAAATACATATTTAAAAGTAAAATGGCTTCTAGTTTTTATAAAAAGTAAAATATAAAAGTTTTAATATATAGAATTCATTTATTAAACAAAAATTCAAAAAAATTTAATAAAATGCGAAAAAAATAATTGCACCACAGCTTTATTGTGTACTTTAAAATAAGGAAATACTATGAGATTAATTGTATTAAATATTTTACAATAAATATTCGTTATTTCTTAACATATTTGTATTTTATAGCGTGACCTTTATTGGCAATGACGGCTACACAACGTCTTGACATCAAGCTAACCAAGTCCTGACATCACTTTAGCGGAATTTCGCTCCATGTCTCCTTAACTACGTTCCAAAGTGACTCCTTCGTGGTGGGTTTGGCAGCAGCAACCACCTCCTTTCTGGCAGCCTACAATTTCTCGATTGGGTTAAGATCTGGCGACTGTGCTAGCCACTCCATAACGTTCATTTTATGCTTCTCAAACCAGTTTTTTGTCTTCTTGCTAGTGTGCTTTTACTCATTTTCCTGTTGGAACCCCCAAGACAACGGCATTTTATAGTCTGCATACGGCAACATCACTTTATCCAATATATCAACATAAACGTGTTGGTCCATAATAGTAGCAATGTGATGAATAAGCCTTTCTGTGTAATAAGAAAAGCATGCCCATATCATTATACTACAACCTCCATGCTTAATAGTTTTGATGATATATATGGGATTGTATTCTGCATTCGGCGGTCTTCTGACATATGCCCGAGAGCCTTTTCTACCATAAAGCAAAATCTTACTTTCATCTGTTCATAAAATATTCCTCCATTTTTCGAGTGGCCAATTTGATTGTTTTTTAGCAAACCCAATACGCTTTCCAACATGTCTGGCACTTAAAAGTGGAATTTTTCTGGGGCTACAGGCTTTTATTTCATTAACTCGCAGATTACTCCGAACTGTTTGCACTGTTGCATTGATGTTAAAGTCCTTTTTCAGCTCGGTAGCTGTTTTAATAGGTTCCTTTTTAGCCTGTCGGACTAAGCGATTGGTCAGCAATGTTGAAATAGAACGTTTTCAACCACGTGTTTCAGGCTTTTCTTGAAATTTTATGGCATTTCTTATCATTTTATGGGAACACTCAACTACACGACCAACTTCGTTATAGGATTTCCCTGCTGATATCAATTTTCGGATCAGTTTACGTTTTTCTGCACTACAATGCTTTCCGCATCCCATTTTTGTATGTAAATGTCTCCTACTAATACGCACTAACATAAAACGAATAAAATAGCAAAAAAAAAAACCCAACGCTTGCTATTTTTACAATTATTTTTACCGTTATCAGAGTACTTTACAACAAAAGAGTGTGTAGTGCTATTTTATTTTTCGGTCAGAATAGGCATTTTTGATTAAAATCGAGGATCACCAAGCAGTTTTTTTCCCATAATGATTTGTTTTAGAAAAAAACATGTTAACTAATATTTTAAACAGCGAAGGTATAAAAAAAATTTTAACTTGCGTCGTATTTTCTTAACAAAAAGGAAAATAACCTTAGTGGTGCTATTTTATTTTTCGCAACTGTATATTTAAAAAGCTAAAAAAAATTTGTAATTAAATAGATCAGAAATTAACTTATTTTAAATTTTGCCTTAAATCATGTTTTTTTTTCCAGAGTTTTTTTTTTTTACCTTAATTTAGCAAATCACTACAACTTCTCTAAAGTATTTTTTTTTTAATATTAAACTTTACATTGTCATAATTTTCAAATACTAAAATCTTTTATGATAAAATTCGATATCTATGAGTGCGTATAATCTTTGCTTGAAATAAAAATAAAGAAAAACTTCACAATTAGGGTTCGAGGAGAAGGTATGCGCATCTTTTTAAGTTTAACTTCTCCAAGGCGCTAATCACAAAAACTTTTTGAAAACTATTCTCATTTAGTAAAAGCATTTATACATCTAAGTTTGAAACTTGCTCCATGTCAGAAAAATATTTTTCCAAAATATCAATTAATGCTGTTTTAAAAATTAAAAACACATCTAAATCCGAAAATCTCCACATTATAGTTCTTCTAAAATAGCATAATTAAACATACTTTAAAGTCAAACAAATTTCAAGGTTCTTGGTTTGTTTGATAATTCAAAGTATATTATTTTACCTCGTTTAGGTAGTACTTACAATTTGACGCCATTATGCAACATTTTTAAATAAATATTTCTTATCTTTGAGTTGTATTTTATAAAGGTTAATACTTGACTCACTAACTCCTAAATATTAATTATACAACAGTATAAAAATAAGTAATAAATGATACTTATTGTTATACTATTATGTTATGTTATAAATTTAAATTTACTTTAGAAGCACAAAAAATGGTTGCAGAAAAGAAAATATTCTTTTATTGCTTTTTCTATTCAAATGATTATTATCGGAATGGAATGGAGTCTTACCGTTGTTACACTATGGTCGTATATAAAGGAAATGATTACCACAAATAATCCAAAACTAATTTATGGTCTTGTTTCCGTGTCATACATGTTTGCATCTACTATAACAACACCGTTTGTTGGAAGATATGTTGATAGGCGTCGAAACATCAATACTTGTTTTTTAATATGCAACATGTATATGCTTATTGGGAATGTGATCTACAGTCTTCCTTTTTCACCCTTATTTTTAATTGGAGGAAGAGTTATATCTGGCTTTGGCGGAGCATTAAAATCTATTATTTACAGCGAAACAATTCGCAGTTACCAAGCAAATGAAATAAGTTCAAAGCTATCAGTCTTATCAATGATGGTATACTTTGGATTCATGCTAGGCCCGGGCATAAACTTCTTTTTTAAAAATATAAACTTTTTTATTGGTGATTGGCATTTACAATACGTAAATTTTCCTGGGATTTTTTTGAGTGTTTTGTGTTTTATTATGGAGATACTTACTATGACAATGGTGTATGATATTTCTAAAGAGCTTGATTACATAACTCTAGATAAAAACAGTTCTTCAATTGATAAAATAAATGAGTTAAATATCGATGATATATTTAAAACAGCAGTACTTCAACCAAAAAATTCAAACCAACATAGCGTAATAAAGATTTTAAAAGTATTGTTTTTTAGCGTTGATTCAGCACTGGTTTTGTTTTCAAACTTTTTTATAGCTTTTTTTTTCATTAACACAGATATTTGGCTACCGCTATTAATTATTGAGAAAATGAGCCTTTCGGTGATGGAAATAAATATCTGTTATTTTGGAGTAAGTGGAATCTGCGCAATCTTGTTGATACGAATTATATATAGACCGTTTTCTGATGAAAAGATGATGGTAATAACAATTTTAAGCTTAGTAGGTTTTTGCATCGTTAGCGCTGGTTTCATTATTCTTTCATATATTCCCGACAACAAAGCTTTAAACATTTTAATGAGTATTGTTTATATGACAAGTTATGCAGGTGCACCTATAATTACAGATGTTTATTTTGTAAGCACGCTTGCTAAAATGGTAAATTCAAATGTTCTGACATTTGTAGACAGTGTTCGATCTTCAAGTTATACTGCTGGAGCAATGATGGCTTTTTCTTTCTCTGCGTTCATTTTTGATTATGTTGCAATGTTTGGAGCATTGTATATTGTCATTTTGGTAGTTATTGCAATTCTGTTTATTTGCAGAAAAAAGCATTTTATCAATCCAAAACTAATAATATAAGTGCTTTTGTTTGAATAGTATAAGTGCTTTTAGTTGCTATTACTAATAATATAAGTGCTTTTTGTTGCTACTGCTTTTGTTGTGTTGTTATTGGATGTAACTTGTAGATAACTAAAATAATTTTGAATAGATTTAAAAATTGAAACTTGAATTACTGCATGAACGTGTTTTTTTAAACCTTTTTAATTAGTGTAAGTTAATTTATTCATGTGTGTCTGTGTGTGTGTGTGTGTATATATATATATATATATATATATATATATATATATATATATATATATATATATATATATATATATATATATATATATATATATATATAGATATATATATAGATATATATATAGATATATATATATATATATATAGATACATATATATATATTCAGCAAAATTTCCATAGTTTCACTTATAATTTCTTTTATAATAAATATAAATGAATGTTCGAAGTATTTTTTTTTGTTTATTGCAATAATTATTAGGAATAAATAACACTGGTCTACAAAATTTCATTTTGTGAAAACTGCTGATATGCAAATAGGTGTTTCTTAGAAAACTTTTTATGCTGATTTCAAATATGCAATCCAATTTTTTTGTATCAAGTCAGAAGTTTTTGCAGTTCGACATTATTGTAAAAAAAATCAATAAAACCAGCAACAAAATGTACTTCGGTCATGCAGAAAACTATTGGTATTTACTAAACTAATAACATAAGCATAATATAAAAGCAAGTATACATTTATGAATTGTCTTTTACTGTGTGAGTTGTCTTTTGAGTGATTTTTGCTTTCGAGCAGCACCAGGATTATGACGTTTTAATGACCGGCAATAGTCAGCCATAATATTCATAATCCAACAACCTTTGTATCGACTCTCAATTGCACAAATGTCCTGATGGAACCTTTTACCCTGTTCTTCACAGTATGCACCAAGATTTTCAGGAAAGTAGTCAACATGAGAGTCCAAAAAATGCAACTTGATACTTATGCGGCAACCCAAAGCCTAAAATTTAACTACCATGGTCTTAACAAGATTTTTGCAATTGTTTGATTTAAAGTTTCCTTTGAAATTGTTGACAATATCTTTGAAGGCATTCCAGGCTTACAGTTAAACAGTGGCTTATTTAAATAAAAACTCCTCATCGTTTATTACTTCTCTGATCTGCGGTCCAACAAAGATACCTGCAGTCAATTTCGCTTCACTTAAATGTGGAAACTTGTCTGACAAATATTGAAATCCAGAGCCATATTCATATTATTGACAAAAGCTTTCATTAACCCTAATTTCATATAGAGTGGTGGGAGGAGAACTCGATGTACTTCTACCAAAGGCTGTAACTTGACACTATGACTTCCTGGAGTGAATCCTTCTCTTGCTGGCCACTTTTTTAGCATAATACTCAGAGTCTGCTCTGCTATCTCAGAGGCACAAAAAACATGGAAATTTTAAATAACCTCCTTGGAGTCCATATATGATGGCTATGATCTTCAAATCTCCGCATATCAACCACTTGTGCTGGTCATAATTCAAGGAACTGAGCAACAGTTTCATGTTTTTCATACGTCTCATTTAATCTTACCGAATGTGCCACTGGAAGTGATGATACTTTTTTCCAATAAATAGAAGAATTGCCTTCATACTGCGCTTTGTCAAGTCAATAAACAATCTCCGCTGATGAGCATTTCAAGCAATTTCCATAGATGTATAATATAATATAATATAATAGTGCTGTATACTTAAAGAGTGATGAGTCCAAACTACATAGAGTTTGTAACTTTAACAGCTGTAACACAAAAACATGCAAACATAATAAAAGTTAGTATTTAAAATGTTCATCCAATTTATTTTTGAACTGGTTGATACTGACTGCGTCTATTGTTTCTTGTTTAAGATTGTTCCAGTCGTTTACAACTCTATTTGTGAAAAAATTATATAGCGTTATATTTCCTGTATACTGCCTTCTCAGTTTACTATTGTGACCTCTAGTTTTATATCCGTTATCTAGCATTTCGGGTTTTATGTAGAAATTTAGAATAACGTACCCTTTTAAATATTTGAACATTTGTATCAAATCACCCTTTCTTCTTCTGTTCTCCAACGATAGTAAATCCAACTTTTTTAACCTCTCTTCATAATTGTATCTTTTCAAAATTTTAATTCTAGAAGCTCTTTTTCGGACACACTCTAGCTTATCTTTGTCGTACTGACAATAAGGATTCCAGATAGGAGCTGCGTATTCCAAATGTGGACGTACTAAGGCTATAAACAAGAGTTTCATCGTTTTTTCATCTAAATATTTATTGATTACATGTTATTGATCTGACCTAGCTTTTGATTTGCTTTATATTTACTATTTTATTATTTTTTATATATGACAAGACCTTCAATATTATTACAATATAACAATTCTTGCTTACTTGAAAAAAACTGTACAAATTCTGTTTCTTTGGAAGGTTAAGATCTCGAACTAGATCATCAAGATCTTCCTGAGTAAAAAGTTTTGGTGTGACATCTGCATTAAAATCAGGATCAAGAACATCACTACCATGTTCAGAACTTGAACTGTTATCACTTTCAACATCATCCAGCTGAGTAGGAGGAGCAGGAACAGGAATGTCTTCATAGTGTTCTACAGGTCTCAAGGCTGACGGTACATTGGGATATATAATCTTGTGTCTGCTCCTTTTGTTAAATCCAACAACATTCAAAAATCACAATCTAACAACGCAAAAATAGTAGTCCGTCATATGATTTGAAGGCTCACGTCAAATCAAGGGCACGCTAAATGGCATATTTTTCACTTTACCTTTAAACCACTTGCCAAGGGTTACTTTACAAAGTTTACAAAAAACATGAGGCGCCAATGCTTTGTGCTGGTCTCCCAGTTTACATCCGAAGTATGCATGATAATATTTCTTTGTTAAATGTAATATTTTCTTCTTCTCAGCCACTGTGCAAAATTGTCCATAAACATAACAAAAACTGTCGGCTTAATTTGTACAATGTCTTGGCATTGTGAAACTTTTTTTGAAATGAAAATCTGAAACACGCAAACAACAACAATAAAATATGCAATTAAACTTGTATTCAAACATAAACTGATGATATAAGCCACATATAATAAGCATAAAATTTGTAAACACAAATTTGTGGTTTTCTCAAAAACCTGAGGTGATGCAAAAAATAGAAGTGCATTAAAATTTATTATTTTGAACAAGCTTTCAGAAATTCATGTTTTACAATTTGTTGCAGGTTTTTTTCATGTAAACTAGTGTAATTAAATAACATTTTAACAGAAAATAACTATTAATAAAAAGTTAGATTTATTTCGAAAATCATGTAAGATTTCTATAGTTTCATTAAAAGTAAACCTATATAATTTTTGCTTTAAATAATAATCTTTTAATCACAATAGTTTTAAATAATGTGTACCACCGTTTACACTAATTCGAGGATTCGGTTTTTCATATTTTTTCAAACAAACCTTTGAAATATAGTTCCATGCTTGTTGGATAAAAGTTTCAAATTCTTGCATGGTATAACACTCTAGAGAATTTCCATTGATATTTTGTTCCAATATTCTTCATAAATTTTGAATAGAGTTCAAGTCGGGTCAGTGTGATGGCTGATTCAAAACATGTATAATTTTCCTGGAACCACTGTTTTACTTTTCATCCCGTGTGGATCGGTAAACTTTCACTAAACTCGATTAAAAAATTCTCTTAAAGATCTTCGTAAGTTCTTGCATTCATTTTTGTTGTAGTAAAACATATCGAAATTTTGCCGTGGTCACAAAATGCATCCCACACCATACTGTCTCTCCTCCAAAGTTACAACTCATATCAATACTTTCTTTTTTATAAATCATGTCATTAATACTTAAAATCATCAGCCCCATCTAAGTTAAACTTTTCATCGGTAAAAATAAAATTTTCTCATTCTGCTTCCCATGTCATATGGTCCTTGGCAAACTTAA